>CM022303.1:688208593-688728471 GCA_011799875.1 Thinopyrum elongatum
TCTTCTTCTCCATCTTCTTCTTCTTCTTCTTCTTCTCCATCTTCTCTACTCCCATATTTGCAGGTTTGATTCACTTCATGAAGCTGGCATTGATGGATTGCTAGTGTTTAGTCTTTGTTTTGATTTGTATTGATGAACAATGTGAAACTATGTATGTATATATGGATGAACTTCGTGAAACTATGTATGTATTGGATCTTTTAATACCCTATGTGTTCTCTTGCATTGATGGACTGCTAAATGTTGGATACATGGCCTATGCATTGATGGACTGCTATATATATCATATTTGTGTTTCAAAAATGCAGGGAAATAACAGAAAACAAACAAAACAGTGGCAATACAGGGACTTTGCCGTCTGCCAGCCGATGACAAAGACCTTTGCCGTCGGTAGGCAGACGGCAAAGGAGACACGTGGCAACAACCTATGCAACCTGGCAGCATCAGGTCTGACCATTTGGTCATTCTGCCATCTGCTGGCAGACGACAAAGTCTGAGAAGGAGTGACGGTAAGCCACGGGTCTGCTGACGTCACAGAGCAGACGACAAAGGTAAGTGCATGTTTGCCGTCCGCCGGCAGACGGCAAAGTCTGCCGTTAGCCACCTAATGGGGCTAACAGCTATTCTTTGCCGTCCATGATCTTTGCCGTCAGCTTGGCCAAGAAAGCGGACGGCAAACTTCTTTGCCGTCCGCTGTCTTTATGCAGACGGCAAACAAAGTCATTACCGTGACTTTCAGTGCTGGAAGTGTTTGCCATCCGTGGCAGACGGCAAAGAGGTTTGCCATCGGTGGCCTTGTTCTTTACTGTCTGCTATGGCAGACGACAAATTAGTTGATTCCTGTAGTGGAGAGTTTTCAAGGAAAGACTCGACAGACGAAAGTCAACCCGTGATGAGTAATAATGATCTGTGTGTTGAGTTCCTGTTATTTGCCGTCGATTTTTAATCTTTAACTTAAGAAGACAGGAAATGTCTGATAACGATAGGATTCCTGAGTGAGACTACTGCGAAGATGACCGAGGTGTGTGCGAAAGGAGGCCTTATCTGCAAAACGGTAGGTACTTCACCATCGAGCTGAAGGAGACTTTCGACGTTTTGATGGTACGTAATGATGACAAGTATTTTTCCGTAATTAGGCATGACTTGTGAATTTTGGCTTCAACGTGTAATTTTCCATTTTTTCAATTGAAATAGTTCATCCCATGTCATGAAAGACTGTATGTCTTGGAAAAGCTCGGTTTTGAAGATAGGGAGAGAACAGAGACGAAGAGTGTTCACCTTAGGACGAAGCATGGTTTCACTTTTTTGGTTAAGCTATTTAATGCACCAAATAGCTCTCATTTCGATTGCTCAACTTGGAGAGGATTTTGCACGGCCTATGAATTTAAGGAGGATATGCAAATCACCGTTGATCTTGGGCTCGAAGATGAAATTGACGATAATATCGACATTTGGGTGGATGTCGAGACGCTTCCAGTTCTACCTCTTTGTGAGTTTGTCAAATAAATTTGTTAAGTAATTTATAATGTTTATTTAAAAAACATTGATGGCTTATTTCCATTAACAGCTTATTTGTTAAGATTTTTTACTATTACGACATCAGTGCATCTTTTGCACACATTCTTCTAAAGCTAAACTACATTGCTAACTGCGTTATTATTATTATGTTCTTCAACAGAAAATCCCGAAGGATTGTGTGCCTCATGTGATGTTTACGAAAGGTTGCATTGATGTTATTAGCTTACGTCCAAGTCTGCCTAGGGTTCACCGCTGTTCATACAAGATTTCTCAAACCGATGAAGACATCACAATCAAAGAATGGAAAAAAGTTATGAATAATCATAGGGAGCTATTTGGAAGCAACATTGTGCAAAGTGCACAAATTGGAGACAAGATAATCTCCATTCTTCATAATGGAGAGTCAGGGGCTATGTTGTTTTATGCTATTTTACCTTAGAGAGCGTAGGAGGTCCTAGCTATTACTCATGATCATGTGCTAAGAACAATTAACTAGGGTTGGTTATGACTATGATAACGAGTAGAAGTTGTTAGATGACTATGATAATGATGAGTATGACTTGTGTTATTATGATAATGATGATGAGTTATTATTATGATGATGATGCTGAGTTGTTATATCATTATGAGCATGATGAGCTACTATATCAGTTGGTGAAAGAAACATGGATTAGATTCAAGAGGAGGCAACATGGCGCATATCCAAAGTACTACTAATCAAAGTGACTTTGTTTGGATTAGTAGTACTTTGGATCTGCACCATGTTGCCTCCACTTGAATCTAATCCACGTCTCTTTCACCCACTGATATAATAACTAATCATGATCATAAAATAATGTGATGAGACTACTGTATAAAACATGTACAAACACAGTGCAAATACGCAGAAGAAAATAAATTTAGCAATAGCGCTGGTTGGACAGGGGCTACTGCTATGTAGTATTAGCAGTAGCGCTGGTTGCGCCAACGCTACTGCTAGGTTTGTTAGCAGTAGCGGGGTACAATCTGCGCTACTGCTAAATATTAGATGTAGCGCCTTAGCAGTAGCATGGGGCCCCACGCTACTGCTAGGCGAAATACCCACACTACTGCTAGGGTTTTCCCTAGTAGTGCTACCTCAGGTTACGGAAGCATGGGAGAGGGTTGCTGTTTCGACATCTCTTGCCGAAAGCACTACTACTATCCATGCATCTCTACACGCCTGGGATAAGGCTGTGTTAAATCACCTCGACGCTGGCTCAAGTCTTTGAAGGAGTTGGAATCTTTGCAGTTGGGGCCTCTCTCACTGACGAGTCAGCAAACGGACAAGGGTTGTTAATCATAGAGATTGAATAAATGATGGAAAAAGAGGAAATATATTGGGTTCAGTGGAGTAGGGCAAATTGGCTTAAGTATGGTGATCATGATACAATTTTTTCAATAACTTTGCCACATCAAGAAAGAAAAGAAATTTCATTCGCAGACTAATGGATGAGAATGGGACTTGGAGGGAGGATAATGAGGTGATGAGAAATTTGGTTGACGCCTACTTCCAGAACCTCTTCATATTGGAGGTGACAGAACCAAATGCTAAAGTTCTTAACAAAGTAAAACTGAAGGTGACACCTTATATGAATGCGGCCTTGCTTGCACCTTATATTGTAGTGGAAGTGGAACACACATTATTCAACATTGGTGATTGAAGGCACCTAGACCAGATGGATTGCATGCGGTGTTTTACAAAGAAGTGTTGGCACCTTGTGGAGGACGATCTGGTGATGGAGGTTCTTCAAGCAGTTAATAGTGAGGTGATTCCGGAAGGAGGGAACACCACTACTATCCTCATGATTCTGAAAGTTAAGTCTTTGGAACGAGTCTCGCAACTTAGACCAATAAGTCTTTGTACCGTGGTATATAAGGTCATTGCTAAAATTCTGGCAGCAAGGTTATTTTTTTCCTCCTAGAGATTAAAATAAAAAACTAGAGTGCTTTTGTCCCTGGTTGTATTATAACTTACAATGTCAATGTGGCCCATGAATGTCGGCATACGATGAATAAGAAAAAGAAAGGAAGCTTGGCTCGTGCGCTATTAAACTGGATATGCACAAGGCTTATGATCATGTTGAATGGGTGTTTCTGAAAGCTATCTTGAGCAAACTTGGCTTTGATGATAGATGGGTCCATCTTATTATGGCTTGTGTGTCCTCGGCGGAATACAAAATCAAAATCAATTCAAATGAGACTACCCCTTTGAGTCCAACGAGAGGCCTAATTCAAGGGACCCCTTGTCCCCTTATCTGTTGTGCCGAAGGCCTCTCCACAGTTGTTGCCCATGAAGAAGAGAGTGGGAGCCTATTAAGGGGTGAAGGTTTGCCGTGATTTACCAACTATTTCACACTTATTATTTGCTAATGACTCACTTGTCTTGATGAAGGCAAATGCCGCCAATGCTAATACCGTGAAGAAAATTCTGGATGATTATTGTGCTGCTTTAGGTCAAATGGTTAGTGCTGCCAAGTCATCTATATTTTTCTATCCTAATACAAATGTTGATGAAAGTGGACATGTGACAAATTCTTGATATTATATCAGAGTCTCTTTCTGATAAGTACTTGGGCCTCCCCTCGACGATCAGAGTGGATCGTGTGGATTGCTTCAAACACCTCATAGAAAGAATCCCGAAAATTGTCAATGGGTGGAAGGAGAGGACACTTTATTATGGTGGTAAAGAGGCCTTGATAAAAGCGATGGCTCAAGCCATCCCAACATATGCGCTACATGGATTTAAATTCCCAAAGAAAATATGCAAGGGGATCACCAATGAAATATCACAGTATTGGTGGGGTGACGGTGAAGACCAGCGTCAAATGCATTGGTTTGCTTGGTGGAAGATGTGTGTTCCAAAAACTAATGGTGGCATATGTTCCAGGATATTAAAAGTTTCAAGTTGGCTATGCTTGCAAAACAATGTTGGATGTTGATTGACCAGTATAACTCTCTATGTGCCAAGGTCCTTAGATCAAAATATTATCCTAGTGGAAACATTCTCAAATGTGATTTGAAGAAGAGATCATCATATGTATGGCAGAGTATTTGGGAAGGAACCTAAACCTTCAAGAAAGGTTGTATCTGGAGGGTAGGAAATGGGATGAAAATAAACATCTGGGAGGACGGATGGATCCCAAACAACACTCTAGAAAGATCATTACTCGTCGGGGTAACCATGTTCTCACAAAAGTTAACAAGTGAACGAGCTTATTGATCCGGTGTCTAAGACGTGGGATGAAGTGCTGATCCATGATAATTTTTGGGCCCTGGACGCCGACCGTATTTTACAAATTCCAATTTATCAGAGTGAAACAAAAGATTCTATGGCATAGCATCTAACAAAATCTGGCGTTTTTAGTGTTCTGTTGGCTTATTACAGGCAGCGGGAAGATAGTTACATGCCTTCTACTAATAACCTACTGCTGGTGGGGCCTCGATGCCTCACCCGGTTTGAGAAATTCTTTGGAAACTTTAGGTTCCCCGGAATGTCAAAATCTTCCTCTAGCGATGTCTCCACAACATGCCCTTTTGTTGTTGGTGCTTGAATTTCCACAAGTGGTGTTGAATTTAAAATCGCTCAAACTTTGCACACACGACATCGGTGAACTTACATGTGTGTGTTCCTCCACCGAAGCTAGAGCACAACCGATCACGTGAAGTGAACGACCACAACACTGACCCATGAATCCTACTACTCATAAAGCCTTCAAGTAAGACACATACTGCACATTCCATGAGATTCAGTTGTCCCCGTTAAGGCGGATACTCAAATCACACGAAATTTCTGATGACCCCCCCTCCCCAATTGTGTGTTGGATCGTAGACGATACTACCTATGACAAAGCTGGTTATTGGAGAAGGTGAATTCCATGTAGGCACCGTGACTGCTGTGCCAAAAAGGGCGAGTACCGGTAGCTACCCCATTTCACTATATCTAACGGTGGCGCATAAGTCTTTGTGCCAACAATCACCTTCTACTTTGCCTCGTCAAGGGCGACCGGCTTCTCCCGTGTGTGCCTTATTGGTGTTCTGTCCACGTCCACACCAAGATCGCCTTCATGGAGTACTCGACCGAGGACGCTGCCTCCAAGATCAAGAAGGGTCGCCCATTGGCAACCATGTGGAAGTACCAGAAGAAGATGTGCACGGCACTGCTGGAGGAGGAGGCGACCCTCGGGGTTCTGATTTGAAATCAAATGGGTCTACTTTACCCATTAGTGTACTTACCCGAACCGAAATTTCAAGGCCGATGGAATTTTTGGGTCGGCCTTGTTTGAACATCAGGGCAAAAGAGCCCATCGCCAATGACCCGAGAGCAACTAACTAAGGTATACCCCTTGGATGGGGATTTAAGCGATCAGTCTCCAACGTGTAGGAGTGCTAAAGCGCGGCCATGTATCGCACGTTGGGCACTTGCCACACCGTGACCATTTTTTGGGGTTTTTCTTGGGTTTCCTTTTTTTCTTCTGATTTATTATTTTTCCATTTTTTTAATTTTTTGTCCTATGTTTTTTTAGTTTTTGTGTGTCTTTGTTATTGTTTTGTTTTTGCTAGGCAGGAACATGAAGCACGGGAAAGGAAAAGGGAAACACAGTAGTTCTATTGCGTGAAGCACATTAGTGCTTCCACAAGAAAGTGAAAAGGGAAGCATATTAGTGCTTCCGTATGAAGCACAGTAGTGCTTCGCGTGAAACACAGTTGTGCTTCTCATGTGAGAGTACAACTGTGCTTCTCCAAAAAGGTGAAGCATGGATGTGCTTCAAACTGTACGACAAATGCACAATTTGTTCATTTCACGCGAAAAGCACAGTTCTAATGAGTTCATGTGATTTTCATACGAGTATGTGAACAATTTCATATTTGTTTGCTTAATACTATCTAGTTGCCTCGCCATTGACGCATGTCGCCAATTGTTTGGCATAGGCCAACACCCGTGAGGGTTCTTGTGTGCTTATCACGGAGAGGGCTTGGTTTTCAGCCATCTTGTAAAGTCGGAATTGGTGCTCTGAGTGGGTGCATAGTAAAGGTCTTCGTTCAATTGTCCATAATTAATTGGGTAATTATCTTTTTCAAATAGATCCCTCTAAAAAAGTTAATTAATGGGTGGTGAAAGGAACGATGGCATGGCATCCACACATGGCCGCTTTCCCCCCTCTTAGGTCAGTTTTGGCCTTATGTGATCAAATAAAGGAGTTTGCGGACTAAATTTGATCAGTTCCTTAGTTGTTGGCCTAAAGTGTGCAATCGATTTGAGTTTATGGACAAGCAACACATTTCACTCTTATTGGATAGAGCCTTTTCGACTTGGGATTAAAAAGTACTCATTCATCATAATACACACGAGAGAGTGAAGTTTATTTTAAATCTTGATTTTGTATAGGTGGTCTGAATCAAACCCCTGAACAATATAGGGAATGAGCAACTAGAAAGACGAGCTCAGACCATGTAGGGCACAAGCGTGAAGATCTGAAGCAGCAAGCTTCCAAGAGCAACTTCAGACTGTAAGACTGATACATCTCAAATGTATCTATAATTTATGAAGTATTCATGCCATGTTTACAACAATTTTATATGATTTTGGTATGATTTGATTAGAACTAACCCGGACTGACGCTGTTTTCAGCAGAACTACCATGGTGTCGTTTTTTGTGCAGAAATAAAAGTTCTCAGAATGGGCTGAAAATTTACGGTGATTTTTTATGGACCATAAGAGACCCCCGAAGCACCGGAGTTGGGCCAGAAGAGTCCCGAGGAAGTGGCAAGGGTGGAGGGCGCGCCCACCCACTAGGGCGCGCCCCCCTGGCTTGCCGCTGCCTCGTGGACCCCCTGATGTGAAACCGACGCCAAAAATTCCTATAAATCACGAAACCCCCAGAAAGAAACCTAGATCGGGAGTTCCGCCGCCGCAAGCCTCTGAGTTCACGAAAAACTAGTCTAAGCCCGTTCCGGCACCCTGCCGGAGGGGGGAATCATCACCGGAGGCCATCTTCATCATCCCTGCGGCCACCATGACAAGGAGGGAGTAGTTCACCCTCGGGGCTGAGGGTATGTACCAGTAGCTATGTGTTTGATCTCTCTCTCTCTCTCGTGTTCTTGATTTGGCATGATCTTGATGTACCGCGAGCTTTGTTACTATAGTTGGATCATATGGTGTTTCTCCCCCTCTATCTTCTTGTGATGAATTGAGTTTTACCTTTGAGGTTTCACTATTATTGGATTGAATACTTTTATGGATTTGAGAACACTTGATGTATGTCTTGCGATGGGATATCCGTGGTGACAATGGGATGTTCTATTGATCCACTTGATGTAGGTTTTGGTTATCAACTTGCGGATTCCCGTGGTGACATTGGGGTAATCTATGCATAGGGGTTGGTATGCGTTTTCATATTCCTTTCTCCGATAGAAATCTTGGGATACTCTTGAAGTTCTTTGTGTTGGATTGAATATTATGAATCTGAGATTGTGTGATGCATATCATATAATTGACCCACGGATACTTGTGATGACATTGGGGTATCTAGGTGACATTAGTGTTGATGGATTTGTATCATATGGTGTTATTTTACTACGAACTCTAGGGCTGTTTGTGACACTTATAGGAATAGCTCAATGGATTGATCGAAAAGAATAACTTTGAGGTGGTTTCATACCCTACGAGCAATTTCATCTTATGTTCTCCGCGATAGGAACTTTGGAGTGACTCTTTGTTGCACGTTGAGGGATTGTTATATGATCCAATTATGTTATCATTGTTGAGAGAACTTGCACTAGTGAAAGTATGAACCCTAGGCCTTGTTTTCAAGCATTGCAATACCGTTTTTGCTCAGTTTTGTTACTTGCTACCTTGCTGTTTTTATATTTTCAGATTACAAAAACCTATATCTACCATCCATATTACACTTGTATCACCATCTCTTCGCCGAACTAGTGCACCTATACAATTTACCATTGTATTGGGTGTGTTCGGGACACAAGAGACTCTTTGTTATTTGGTTGCAGGGTTTTTGAGAGAGACCATCTTCATCCTACGCCTCCCACGGATTGATAAACCTTAGGTCATCCACTTGAGGGAAAATTGCTACTGTCCTACAAAACTCTGCGCTTGGAGGCCCAACACGAGTCTACAAGAAGAAGGTTGCGTAGTAGACATCAAGCTCTTTTCTGGCGCCGTTGCCGGGGAGGTTAGTGCTTGAAGGTATATCTTTAGATCTTGCAATTGAATCTTTTAGTTTCTTGTTTTATCACTAGTTTAGTCTATAAAAGAAAACTACAAAAAAAATGGAATTGAGGTTGCCTCATATGCTTCATCTTTTTAATGTCTTTCATGAAAATGATGGTTCGGAAAATTGTGCCAAAGTATTAGAAGAAGAAGTCAATAAAATGTTTGCCACTAAATCTTTGAATGATGAGCATGATTGTAATGTTGTTAGTATGAATTCTTGGAATATCCATGATGCTAATTATATGCAAAGCCACAAGCTTGGGGATGCTATGTTTGATGAAGATGATATTTTTAGTCCCCCAAGTTTTGATGAGCAAATTTATTATGATGATAGCATGCCTCCTATTTATGATGATTATATTGATGAATGTGGGTTTGGAAGAGTGTCAACTCTAGGTAATGATCCCACTATTTTGGAGGGTGTTGAATCTTTTCACAATATTGATAAAAGTGGATTTGGAGAGGTCATGGCTTTATTTAGTGATGAATCCACTATCTTGGAAGATGTTTCAATTGATTATGACAAATAAGTTGCTCTCTATGATGATTATTGTGATGACATGTATGCTATAAAGAATAATGATAACCATGAAACTTGTCATCATGATTTTAATGTTCAAATTGATTATGTCAATCAAGTATCTCATGATAGTTATTTTGTTGAGTTTGCTGCCATTACTATGAAGGAGAATAAATTTGCTTATGTTGAGAGTAATAAATTTTTTATGCATGTGGATCATGAAAAGAATGCTTTATGTGGTGGTTATATTGTTGAATTCATTCATGATGCTACTGAAAATTATTATGAGGGAGGAATATATGCTTGTAGGAATTTCAATAATACCAAGTTTCCTCTCTTTTTGTTGAAAATCTTGAAGTTTTGCTTGTTTTGCTTTCCTATGCTAGTTGATTCTTGTTCCCATAAATTGTTTGCTCACAAAATCCCTATGCATAGGAAGTGGGTTAGACTTAAATGTGCTAGTCATATGCTTCATGATGCTCTCATTATGTTTGAATTCTTATCTTTTATGTGAGCATCATTGAAATCTTCATGCCTAGCTAGGGGCGTTAAACAATAGCGCTAGTTGGGAGGCAACCCAATTTTATTTTGTTTCTACCTTTTTGTTCCTGTTTTCTAATAAATTTATCATCTAGCCTCTAGTTAGATGTGTTTTAATGTTTTAATTTAGTGTTTGTGCCAAGTAAGACCTTTGGGATAGTTTGGAAGATTGTTGATTTGATCTTGCTGAAAAGCAGAAACTTTTGCGCCCAGTAAAAATCACAGAAGCGTGCTTTTGATCTGAATTTTTTTACACAAGATTGACATACAAATTGCCCAGGTTGTCCTATTTTTTCAGAATTTTTGGAGTTACAGAAGTATATGAAGTTTCCTGATTACTACAGACTGTTCTGTTTTAAACATATTCTGTTTTTCATGTGTTGTTTGCTTATTTTGATGAATCTATGGGTAGTATCGAGGAGTATGAACCATGGAGAAGTTAAAATACTGTAGATATAACACCAATATAAAATTAGAATGAGTTCAGTTAAGTTTTGTGTGATTGAAGTTTTCAAGTCTGGGTGAGCTATCGATATGAGAAGAATAAGGAGTGGCAAGACACTAAGCTTGGGGATGCCCAAGGCACCCCAAGGTAATATTCAAGGAATACCCAAGCAAGTAAGCTTGGGGATGCCCCGGAAGGCATCCCCTCTTTCGTCTTCAACATTATCGGTAACCTTACTTGGAGCTATATTTTTATTCGTCACATGATATGAGTTTTGCTTGGAGCATTATTTTATTTTAGTTTGATTTGCTTGCTGTTATTTAGAATAATATTTTCCATCTTTTAGTTCAATAAAAATGTCAAGTATAGCCTTTACCATGTTTATTTTACAAGTCTATACGTTACTGTTTTGAAAACAGAAAGTTTTCTGTCATTGTCTGAATTCTTCTGGAAAGTCAGAACGTGATAAAATCTTGAATTTTTTACACAATGTGTAACAACAAATTTTCTACGGTGTGGTAATTTTTTAGAATTTTTAGAGTTAGGAAAGTATGATTCCTCTTGCATTCTTCACAGACTGTTCTGTTTTGACAGATTGCTGTTATGTTTGCATTGTTTGCATATGTTTGCTTGTTTAATGATTCTATTTGAGGATGGGAGTATTAAATATGCAGAGGCATTTAGTATGCAATGTAAAATTATAATTTTAGTGATTTTCTACAGTAGAGAATGATAAGGTTTTGCGTTGATTTATACTAACTTATCTCACGAGTTCTTGATTGAGTTTTGTGTGGATGAAGTTTTTAAGATTTAGGGAAACCGTGATATGAGAGGAATTAAGGAGATAAAAGAACTCAAGCTTGGGGATGCCCAAGGCATCCCTAATTAATATTTCAAGAAGTCTCAAGCATCTAAGCTTGGGGATGCCCCGGTTGGCATCCCACCTTTCTTCTTCAACAACTATCGGTCAGTTTTGGTTGAGCCTAAGTTTTTGCTTCTTTACATGATATGTGCTATCCTTGGAATGTCATTTTATTTTGTTTTGCTTGCTGTTTGAATAAAATACTTAAGATCTGAAATCTTGAATGAGAGAGAGTCTTCACATAGCTACCTAATTATTCAACTACTCATTGATCTTCACTTATATCTTTTTGGAGTAGTTTGTCATTTACTCACGTGCTTCACTTATATCCTATGAGTAAATGGTTGAATAAATTAAATATCATAAATCTGAAATTATATATGCTTCATATGCTTATACCATGGGGAGTAATGACTTCACGTATAAGAAGTAGAGGTGGTAAATTTATTGAAAGTTAGCAAACATAGTATTGGTCACTTGAACAATTCATGAAAGAATATTGAAGGAAGAGAGATTTCACATATAAATACACTATCTTGGACATCTTCTATGATTGGGAGCCCCATTAATTATTTTCAAACTTGAGCATATTAGTTGAAGTTGAACAAGGAAGACAACATAATGAGTTATGCTTGGGTATATTTGTATAGAAGTTATATTGTTAGGGATCCTCCCACATGTGGTGCTTGCTATTTAGAATCTTTTGCTAGCCAAAATTTCTGTACTAAGCGGGAATACTGCTTGTGCATCCAAAATCCTTGAACCAAGTTTCTTCCATGAGTGTCCACCATATCTACCTATATGCGGTATTTACCTGCCGTTCCAAGTAAATTTGCATGTGCCAAACTCTAAACCTTCAAATAATAAGCTGTTTTGTATGCCCGAATCACTCATGTAGCGACTAGGGGCTGTCAGTATCTTCCATGCTAGGTGGGTTATTCTCATGATGAGTGTTGATTCACTTGTCATTCACGAGAAAGTGGCTGGTAATTAGGATGCCAGTCCTATGATCAAAAGAATAAAAACAAAATCGCAAATAATTAAACAAAACTCCCCCAGGAAAGTTGTTGGTATGGACGGTACCCGTTGTTTCGGATCAGTCGTGGAGTGTGATTGTTGGTGGAGGGGGAGTAAAAACTTTACCATTCTGTTTGGGAACCGCCTATAATGTGTCTAGCATGGAAGATAGTGAGAACTCTCGGTCGTTACGTTGACAATGAGAGCATACTTCTCAAAATTACATTCATCTCTATTTTAAAAGCTTCGAGCTCTGGCACCTCTGCAAATCCCTGCTTCCCTCTGCGAAGGACCTATCTTTTACTTTTATGCAAGAGTCAGTAGTATTCCTTCTCATTCCAACCTACTCTTTAGCTGGCAAGCATCATGTGATGGGGAAATATCTAAGCATATATGGCCATTCAAATATATTTGATTATGAATTATTATTATTGAAAATTATCTATATGATAAATAAGTTGGGAGGCTAAACATTAAGCCCCTATCTTTCTCTGTCTTCAATGGATGCTATTTGTTCTAAAAATATGCTTTGAGTGGTAGCAATCATGGAAGACTATATGATAGTTGAGTATGTTGGGATTTGCTAAACCAAAGCTCTTACATAGACCCTTCCTCAAAATAAGATGAATTGCAATTGTTTGATGACTGAGAACCTAGTTTGTTAGTTTTCAAGAAAGTTTATGATCTATGCATTAACATGTGAATAGCTTGCTACTTGATCATGAGAAGTTTTATGAGATGAGCTACTATTTATGATATATAATGGTGCTAGAAAAAGTGTTTGGAACTATCATTGATCAAATTTATGCACTATGCTAGCATTCACACTTCATAAATTATTTCTTTTATCATTTACCTACTCGAGGACGAGCAGGAATTAAGCTTGGGGATGCTGATACGTCTCCAACGTATCTATAATTTATGAAGTATTCATGCCATGTTTACAACAATTTTATATGATTTGATTAGAACTAACCCGGACTGACGCTGTTTTCAGCAGAACTACCATGGTGTCGTTTTTTGTGCAGAACTAAAATTTCTCGGAATGGGCCGAAAATTTACGGTGATTTTTTATGGACCAAAAGAGACCCCCGAAGCACCGGAGTTGGGCCAGAAGTGTCCCGAGGAAGCGGCGAGGGTGGAGGGCGCACCCACTCCCTAGGGCGCGCCCCCTGGCTTGCCGCTGCCTCGTGGCTCCCCTGACGTGAAACCGACGCAAAAAATTCCAATAAATCACGAAACCCCTAGAAAGAAACCTAGATCGGGAGTTCCGCCTCCGCAAGCCTCTGAGTTCATGAAAAACCAATCTAAGCCCGTTTCGGCACCCTGCCGGAGGGGGGAATCATCACCGGAGGCCATCTTCATCATCCAGGCGGCCACCATGACGAGGAGGGAGTAGTTCACCCTCGGGGCTGAGGGTATGTACCAGTAGCTATGTGTTTGATCTCTCTCTCTCTCTCTCTCTCTCGTGTTCTTGATTTGGCACGATCTTGATGTACCGCGAGCTTTGTTACTATAGTTGGATCATATGGTGTTTCTCCCCCTCTATCTTTTTGTGATGAATTGAGTTTTACCTTTGAGGTTTCACTATTATCGGATTGAATACTTTTATGGATTTGAGAACACTCGATGTATGTCTTGCGATGGGATATCCGTGGTGACAATGGGATGTTCTATTGATCCACTTGATGTATGTTTTGGTTATTAACTTGCGGATTCCCGTGGTGACATTGGGGTAATCTATGCATAGGGGTTGGTACGCTTTTTCATATTCCTTTCTCCGATAGAAATCTTGGGATACTCTTGAAGTTCTTTGTGTTGGATTGAATATTATGAATCTGAGATTGTGTGATGCATATCGTATAATTGACCCACGGATACTTGTGGTGACATTGGAGTATCTAGGTGACATTATGGTCGATTGATGTGTATCTTATGGTGTTATTTTACTACGAACTCTAGGGATGTTTGTGACACTTATAGGAATAGCTCAATGGATTGATTGAAAAGAATAACTTTGAGGTGGTTTTGTACCCTACAAGCAATTTCATCTTATGTTCTCCGTGATAGGAACTTTGGAGTGACTCTTTGTTGCACGTTGAGGGATTGTTATATGATCCAATTATGTTATCATTGTTGAGAGAACTTGCACTAGTGAAAGTATGAACCCTCGGCCTTGTTTTCAAGTATTGCAATACCGTTTTTTCTCACTTTTGTCACTTGCTACCTTGTTGTTTTTATATTTTCAGATTACAAAAACCCTTATCTACTATCCATATTACACTTGTATCACCATCTCTTCGCCGAACTAGTGCACCTATACAATTTACCATTGTATTGGGTGTGTTGGGGACACGAGAGACTCTTTGTTATTTGGTTGCAAGGTTGTTTGAGAGAGACCATCTTCTTCCTACACCTCCCACAGATTGATAAACCTTAGGTCATCCACTTGAGAGAAAATTGCTACTGTCCTACAAAACTCTGCGCTTGGAGGCCCAACACGAGTCTACAAGAAGAAGGTTGCGTAGTAGACATCAAAGACGAAAGCACCTAATCATCTTTCTCAACTGACATTATTATGTAATGTTGATATATCTGTGAAAACTAATAATTGAAAACGACCGTGGACAGAATATATACAACTAAAGATCTTTCAGTGTTGCCTAACTGAGAAAATTATGACAAATACGTTCAAAATAGAAAAAATATAATCTAAGGAAAAGAACTAAAATACTAGTAAACAAGTGTTAAATGGGTTCGACGCACTAGGAGGAAACCTGGAAACGAAAACAGACGCCCCCTCGTTGCTTGCTAGGGCGGCTTGGGCAGCCACCTAGCGCTGCCGCCATCAGCGGCTCTCCTCATGCCTCTCCTCCTCGTCGCTGCCGATTGGTGCCGCAGGGCTCTCCCGGTGCCTCTCCTCTTCGCTGCTGCTGGTTGGCGCCGCAGGACGGCCAGCGGTGGCGGCGGGCTTCGTCCTTCACGTTTCACGTTCCCTGAGGCTATCGGCGATGGATCACTCACGTCCCGCTTGTGCTGTCCTAGAGGAAACCTTCCTCAACCGTTCCCCCAAGCATGGTGATCATTGCAGCAAGCGCAGGTGCAGGCTCCAGCGACACTTTGCATGGTTCGAGCGCCCTGTTCTAGATCGGGTGCTGATCCAGCGAAATCAGCGGCAGCGCCACTGATCTGTTGATCTAGGGGTTGGTCCATGACGGCCCGCTCCAAGCTCCTGCATCTTCGTAGGCCATCCCCTGACGGCCAGCTCTGATTGATTACCCTCGTCTAGATTGAGGTAGGGCTTACCCGGGTCCCTAACGTGGGTCGGTGGTCGCTCAGATCCTTCGATGGAAAAATCAAGGTGCGTTGGTCCTATGGTGGCGGTTGTCTTCCTGAACGCGTTTGGGCGGCGCGGCTTGGCTCCTCAGCAACTACGGACTCTGGATGACCTCTTGAGCTATAGATTGCAATGGCCACCAAAGCGCAGTGGTGCAGAGACATGCTATAGAAACGGTTTTAACCCCCTTTCCACGACGGAGTTTTAAACCGCCACCTTGCCAGTGTGTGCGATAGGGAGGGTCCTTCCCACACCACCCAAAAACCATCAGGGATAAGCCCTCCGGTCACACGGGGCAAAAAGAGCTTGTGTGCGACCGGGCGAGGCATCGGAGGCAATTATACATGCCCAATCGTTTCAGTTCGTATGTACATCCCACACAGTGAATCCCAGAAAAACGTTTCCGTTCATATGTACATCCCACACAGTGAATCCCAGAAAAACGTTTCGGTTCGTATGTATATCGCACACAATTTTTTATGTGGAAACGTTTGTGCAAGGTGACCTAATGCAAACAGTTCTTTGGCAGAAGTCGTGTGTGATTGTTCATGGATCCAACACGCCTACTTTCTAGAAACCGTATGGGTTGTTTGAGTTCATCGCCCATGGTGTTGTATGAAAAAACTGTCTGCAATAGAAAGACCCAGTAAGCAGGCTAATTGGCCTGTTATTAATAATCCATTTAGTAATCAAATTGCCATTTCTCATAAAACACACCATATATTTCATATTCGTATTACGGCAATCGGGATTTCATAATTGTATCACATCCGATAGCTTCAACACTCAGTTACGCCATATAGGCATATAGCTAGCTACGCCATTACACAACAACATCAAGTTTCACATGCAACATCGAAAAACTTTGGAAAGTAGCATCATACACGGTAAATAGACAGACGAATCTCATCTGGGAAACTGCAGAAGCGGAAGGCGAATATTGAGCCTTCAGTGATGTTGAATGTCCTTGCAACTTTAGGCCAGTGGCTATGGATAATTGCCTGCCCAACCTTCGTTCTCTTGAGGAAGACTTCAATATTGTACAGTGGGGTTGAATGAATACCTTGCTCAGCTCTTGACCATGCAGGTGGTTTGAGAGGTAACCATTGGTGAACTGCTTTGAAAAGGACTGAAAACAAAGATATGCATAAATAGCTGTTCCAAAATTTTTAAATGGCTCAAGGGGAAAAACAAGATAAAAGAGTTAGTACCATCCTATAGTTGACTGATGTCTTCTTCATTGTGCAAACACAGTTCTTATTGTCATTCGTCGCAAGTTTCTTTATCCTAACAATCTTTCTGAGTTTCTTGACTTGACTGATATTCATGGACATTTCATTTCCCCGTATGCAAAATGGGTCGAACAGTGGGTCTAAACCTCTGATAGCAGGACCTACATGTGCAATACCAAATTGTTAAAAGCCTAAATATTAGAATGATTCCTGCAACTGCACAATAATGTGCTATTAGCCAAAGGAACATGCATGTGCAAAGCTCGACGGTAAACCTCATTGCTTCCCATTGTTTCCAAGCAACACATATAAGGTAGATCTTGATCAGGTTAACTGAGAGTTGGCATACCATCAGTAGAATATATTAATGAAAATAAACAAATTACAGGTCCAACAGATTAACACGAGATGCAAGGAAAAGCCAGTTAACCAAACCAAGCATGCTAAACAACTTTTTTCTAGAACACGCACAATCATGTGTATCATATATTGATAGAAGAAAAGGCAAAGAAGCCGGATACAAGCCTTTCGACCACTACAACGCCAATCACATGGATTAGCAACCACTGATAACCCACAAGTATAGGGGATCACAACAGTTTTCAGGGTAGAGTATTCAATCCAAATTTATTGATTCGACACAAGGGGAGCCAAAGAATATTTGTAAGTATTAGAAGTTGAGTTGTCAATTCAACCACACCTGGAGATTAAATATCTGCAGCAAAGTGACCAGTAGCACAGTAATATGATGGCTTTGATAGCAGTAGTAACGATAACAGTAGTAGCAGCAGTTTTGTAGCAACTGTAACAGTAGCAGCAACAGTAACAACTTTGCAAGAACAATATGTGAAAAACTTGTAGGCATTGGATCGGTGATATCATTGGATAATATTCATCATATAACAGTTATAACCTAGGGCGACATAGAACTAGCTCCAGTTCATCGATATAATGTAGGCATGTATTCCATAAATAGTCATACGTGCTTATGGAAAAGAACTTGCATGGCATCTTTTGTCCTACTCTCCCGTGGCAGCGGGGTCCATAAGGAAACTAAGGGATATTAAGGCCTCCTTTTAATAGAGAACTGGAACAAAGCATTAGCACATAGTGAATACATGAACTCCTCAAACTACGGTAATCACCAGAAAGAATCCCAATTGTTGTCACCTTGGGGTATGCGGATCCTAACACGTAGTAGGTGCATATGACTTGCAAGATCGGATCAAGAACATAGATATAATGGTGAAAACATAAATGGTTCAGATCTGAAATCATGGCACTCGGGCCCTAGTGACAAGCATTAAGCATAGCAAAGTCATAGCAACATCAATCTCAGAACATAGTGGATACTAGGGATCAAGCCCTAACAAAACTAACTCGATTACATGATGAATCTCATCCAACCTCTCACCGACCAGCGAGCCTACGAAGGAATTACTCACTCCCAGCGGTGAGCATCATGAAATTGGTGATGGAGGATGGTTGATGATGACGAAGACGGAAGATCCCCCTCTCCGGAGCCCAGAACAGACTCCAGATCTGGCCTCCCGATGAAGAACAGGAGGTGGCGGTGGCTCCGTATTGTAAAACGCGATGAAACTTCCTCTCCCATTTTTTTTCTCGAAAAATAGGATTTTATAGAGTCGGAGTTAGGGTCAGCGAAGCCTCGTGGGCCCCACTACCCACCAGGGCGCACCGGGGGGGGGGGGGGTGGCGCTCCTTGGAGCCTTGTGGGCAGCTGGGGCCCCCCTCTAGTGGGTCCTGGTTCCAGTATTTTTTATTTATTCCAAAATAGTTCTCTAAAAAGTTTCGTCGAATTCCGAGAACTTTTATTTCTGCACAAAAATCAACACATGGTAGTTCTGTTGAAAACAACGTTAGTCCGGGTTAGTTTCATTCAAATCATGCAAATTAGAGTCCAAAACAAGAGCAAAAGTGTTTGGAAAAGTAGATACGGCAGAGGCGTATCAACTCCCGCAATCTGAACTCATTGCTTGTCCTCAAGCAATTCAGTTGACAAACTGAAAGTGATAAAGAAAAACTTTTACGAACTCTTTTGTTCTTGTGTCTATATATATATGCTTAAATAATACCCAAGTTTTCAGCAAAGATCATAACTAACCATGCCAATGATAACTCTTAGGAATTATATTCACTCATATCAATGGCATAATCAACTAGCGAGCAATAATAAAATATCTCAAATGCCAACACTTTGTCAAAACGATCATGATATAATATGAAAATAATGGTATCTCGCTAGCCCTTTCTGAGACCGCAAAACATAAATGCAGAGCACCTCCAAATTTCAAGTAGCGACTAAACATTGTAATTCATGGTAGAAAAGATCCAGTCATGCTAACACCCAACATTAACTATACTCAATGCATAAGCATGACAATAGTGCTCTCAGGACTGGTGCTTATTTGAGAAGGTGATGACTCAACATAAAGAGTAAATAGATAGTCCCTTCACAGAGGGAAGCAGGGATTTGCAGAGGTGCCAGAGCTCGAAGCTTAAATCAAAGATAAATATAATTTTGGGAGGTATACCTTTCCTGTCAACGTTACGACCAAGTGTTTTCAATATCTTCCATGCTAAATAAATTAGCGGTGGTTCCCAAGCATTAAAAGTAAAGTTTACTCTCCTTCCACCAACAAACATAAGCCATGGCTAGCCGAATCGTCGGGTGCCCTCCATACCAACAACAGTCACTCCATGAGCGGTACAGGCACATAAAACAGATGTTCATTTGAATATTTAGAGGTGGCACATGCAAATTTACTTGCAACGGCAGAGTAATACCGCATATAGGTAGATATGGTGGACACATCTGGAATAACTTTGGTTTAAGGATTTTGATGCACAAGCAGTATTCCCGCTTAGTATAGGCGAAGGCTAGCAATGAGGTTGAGAAGCGACCAGCTAGAGAGTGAAAACGGTCATAATCATGCATTGAGAATAATTACCATTGGATACTAGCATGCGTAGGATATAAACACCTTGAACATAAATATCATAGAGGCTACGTTGGTTTTGAATCAACTACATGCGTGAACATGTGCCAAGTCAAGCCACTTGAAACATTCAGAGGAGGATACCATATCATCGTACTACATCACAACCATTTTAATGCATGTTGGCATCCAAGATAAATCATTATCCACTCCTAGCTACTTAAGCATGGCATGAACAACTATAATCTCTAATTGTCATCATAAACATGTTTAATCATAATATGCTAAATCATGGATACTGGGTTAAACATATTTACACAAACAAAAACAAGTTGAGTTCGTACCCGCTTTTCCTTGCCACAACCACTTCATCAAAACCGTCATTATTGCCTTTCACTTGGACGACTGAATGATATGAAAGTAATAATAGTGCAACAGTGCCATGGACTAAGCTGGAATTTGCATACATTTTATTCAGAGGAGAAGACAAAATAATATGGGCTCTGTGTTAGATCAACAATATTGCATATGGGAGCCACTCAACACTTTCATCATGGTCTTCTCCTCACACTGACTCAACGAAAGAAAATAAGTTCAGAGAAATGCACTGAAATATTTTGAGTTTTTGTTTTTTCTTGAAGAAAGCAAATTAAAGAAAGAAAATGAAAACGAGAAAAACTATTTACACGGGAAAGCTCCCAACAAGCTAAAAAAGAAATGGGAAATCTTTTTGGGTTTTCTTTTCATACTACATCTAAGTTAAACTAGAAAGAAAAGCCGAAAAGAAGCAAGAAATATTTTTGAGTTTTCTTAAAGTTTTTCAAAACACACAAGAAGCGAGAAAAATAAAACTGGCATGGATGATACAATGAAAAAGTGTGAACAGCGACAACTAGAATGAAGTGTGTGAACATGAATGTAATGTCGGTGGGAAATACGTACTCCCCCAAGCTTAGGCTTTTGCCTAGCTTGGTGATCACCATCCGTAGTAGCCATCCGGTCCCATGTTAAAGTGCTGAGGTGGCGGCACCTGAGCGTCCCACTCCTGGGGCTCCTCCTCTGCCGCTGCCTGGGCGTTCCGATAAGCAATAATGTCCTCTGGTAGGACGGTGTATCCGTTTCTGGCATAAGAATCAAACAAAGCAGGTGCAGGCAATGGGATAATATCATGAGTATTTTCACTGAACACCAACTTATAACGAATGTTGTTAAAAGAATCGGCAGCATCAGTAAAGTGGTGAGCCACCATCACCTGGTGATCTAGAGAAACTCTAAGCAAAGGAAAGTCATGGTGGCGTATCTGAACATTGAAACGTCTCGCTAAGCGAGTGTCATAAATACCACCATGGATTTTGCCCTTAGTTCTATTAATGTGCAGACGACATGCAATAATCGCCCCTAGGTTAAAGTTGTGATCATTGTGAAGTGCGCGGCATAAAATGGCGAGGTCAGGGGCACCAAGTATACTGCCCTTCTCTCTAACAGTCAAACACTTTGCGACAAAAAAGCAAAGTAATGCACAGAAGGAAACTGCAGACTAGTGGTTGTGGCTTTCGACACACCCCTTCCCTCACCCACTGTCAAAGTGAGGAGGAAGTCCTCAAACTCTACCGGTTTAGGCTCTCTTAATTCCCCATCAGTGGGAATTAAACATATCTCACAAAATTCAGTGAGCGATATCTGACGGGTTTCAGAATATAAATTAAACCGCACTACAGGAGGTTCATGCCTATTCAGAAAATAAAAGTTCTGCACAAAGGAATTCGTGAGGGTGTGGTGTTGGTCACACTCATCTACGAGGAAGTCGGTGAGTCCAACATTTGCAATGAATTGCGCAAACTCTTGGTGGAATTCGGCTTCTTCCATGAAGGCAATGTGCGGCCATTCGCACGGCCGGACCTTCGTCCATCGCAGAGTGTTGATGTCACCAGCTGATGATTCACCGGTGACTCCCTTGGCATTCTTCTTAGATGAACTCCTTTGAAAAAGTTCCATCTTCCTAAGAATAAATTTCTGAAATTTTTGGCCCACAAAATAAATTTAACAAAACTTCACAAGATTGATAGCAACTACTCATATGGATGCCTAGAGCCTATATCAAGCATTCAAACTACTTGGAACTCCAAGAATTCAACATGCAAGCTCATTTACAGCAGCACCAAGAGCAGCTAAATACTGAAAATATAAACTACTAAAACAAAAACTAATTGGAGGAGTGGGGGAGTCACATACCAAGGAACAATCCCCCAAAACAGTTTCGGAAATGGAGCTTCAAGCAAAGATATCGAAATCCGCGGGTTTGAGAGCAAGAACACGAGAGAGAGAGCTATGGTGATTTTTTGGAGGTAGGTGACGATGTGAGCTAAAGGGATAAGTGAGGGGGGCCCTGTGGGGCCAACTACCCATCAGGGCGCGCCTGGTGGGGGTGGCGCGCCGTGGTGTCTTGTGGCCACCTGGGACACCCCCTGTGATGTTTTCAGTGCTAGATATGTTGGGAATCATTGCATGGAAAACAAAATTTTTTCTACGCACACGCAACGACCTATCCATGGAGATTCATAGCAACGAGGGGAGAGTGTGTCTACGTACCCTCATAGACCGTAAGCGGAAGCGTTTCCCAATGCGGTTGATGTAGTCAAACTTTCTTCCCGCTCCACCGATCGAGTACCGAACGTACGACACCTACGAGTTTTGCACACGTTCAGCTCGGTGACGTCCCTCACCTTCTTGATCCAGCAAGATGTCGAGGTAGTAGATGAGTTCCATCAGCACGACGGCATGGTGACGGTGATGGTGCAGTGATCTCCGCAGGGCTTCGCCTAAGCACTACGAAAATATGACCGTGGGTGTAAACGGTGGAGGGGGGGGGGCGCACACGGCTAGGCAATTGTCTGGTGTGTGCTAGGGGCGCCCCCCACATATATATATAGGTGGGAGGGGGAGGGGAGTGGCCAGGAGGCGCCCCAAGTAGGACCGAATCCTAGTTGGGTTCCTCCTTGGCCGCGCGCCCCCCCTGCCAGAAGTGTCGGAGGGGGAAGGAAAGAGGAGGGGGGAGAAAGGGAAGGGGGAGGCCGAATCCCCCCCTTTCCTTTCTCTTCCCCTCTTTCCTTATCCCCTTGGTTCGGCCCATATGGGGGGCGCACCAGCCCCTGGTGGCTGGTGCGTTTCCCCTCTTGTCCCATAAGGCCCATATCTTTTGCCGGGCGTGCCCGGAATCCCTTCCGGTGACCCGATATGTACCCGGTACCCTCCGGAACACTTCCGGTGTCCGAATACTATCGTCCTATATATCAATCTTGACCTCTCGACCATTTCAAGACTCCTCGCCATGTCCGTGATCTCATCCGGGACTCCGAACAACATTCGATCACCAAATCGCATAACTCATATAATACAATATCGTCATCGAACGTTAAGCATGCGGACCCTACGGGTTCGAGAACTATGTAGACAGGACCGAGACACCTCTCCGGTAAATAACCAATAGCAGAACCTGGATGCTCATATTGGCTCCTACATATTCTACGAAGATCTTTATCGGTCGAACCGTTATGACAACATACGTAATTCCCTTTGTCCATCGGTATGTTACTTGCCCGAGATTCGATCGTCGGTATCTTCATACCTAGTTCAATCTCTATACCGGCAAGTCTCTTTACTCATTCCATAATACATCACCTCGCGACTAACTCCTTGGTCGTTTGCTTGCAAGCTTATGATGTGTATTACCGAGAGGGCCCAGAGATACCTCTCCGATACTCGGAGTGACAAATCCTAATCTTGATCTATGCCAACTCAACAAACACCTTCGGAGATACCTGTAGAGCATCTTTATAATCACCCAGTTACGTTGTGACGTTTGATAGCACACAAGGCATTTCTCCGGTATCCAGGAGTTGCATAATCTCATAGTCGAAGGGATATGTATTTGACATGAAGAAAGCAATAGCAATAAAACTGAACGACCATTATGCTAAGCTAACGGGTGGGACTTGTCCATCACATCATGCTCCTAATGATGTGATCCCGTTATCAAATGACAACACATGTCCATGGTTAGGAAACCATAACCATCTTTGATCAATGAGCTAGTCAAGTAGAGGCTCACTAGGGACACGGTGTTTGTTTATGTATTCAGACATGTATTTAGGTTTCCGATCAATACAATTCTAGCATGAATAATAAACCTTTATCTTGAATAAGGAAATATAAAATAACAACTTTATTATTGCCTCTAGGGCATATTTCCTTCAGTCTCCCACTTGCACTAGAGTCAATAATCTAGATTACATAGTAATGAATCTAACATCCATGGAGTCATGGTGCTGATCATGTTTTGCTCGTGGAAGAGGCTTAGTCAACGGGTCTGCCACATTCAGATCCGTATGTATCTTGCAAATTGCTATATCTCCATCCTTGACTTGTTCACGAATGGAGTTGAAGCGTCTCTTGATGTGTTTGGTTCACTTGTGAAACCTGGATTCCTTCGCCAAGGCAATTGCTCCAGTGTTGTCACAAAAGATTTTCATTGGACCCGATGCACTAGGTATTATACCCAGATCAGATATGAACTCCTTCATCCAGACTCCTTCATTTGCTGCTTCCGAAGCAACTATGTACTCTGCTTCACACGTAGATCCCGCCACGACGCTTTGCTTGGAACTGCACCAACTGACAGCTCCACCATTCAATAAAAATATGTATCCAGTTTGTGACTTAGAGTCATCCAGATCTGTGTCAAAGCTAGCATCGACATAACCATTTACGATGAGCTCTTTGTCACCTCCATAAACGAGAAACATATCCTTGGTCCTTTTCAGGTACTTCAGGATGTTATTGACCGCTGTCCAGTGATCCACTCCTGGATTACTTTGGTACCTCCCTGCCAGACTTATGGCAAGACACACATCAGGTCTGGTACCCAGCGTAGCATACATGATAGAACCTATGGCTGAGGCATAGGGAATGACTTTCATTTTCTCTCTATCTTCTGGAGTGATCGGGCATTGAATCTGACTCAACTTCACACCTTGTAACACAGGCAAGAACCCTTTCTTTGACTGATCCATTTTGAACTTCTTCAAAACTTTATCAAGGTATGTGCTTTGTGAAAGTCCTATTAAGCGTCTCGATCTATCCCTATAGATCTTGATGCCCAATATATATGCAGCTTCACTGAGGTCTTTCATTGAAAAATTCTTATTCGAGTATCCTTTTATGCTATCTAGAAATTCTATATCATTTCCAATCAATAATATGTCATCCACATATAATATTAGAAATGCTGCAGAGCTCCCACTCGCTTTCTTGTAAAGACAGGCTTCTCTAAAAGTCTGTATAAAACCATATGCTTTGATCACCTCATCAAAGCATATATTCCAACTCCGAGATGATTGCACCAGTCCATAGATGGATCGATGGAGCTTGCACACTTTGTTAGCACCTTAAGGATCGACAAAACCTTCTGGTTGCATCATATACAACTCTTCTTTAAGAAATCCATTAAGGAATGCAGCTTTGACGTCCATTTGCCAGATTTCATAATCATAAAATGCGATAATTGCTATCATGATTCAGACAAACTTAAGCATCGCTACGGGTGAGAAAGTCCCATCGTAGTCAACTCCTTGAACTTGTTGAAAACCTTTTGTGACAAGTCGAGCTTTGTAGATAGTAACATTACCATCAGCGTCAGTCTTCTTCATGAAAATCCATTTATTCTCTATGGCTTGCCGATCATCGGGTAAGTCCACCAAAGTCCACACTTTGTTCTCATACATGGATCCTATCTCAAATTTCATGGCCTCAAGCCATCTGTCGGAATCTGGGCTCATCATAGCTTCTTCATAGTTTGTAGGTTCGCCTTGGTCTAATAATATGACCTCCAGAACAGGATTACCGTACCACTCTGGTGCAGATAATGCTCTGGTTGACCTACGAGGTTCAGTAGCAACTTGATCTGAAGTTTCATGATCATTATCATTTGCTTCCTCTCTAGTTGGTGTAGGCATCACGGGAACGGATTTCTCTGATGTGCTACTTTCCAATTCAATAGAAGGTACGATTACCTCATCAAGTTCTACTTTCCTCCCACTCACTTCTTTCGAGAGAAACTCCTTCTCTAGAAAGGTTCCATTCTTGGCAACAAAGATCTTGCCTTCAGATCTGTGGTAGAAGGTGTACCCAATTGTTTCCTTAGGGTATCCTATGAAGACGCACTTCTCCGATTTGGGTTCAAGCTTATCAGGCTGAAGCCTTTTGACATAAGTGTCGCAACCCCAAACTTTAAGAAACGACAACTTAGGTTTCTTGCCAAACCACAGTTCATACGGTGTCATCTCAACGGATTTAGACGGTGCCCTATTTAATGTGAATGCAGCTGTCTCTAATGCATAACCCCAAAACAATAGTGGTAAATCGGTAAGAGACATCATAGATCGCACCATATCTAATAAAGTACGGTTACGATGTTCGGACACACCATTACGCTGTGGTGTTCCAGGTGGCGTGAGTTGTGAAACTATTCCACATTGTTTTAAATGAAGGCCAAACTCGTAACTCAAATATCCGCCTCCGCGATCAGATCATAGAAACTTTATTTTCTTGTTACGATGATTCTCCACTTCACTCTGAAATTCTTTGAACTTTTCAAATGTTTCAGACTTGTGTTTCATTAAGTAGATATACCCATATCTGCTCAAATCATCTGTGAAGGTCAGAAAATAATGATACCCGCCGCGTGCCTCAACACTCATCGAACCACATACATCGGTATGTATTATTTCCAATAAGTCATTGGCTCGCTCCATTGTTCCGGAGAACGGAGTTTTAGTCATCTTGCCCATGAGGCATGGTTCGCAAGTATCAAATGATTCATAATCAAGTGATTCCAAAAGTCCATCTGCATGGAGTTTCTTCATGCGTTTAACACGAATATGACCTAAACGGCAGTGCCACAAATATGTTGCACTATCATTATCAACTTTGCATCTTTTGGCATCAATATTATGAATATGTGTATCACCACAATCGAGATTCAATAGAAATAGAACATTCTTCAAGGGTGCATGACCATAAAAGATATTACTCATGTAAATAGAACAACCATTATTCTCTGATTTAAATGAATAACTGCCTTGCACTAAACAAGATCCAGATATAATGTTCATGCTCAATGCTGGCACCAAATAACAATTATTCAGATCTAAAACTAATCCCGAAGCTAGATGTAGAGGTAGCGTGCCAACGGCGATCACATCGACCTTGGAACCATTTCCGACGCGCATCGTCACCTCGTCCTTATCCAATCTTCATTTAATCCGTAGCTCCTGTTTCGAGTTACAAATATGAGCAGCCGAACCAGTATCAAATACCCAGGTGCTACTACAAGCATTAATAAGGTACACATCAATAACATGTATATCAAATATACCTTTGTTCACTTTGCCATCCTTCTTATCCGCCAAATACTTGGGGCAGTTTCGTTTCTAGTGACCAGTCCCTTTGCAGTAGAAGCACTCAGTTTCAGGCTTGGGTCCAGCTTTGGGCTTCTTCCCGGGAGTGCAACTTGCTTGCCATTCTTCTTGAAGTTCCTCTTCTTTCCCTTGCCCTTTTTCTTGAAACTAGTGGTCTTGTTAACCATCAACACTTGATGCTCCTTCTTGATTTCTACCTCCGCAGCTTTGAGCATTGCGAAGAGCTCGGGAATTGTCTTCTCCATCCCTTGCATATTATAGTTCATCATGAAGCCTTTGTAGTTTGGTGGCAGTGATTGAAGAACTTTGTCAATAACACTATCATCTGGAAGATTAACTCCCAGCTGAGTCAAGTGATTATGATACCCAGACATTTTGAGTATGTGTTCACTGACAGAACTATTCTCCTCCATCTTGCAGCTATAGAACTTGTTGGAGACTTCATATCTCTCTACTCGGGCATTTGCTTGAAATATTAACTTCAACTCCTGGAACGTCTCATATGCTCCATGACGTTCAAAACGTCTCTGAAGTGCCGATTCTAAGCCGTAAAGCATGACACACTAAACTTACGAGTAGTCATCAGATCGAGCTTGCCAGACATTCAAAACATCAGCATCTTCTCCTGCAGCAGGCCTCTCACCTAGCGGTGCATCAAGGACATAATTCTTCTGTGCAGCAATGAGGATAATCCTAAAGTTACGGACCCAGTCCGTGTAGTTGAAGGAAATATGCCCTAGAGGCAATAATAAAGTTGTTATTTTATATTTCCTTATTCATGATAAAGGTTTATTATTAATGCTAGAATTGTATTGATCGAAAACTTAAATACATGTGTGAATACATAAACAAATACCGTGTCCCTAGTGAGCCTCTACTAGACTAGCTCGTTGATCAAAGATGGTTAAGGTTTCCTAACCATGGACATGAGTTGTCATTTGATAACGGGATCACATCATTAGGAGAATGATGTGATGGACAAGACCCATCCATTAGCTTAGCATAATCGTTCAGTTTTATTGCTATTGCTTTCTTCATGTCAAATACATATTCCTTCGACTATGAGATTATGCAACTCCCGGATACCGGAGGAATGCCTTGTGTGCTATCAAACGTCACAACATAACTGGGTGATTATAAAGACGCTCTACAGGTATCTCCGAAGGTGTTTGTTGAGTTGACATAGATCGAGATTAGGATTTGTCACTCCGAGTTTCGGGGAGGTATCTCTGGGCCCTCTCGGTAATATACATTATAAGCTTGCAAGCAAACGACCAAGGAGTTAGTCACGAGGTGATGTATTACAGAACGAGTAAAGAGACTTGCTGGTAACGAGATTGAACTAGGTATGAAGATACCGACGATCGAATCTCGGGCAAGTAACATACCGATGGACAAAGGGAATTACGTATGTTGTCATAAGGGTTCGACCGATAAAGATCTTTGTAGAATATGTAGTAGCCAATATGAGCATCCAGGTTCCGCTATTGGTTATTGACCGGAGAGGTGTCTCGGTCATGTCTACATAGTTTTTGAACCCGTAGGGTCCGCACGCTGAACGTTGGATGACGATATTGTATTATATGAGTTATGTGATTTGGTGACCGAATGTTGTTCGGAGTCCCGGATGAGATCACGGACATGACGAGGAGTCTCGAATTGGTTGAGCGGTAAAGATTGATATATAGGACGATAGTATTCGGACACCGGAAGTGTTTCGGGGGTCACCGGGTACTTATCGGGTCACCGAAAGCGGTTCCGGACACCCCCGACAAAAGATATGGGCCTTATGGGCCAAGAGGGGAAACACACCAGCCACAAGGGGCTGGTGCGCCCCCCATATGGGCCGGCCAAGGTGGAGAAGGAAAGGGGAAGTAGGAAAGGAAAGAAAGGGAATAGGATTCCCCCTTCCTTCCACCTCTCCCCCCTTTCCTTCCCCCTCCGATATATATGGCAGGGGGGGGGCGCGGCTTGGGAGGAGCCCAAGTAGGATTTGGTCCTACTTGGGGCGCCTCCTGGCCTCTCCCCTCCCCCTCCCACCTATATATATGTGGGGGGGGGGGGGCCTAGCACACACCAGACAATTGCCTAGCCGTGTGCGCGCCCCCCTCCACCGTTTACTACCTCGGTCATATTTTCGTAGTGCTTAGGCGAAGCCCTGCGGAGATCACTTCACCATCACCGTCACCACGCCGTCGTGCTGACGAAACTCATCTACTACCTCGACGTCTTGCTGGATCAAGAAGGCAAGGGACGTCACCGAGCTGAACATGTGCAAAACTCGGAGGTGCCGTACGTTCGGTACTCGATCGGTGGAGCCTGAAGAAAGTTTGACTACATGAACCGCATTGTGAAACGCTTCCGCTTACGGTCTACGAGGGTACGTAGACACAGTCTTCCCCTCGTTGCTATGCGTCTCCATGGATAGATCATTGCGTGTGCGTAGAAAAATATTTGTTTTCCATGCAACATTTCCCAACAGTGGCATCATGAGCCAGGTCTATGCGTAGATGATATGCACGAGTAGAACACAAAGAGTTGTGGGCGGTGATAGTCATACTGCTTACCACCAACGTCTTATTTTGATTCGGCGGTATTGTGGGATGAAGCGGCCCGGACCAACCTTACATGTCCACATACCTGAGACTGTTTCCACCGACAGACATGCAACTAGTTTTGCATAAAGGTGGCTGGCGGGTGTCTGTTTCTCCTACTTTAGTTGAATCAAATTTGACTACGGCCGGTCCATGAAGAAGGTTAAAACAGCAAATTTGACGAAACACCATTGTAGTTTTGTGCGTAGGTAAGAACGGTTCTTGCTAGAAGCCCGTAGCAGCCACGTAAAACTTGCAACAACAAAGTAGAGGACGTCTAACTTGTTTTTGCAGGGCATGTTGTGATGTGATATGGTCAAGACATGATGTGATATACGTTGTTGTATGAGATGATCATGTTTTGTAAGTTATCGGCAACTGGCAGGAGCCTTATGGTTGTCGCTTTATTGTATGAAATGCAAACGCCATGTAATTGCTTTACTTTATCACTATGCGTTAGCGATAGTTGTAGAAGCAATAGTTGGCGAGATGACCACGACGCAACGATGGAGATCAAGGTGTCGAGCCGGTGACGATGGAGATCATGACGATGCTTTGGATATGGAGATCAAAAGCATAAGATGATGATGGCCATATCATGTCACATATTTTGATTGCATGTGATGTTTATCTTTATGCATCTTATTTTGCTTAGTACGGCAGTAGCATTATAAGATGATCCCTTCACTAAATTTCAAGGTATAAGTGTTCTCCCTGAGTATGCACCGTTGCGACAGTTCGTCGTGTTGAGACACCACGTGATGATCGGGTGTGATAGACTCTACGTTCACATACAATGGGTGCAAGACAGCTTTGCACATGCGGAATACTCGGATTAAACTTGACGAGCCTAGCATGTACAGACATGGCCTCGGAACACTGGAGATCGAAAGATCGAACGTGAATTATATAGTAGATATGATCAACTAGAGATGTTCACCATTGATGACTACCCCATCTCACGTGATGATCGGACATGGGTTAGTTGATTTGGATCACGTATCACTTAGATGACTTGAGGGATGTCTATTTAAGTGGGAGTTCTTAAGTAATTTGATTAATTGAACTTAATTTATCATGAACTTAGTCCTGATAGTATTTGCATATCTATGTTGTAGATCAGTAGCTCGCGATATAGCTCCCCTATATTTTTGATATGTTCCTGGAGAAAACTAAGTTGAAAGATGATAGTAGCAATGATGCGGACTGGGTCCGTGATCTGAGGATTATCGTCATTGCTGCACAGAAGAATTATGTCCTTGATGCACCGCTAGGTGACAGACCTGTTGCAGGAGCAGACGCAGACGTTATGAACGTTTGGCAAGCTCGATATGATGACTACTTGATAGTTTAGTGCACCATGCTTTACGGCTTAGAACCGGGACTTCAAAAACGTTTTGAACGCCACGGAGCATATGAGATGTTCCAAGAGCTAAAATTGGTATTTCAGACTTATGCCCGTGTTAAGAGGTATGAGACCTCTGACAAGTACTTTGCCTACAAGATGGAGGAGAATAGCTCAGCCAGTGAGCATGTGCTCAGAATGTCTGGGTACTACAATCGCTTGAATCAAGAGGGAGTTAATCTTCCAGATAAGATAGTGATTAACAGAGTTCTCTAGTCACTATCACCAAGCTACTAGAACTTCGTGATGAACTATAATATGCAAGGGATGACGAAAACGATTCCCGAGCTCTTCGCGATGCTGAAATCGACGAAGGTAGAAATCAAGAAAGAGCATCAAATGTTGATGGTTATCAAGACCTCTAGTTTCAAGAAAAAGGCAAGGGAAGAAAGGGAACTTGAAGAAGAATGACAAGCAAGTTGCCACTCCCGTGAAGAAGCCCAAAGCTGGACCCAAGCCTGAAACTGAGTGCTTCTATTGCAAAGGAAATTGTCACTGGAAGTGGAACTGCCCCAAATATTTGGCGGATAAGAAGGATGGCAAAGTGTACAAAGGTATATTTGATATACAGATTATTGATGTGTACCTTACTAGTGTTCGTAGTAGCCCCTGGGTATTTGATACCGGTTCAGTTGCTAAAATTAGTAACTCGAAACAGGAATTGCAGAATGAACAGAGACTAGTTAAGGGTGAAGTGATGATGTGTGTTGGAAGTGATTCCAAGGTTGATAAGATCACCATCGCACACTCCCTCTACCTTCGGGATTAGTGTTGAACCTAAATAAATGTTATTTGGTGTTTGTGTTGAGCATGAATATGATTGGATCATGTTTATTGCAATACAGTTATTCATTTAAGTCAGAGAATAATTGTTGTTCTGTTTACATGAATAAAACCTTCTATGGTCGTAAACCCAATGTAAATGGTTTATTGAATCTCGATCGTAGTGATGCACATATTCATAATAATGATGCCAAAAGATGCAAAGTTGATAATGATAGTGCAACATATTTGTGGCACTGCCGTTTAGGTCATATTGGTGTAAAGCGCATGAAGAAACTCCATGCAGATGGTCTTTTGGAATCACTTGATTATGAATCATTTGATTCTTGCGAACCATGCCTTATGGGCAAGATGACTAAAACTCCGTTCTTCGGAACAATGGAGCGAGCTAATGACTTACTGAAAATAATACATACCGATGTATTAGGTCTGATGAGTGTTAAAGCACGTGGCAGGTATCGTTATTTTCTGACCTTCACAGATGATTTGAGTACGTATGGATATATCTACTTGATGAAACATAAGTCTGATACATTTGAAAAGTTCAAAGAATTTTAGAGTGAAGTAGAGAATCATCGTAACAAGAAAATTAAGTTTCTACGATCTGATCATGGAGGTGAATATTTGAGTTATGAGTTTGGCTTTCATTTAAAACAATGTGGAATTGTTTCACAACTCACGCCACCTGGAACACCACAGCGTAATGATGTGTCAGAATGTAGTAACCGTACTTTATTAGATATGGTGCGATCTATGATGTCTCTTACCGAATTACCACTATCGTTTTGGGGTTATGCATTAGAGACAGCTGCATTCACATTAAATAGGGCACCGTCTAAATCCGTTGAGATGACACCGTATGAACTGTGGTTTGGCAAGAAACCTAAGCTGTCATTTCTTAAAGTTTGGGGATGCGATGCTTATGTCAAAAAGGCTTCAGCCAGATAAGCTCGAACCCAAAACAGAGAAGTGCGTCTTCATAGGATACCCAAAAGAAACTATTGGGTACACCTTCTACCACAGATCCGAAGGCAAGATCTTTGTTGCTGAGAATGGGTCCTTTCTAGAGAAGGAGTTTCTCTCGAAAGAAGTGAGTGGGAGGAAAGTAGAACTTGATGAGGTAATTGTACATTCTCTCGAATTGGAAAGTAACTCATCACAAGAAACCGTTCTCGTGATGCCTACACCAACTAGAGAGGAAGCTAATGATGATGATCATAAAACTTCAGATCAAGTTACTACTGAACTTCGTAGGTCAACCAGAGCACGATCCGCACCAGAGTGGTGCGGTAATCCTGTCCTGGAAGTTATGTTATTAGACCATGGCGAACCTACAAACTATGAAGAAGCTATGATGAGCCCAGATTCCGATAGATGGCTTGAGGCCATGAAATCTGAGATAGGATCCATGTATGAGAACAAAGTGTGGACTTTGGTGGACTTGCCCGATGATCGGCAAGCCATAGAGAATAAATGGATCTTCAAGAAGAAGACTGACGCTGGTGGTAATGTTACTGTCTACAAAAGCTCGACTTGTCACAAAAGGTTTTCGACAAATTCAAGGGGTTGACTACGATGAGACTTTCTCACCCGTAGCGATGCTTAAGTCTGTCCGAATCATGTTAGCAATTGCCGCATTTTATGATTCTAAAATCTGGCAAATGGACATCAAAAACTGCATTCCTTAATGGATATCTTAAAGAAGAGTTGTATATGATGCAACCAGAAGGTTTTGTCGATCCTAAAGGTGCTGACAAAGTGTGCAAGCTCCAGCGATCCATCTATGGACTGGTGCAAGCATCTCGGAGTTGGAATATACGCTTTGATTAGGTGATCAAAGCATATGGTTTTATACAGACTTACGGTGAAGCCTGTATTTACAAGAAAGTGAGTGGGAGCTCTGTAGCATTTCTGATATTATATGTGGATGACATATTGTTGATTGGAAATGATATAGAATTTCTAGATAGCATAAAAGGATACTTGAATATGAGTTTTTCAATGAAAGACCTCGGTGAAGCTGCTTATATATTAGGCATCAAGATCTATAGGGTAGATCGAGACGCTTAATAGGACTTTCACAAAGCACATACCTATACAAGATTTTGAAGAAGTTCAAAATGGATCAGTCAAAGAAAGGGTTCTTGCCTATGTTGCAAGGTATGAAGTTGAGTAAGACTAAAAACCCGACCATGGCAGGAGATAGAGAGAGAATGAAAGTCATTCCCTATGACTCATACATAGGTTCTATAAAGTATGCCATGCTGTGTAGCAAACCTGTTGTGTACCTTGCCATGAATTTGGCAAGGGGGTACAATAGTGATCCAGGAGTAGATCACTAGACAGCGGTCAAAATTATCCTTAGAGGACTAAGGAAATATTTCTCAGTTATGGAGGTGATAAAGAGTTCGTCGTAAAGAGTTACGTCGATGCAAGCTTTTACACCGATCCAGATGACTCTGAGTCTCAATCTGGATACGTATTGAAAGTGGGAGCAATTAGCTAGAGTAGCGCCATGCAGAGCATTGTAGACATAGAAATTTGCAAATATACATACGTATCTGAATGTGACAGACTCGTTGACTAAACTTCTCTCGCAAGCAAAACATGATCACACCTTAGTACTCTTTAGGTGTTAATCACATGGCGATGTGAACTAGATTATTGACTCTAGTAAACCCTTTTGGTGTTGGTCACATGGCGATGTGAACTATTGGTGTTAATCACATGGCGATGTGAACTAGATTATTGACTCTAATAAACCCTTTGGGTGTTGGTCACATGGCGATGTGAACTATTGGTGTTAATCACATGGTGATGTGACCTAGATTATTGACTCTAGTGCAAGTGGGAGACTGAAGGAAATATGCCCTAGAGGCAATAATAAAGTTGTTATTTTATATTTCCTTATTCATGATAATGGTTTATTATTCATGCTAGAATTGTATTGATCGGAAACATAAATACATGTGTGAATACATAAACAAATATCGTGTCCCTAGTGAGCCTCTACTAGACTAGCTCGTTGATATAAGATGGTTAAGGTTTCCTAACCATGGACCTGAGTTGTCATTTGATAACGGGATCACATCATTAGGAGAATGATGTGATGGACAAGACCCATCCGTTAGCTTAGCATAATTGTTCAATTTTATTGCTATTGCTTTCTTCATGTCAAATACATATTCCTTCGACTATGAGATTATGCAACTCCCGGATACCGGAGGAATGCCTTGTGTGCTATCAAACATCACAACATAACTGGGTGATTATAAAGATGCTCTACAGGTATCTCCAAAGGTGTTTGTTGAGTTGGCATAGATCGAGATTAGGATTTGTCACTCCGAGTTTCAGGGAGGTATCTCTGGGCCCTCTCGGTAATACACATCATAAGCTTGCAAGCAAACGACTAAGGAGTTAGTCACGAGGTGATGTATACCAGAACGAGTAAAGATACTTGCCGGTAACGAGAATGAACTAGGTATGAAGATACCGACGATCGAATCTCGGGGAAGTAACATACCGATGGACAAAGGGAATTACGTATGTTGTCATAACGGTTCGACCGATAAAGATCTTCGTAGAATATGTAGGAGCCAATATGAGCATCTAGGTTCCACTATTGGTTATTGACCGGAGAGGTGTCCCGGTCATGTCTACATAGTTCTTGAACCCGTAGGGTCCGCACGCTTAACGTTCGATGACGATATTGTATTATATGAGTTATGTGATTTGGTGACCGAATGTTGTTTGGAGTCCCGGATGAGATCACGGACATGACGAGGAGTCTCAAAATGGTCGAGAGGTAAAGATTGATATATAGGACGATGGTATTCGGACACCGGAAGTGTTTCGGGGGTCACCGGGTATTTATCGGGTCACCGAAAGGGGTTCCGGACACCCCCGGCAAAAGATATGGGCCTTATGGGCCAAGAGGGGAAACACACCAGCCACAAGGGGCTGGTGCGCCCCCCATATGGGCTGGCCAAGGTGGAGAAGGAAAGGGGAAGGAGGAAAGGAAAGAAAGGGAATAGGATTCCCCCTTCCTTCCACCTCTCCCCCCTTTCCTTCCCCCTCCGATATATATGGCAGGGGGAGCGGCTTGGGAGGAGCCCAAGTAGGATTCGGTCCTACTTGGGGTGCCTCCTGGCCTCTCCCCTCCCACTCCCACCTATATATATGTGTGGGGGGGGGGGGGGGGGGGCGCCCCTAGCACACACCAGACAATTGCCTAGCCGTGTGCGGCGCCCCCCTCCACCGTTTACTACATCGGTCATATTTTCGTAGTGCTTAGGCGAACCCCTGCGGAGATCTGTTCACCATCACCGTCACCACGCCGTCATGCTGACGGAACTCATCTACTACCTCGACGTCTTGCTGGATCAAGAAGGCGAGGGACATTACCGAGCTGAACATGTGCAGAACTCGGAGGTGCTGTACGTTCGGTACTTGATCGGTGGAGCGTGAAGAAAGTTTGACTACATCAACCTCGTTGTAAAACGCTTCCGCTTACGGTCTACGAGGGTACGTAGACACACTCTTCCCCTTGTTGCTATGCATCTCCATGGATAGATCATTGCGTGTGCGTAGAATTTTTTTTTGTTTTCCATGCAACGTTTCCCAACAGTAGTTGCTACCATCATCTTTCAACTTAGCTTTCTCTAGGAACGCATTAAAATTCAGGGGAACGGTAGCACGGTCCATTGATCTACAACATAGATATGAAAATACTATCAGGACTAAGTTCATGATAAATTAAGTTCAATTAATCAAATTACTTAAGAACTCCCACTTAGATAGACATCCCTCAATTCATCTAAATGATACGTGATCCAAATCAACTAATCCATGTCCGATCATCATGTGAGATGGAGTAGTCATCAATGGTGAACATCTCTATGTTGATCATATCTACTATATGATTCACGTTCGACCTTTCGGTCTCCAGTGTTCCGAGGCCATGTCTGTACATGCTAGGCTCGTCAAGTTTAACCCGAGTATTCCGCATGTGCAAAACTGTCTTGCACCCGTTGTATGTGAATGTAGAGTCTATCACACCCGATCATCACGTGGTGTCTCAACATGACGAACTGTCGCAACGGTGCATACTCAGGGAGAACACTTATACCTTGAAATTTAGTGAAGGGATCATCTTATAATGCTACCGTCGTACTAAGCAAAATAAGATGCATAAAAGATAAACATCACATGCAATCAAAATATGTGACATGATATGGCCATCATCATCTTGTGATTTTGATCTCCATCTCCAAAGCATCGTCATGATCTCCATTGTCACCAGCTCGACACCTTGATCTCCATCGTTGCGTCGTGGTCATCTCGCCAACTATTGCCTCTACAACTATCGCTAACGCATAGTGATAAAGTAAAGCAATTACATGGCGTTTGCATTTCATACAATAAAGAGACAACCATAAGGCTCCTGCCGGTTGATGATAACTTTTACAAAACATGATCATCTCATACAATAATGTATATCACATCATGTCTTGACCATATCACATCACAACATGCCCTGCAAAAACAAGTTAGACGTCCTCTACTTTGTTGTTGCAAGTTTTACGTGGCTGCTACGGGCTTCTAGCAAGAACCGTTCTTATCTACGCACAAAACCACAACGGTGTTTCATCAAGTTTGCTGTTTTAACCTTATTCAAGGACCAGCCGTAGTCAAATTTGATTCAACTAAAGCAGGAGAAACAGACACCCGCTAGCCACCTTTATGCAAAACTAGTTGCATGTCTGTCAGTGGAACCGGTCTCATGTACGTGGACATGTAAGGTTGGTCCGGGCCACTTCATCTTACAATACTGCCGAATCAAAATAAGACATTGGTGGTAAGCAGTATGACTATCACCGCCCACAACTCTTTGTGTTCTACTCATGCTTATCATCTACGCATAGACCAGGCTAATGATGCCACTGTTGGGAATCGTTGCATGGAAAACAAAAAAATTTCTACGCGCACGCAATGATCTATCCATGGAGATGCATAGCAACGAGGGGAGAGTGTGTCTACGTACCCTCGTAGGCCGTAAGCGGAAGCGTTTCACAACGCGGTTGATGTAGTCGAACTTTCTTCCCGTTCCACCGATCGAGTACCGAATGTGCGGCACCTCCGAGTTCTGCACATGTTCAGCTCGGTGACGTCCCTCGCCTTCTTGATCCAGCAAGACGTCGAGGTAGTAGATGAGTTCCATCAGCACGACGGCGTGGTGACGGTGATGGTGAAGTGATCTCCGCAGGGCTTCGCCTAAGCACTACAAAAATATGACCGGGGGTGTAAACGGTGGAGGGGGGCACCGCACACGGCTTGGCAATTGTCTGGTGTGTGCTAGGGGTGCCCCCCCACATATATATAGGTGGGAGGGGGAGGGAAGAGGCCAGGAGGTGCCCCAAGTAGGACCAAATCCTAGTTGGGTTCCTCCTTGGCCGCGCGCCCCCCTGCCATAAGTGTCGGAGGGGAAAGGAAAGAGGAGGGGCAGAAAGGGAAGGGGGAGGCCGAATCCCCCCCCTTCCTTTCTCTTCCCCTCTTTCCTTCTCCCCTTGGTTCGGCCCATATGGGGGGCGCACCAGCCCTTGGTGGCTGGTGTGTTTCCCCCCTTGGCCCATAAGGCCCATATCTTTTGCCGGGGGTGCCCGGAACCCCTTCCGGTGACCCGATATGTACCCGGTACCCTCCGGAACACTTTCGGTGCCCGAATACTATCGTCCTATATATCAGTCTTTACCTCTCGACTATTTCGAGACTCCACGTCATGTCCGTGATCTCATCCGGGACTCCGAACAACATTCGGTCACCAAATCACATAACTCATATAATACAATATCGTCATCGAACGTTAAGCGTGCGGACCCTACGGGTTCGAGAACTTTGTAGACATGACCGAGACACCTCTTCGGTCAATAACCAATAGCGGAACCTGGATGCTCATATTGGCTCCTACATATTCTACGAAGATCTTTATCAGTCGAACCGTTATGACAACATACGTAATTCCCTTTGTCCATCGGTATGTTACTTCCCTGAGATTCGATCGTCGGTATCTTCATACCTAGTTTAATCTCGTTACTGGCAAGTCTCTTTACTCATTATGTAATACGTCACCGCGTGACTAACTCCTTAGTCGTTTGCTTGCAAGCTTATGATGTGTATTACCGAGAGGGCCCAGAGATACCTCTCCGATACTCGGAGTGACAAATCCTAATCTTGATCTATGCCAACTCAACAGACACCTTCGGAGATACCTGTAGAGCATCTTTATAATCACCAAGTTATGTTGTGACGTTTGATAGCACACAAGGCATTCCTCCGGTATCCGGGAGTTGCATAATCTCGTAGTTGAAGGAATATGTATTTGACATGAAGAAAGCAATAGCAATAAAACTGAATGATCATTATGCTAAGCTAACTGGTGGGACTTGTCCATCACATCATTCTCCTAATGATGTGATCCCGTTATCAAATGACAACACATGTCCATGGTTAGGAAACCATAACCATGTTTGATCAACGAGCTAGTCAAGTAGAGGCTCACTTGGGACACGGTGTTTGTTTATGTATTCACACATGTATTTATGTTTCCGATCAATACAATTCTAGCATGAATAATAAACCTTTATCATGAATAAGGAAATATAAAATAACAACTTTATTATTGCCTCTAGGGCATATCTCCTTCAGTCTCCCACTTGCACTAGAGTCAATAATCTAGATTACATAGTAATGAATCTAATACCCATGGAGTCTTGGTGCTGATCATGTTTTGCTCGCGGAAGAGGCTTAGTCAACGGGTCTGCCACATTCAGATCCGTATATATCTTGCAAATTTCTATGTCTCCATCCTTGACTTGTTCACGAATGGAGTTGAAGCGTCTCTTGATGTATTTGGTTCTCTTGTGAAACCTGGATTCCTTCGCCAAGGCAATTGCTCCGGTGTTGTCACAAAAGATTTTCATTGGACCCGATGCACTAGGTATTACACCCAGATCGGATATGAACTCCTTCATCCAGACTCCTTCATTTGCTGCTTCTGAAGCAGCTATGTACTCCGCTTCACACGTAGATCCCGCCACGACGCTTTGCTTGGAACTGCACCAACTGACAGCTCCACCATTCAATAAAAATACATATCCGGTTTGTGACTTAGAGTCATCCCGATCAGTGTCAAAGCTAGCATTGACGTAACCATTTACGACGAGCTCTTTGTCACCTCCATAAACGAGAAACATATCCTTGGTCCTTTTCAGGTACTTCAGGATGTTCTTGACCGCTGTCCAGTGATCCACTCCTAGATTACTTTGGTACCTCCCTGCCAGACTTATGGCAAGACACACATCAGGTCTGGTACACATCATAGCATACATGATAGAACCTATGGCTGAGGCATAGGGAATGACTTTCATTTTCTCTCTATCTTCTACAGTGATCGGGCATTGAGTCTGACTCAACTTCACACCTTGTAACACAGGCAAGAACCCTTTCTTTGACTTATCCATTTTGAACTTCTTTAAAACTTTATCAAGGTATGTGCTTTGTGAAAGTCCTATTAAGCGTCTTGATCTATCCCTATAGATCTTGATGCCCAATATATAAGCAGCTTCACCGAGGTCTTTCATTGAAAAATTCTTATTCAAGTATCCTTTTATGCTATCTAGAAATTCTATATCATTTCCAATCAATAATATGTCATCCACATATAATATTAGAAATGCTACAGAGCTCCCACTCACTTTCTTGTAAATACATGCTTCTCCGAAAGTCTGTATAAAACCATATGCTTTGATCACCTCATCAAAGCGTATATTCCAACTCCGAGATGCTTGCACCAGTCCATAGATGGATCGCTGGAGCTTGCACACTTTGTTAGCACCTTTAGGATCGACAAAACCTTCTGGTTGCATCATATACAACTCTTCTTTAAGAAATCCATTAAGGAATGCAGTTTTGACGTCCATTTGCCAGATTTCATAAACATAAAATGCGGCAATTCCTAACATGATTCGGACAGACTTAAGCATCGCTACGGGTGAGAAAGTCTCATCGTAGTCAACTCCTTGAACTTGTCGAAAACCTTTTGCGATAAGTCAAGCTTTGTAGACAGTAACATTACCATCAGAGTCAGTCTTCTTCTTGAAAATCCATTTATTCTCTATGGCTTGCCAATCATCGGGCAAGTCCACCAAAGTCCACACTTTGTTCTCATACATGGATCCTATCTCAGATTTCATGGCCTCAAGCCATCTATCGGAATCTGGGCTCATCATAGCTTCTTCATAGTTCGTAGGTTTGCCTTGGTCTAATAACATGACCTCCAGAGCAGGATTACCGTACCACTCTGGTGCAGATCGTGCTCTGGTTGACCTACGAGGTTCAGTAGCAACTTGATCTGAAGTTTCATGATCATTATCATTTGCTTCCTCTCTAGTTGGTGTAGGCATCACGGGAACGTATTTCTCTGATGTGCTACTTTCCAATTCGAGAGAAGCTATGATTACCTCATCAAGTTCTACTTTCCTCCCACTCACTTCTTTCGAGAGAAACTCCTTCTCTAGAAAGGTTCCATTCTTGGCAACAAAGATCTTGCCTTCGGATCTGTGGTAGAAGGTGTACCCAATTGTTTCCTTAGGGTATCCTTTGAAGACGCACTTCTCCGATTTGGGTTCGAGCTTATCAGGCTGAAGCCTTTTGACATAAGTGTCGCAACCCCAAACTTTAAGAAACAACAGCTTAGATTTCCTGCCAAACCACAGTTCATATGGTGTCGTCTCAACGGATTTAGGCAGTGCCCTATTTAACGTGAATGCAGCTGTCTCTAATGCATAACCCCAAAACGATAGTGGTAAATTGGTAAGAGACATCGTTGATCGCACCATATCTAATAAAGTACGGTTACGATGTTCGGACACACCATTACGCTGTGGTGTTCCAGGTGGCGTGAGTTGTGAAACTATTCCACATTGTTTTAAATGAAGGCCAAACTCATAACTCAAATATTCGCCTCCGCGATCAGATCGTAGAAACTACCAGAGGGGACCCACCAGGTGGCCACAAGCCTGGGGGGCGCGCCCTACCCCCTGGCGCGCCCCCTGGGCTTGTGGGCCCCCTGGTAGGACTCTGGTGCCCATCTTTTGCTATATGGAGTCTTTTGACCTGGAAAAAAAATCATAAGAGTGCTTTCGGGACGAAGCGCCGCCGTCTCAAGGCGGAACCTGGGCAGGAGCAGTCTAGAGCTCCGGCAGAGCGATTCTGCCGGGGAAACTTCCCTCCGGGAGAGGGAAATCGAAGCCATCGTCATCACCAACAATCCTCTCATCGAGGGAGGGTCAATCTCCATCAACATCTTCACCAGCACCATCTCCTCTCAAACCCTAGTTCATCTCTTGTATTCAATCTTTGCCTCAAAACCTCAGATTGGTACCTGTAGGTTGCTAGTAGTGTTGATTACTCCTCGTAGTTGATGCTAGTTGGTTTATTCGATGGAAGATCATGTGTTTAGATCCTTGATGCTATTAAATACTCCTCTGATTATGAACATGAACATGCTTTGTGAGTAGTTATGTTTCTTCCTGAGGACATGGGAGAAGTCTTGTTATAAGTAATCATGTGAATTTGGTATTCGTTCGATATTTTGATGAGATGTATGTTGTCTTTCCTCTAGTGGTGTTATGTGAACGTCGACTACATGACACTTCACCATGATTTGGGCCTAGGGGAAGGCATTGGGAAGTAATAAGCAGATGATGGGTTGCTAGAGTGACAGAAGGTTAAACCCTAGTTTATGCGTTGCTTTGTAAGGGGCTGATTTGGATCCACATGTTTCATGCTATGGTTAGATTTATCTTAATTCTTCTTTCGTAGTTGCGGATGCTTGTGAGAGGGGTTAATCATAAGTGGGAGGCTTGTCCAAGTAAGTACAACACCCAAGCACTGGTCCACCCACTTATCAAATTATAAAAGTAACAAACGCGAATCATATGAGCATGATGAAAACTAACTTGATAGTAATTCCCATGTGTCCTCGGGAGCGCTTTGCTTTATATAAGAGTTTGTCCAGGCTTGTCCTTTGCTATAAAAAGGATGGGCCACCTTGCTGCACCTTTGTTACACTTGTTACTTGTTACCCGTTACGAATTATCTTATCACAAAACTATCTATTACCGATAATTTCAGTGCTTGCAGAAAATACCTTGCTGAAAACCGCTTGTCATTTCCTTCTGCTCCTCGTTGGGTTCGACACTCTTACTTATCAAAATGACTACGATAGATCCCCTATACTTGTGGGTCATCAAGACTCTTTTCAGGTGCCGTTGCTGGGGAGTGAAGCGCCTTTGGTGAGTGGAATTTGGTAAGGAAAAATTTATATTGTGTGCTGAAATTTATTGTCACTTGTCACTATGGAAAATAATCCTTTGAGCGGCTTGTTCGGGGTATCTTCACCCCGACTGGAAGAACAAAGAGTTACTCCTCAACCTACTGAACCTAGTGAAAATATTTATTATGAAATTCCTTCGGGTATGATAGAGAAACTGCTAGCTAATCCTTATGCAAGAGATGGAACACTACATCCTGATATGCATCTAATCTTTGTGGATGAAGTTTGTGGATTATTTAAACTTGCAGGTTTGCTCGGAGATGAAGTCAAGAGGAAGGTCTTCCCTTTATCTTTGAAGGGGAAGGCATTGACATGGTATAGGCTATGTGATGATATTGGATCTTGGAATTACAACCGATTGAAATTGGAATTTCATCAGAAGTTTTATCCTATGCATCTGGTTCATCGCGATCGGAATTATATATATAATTTTTGGCCTCGTGAAGGAGAAAGTATCGCTCAAGCTTGGGGGAGGCTTAATTCAATGTTATATTCATGCCCCAATCATGAGCTCTCGAGAGAAATTATTATTCAGAACTTCTATGCTCGGCTTTCTCGTAATGATCAATCCATGCTCGATACTTCTTGTACTGGTTCTTTTATGAAGAAAACTATTGAATTCAAATGGGATCTCTTGGAAAGAATTAAACGCAACTCTGAAGATTGGGAGCTCGATGAAGGTAAGGAGTCAGGTATAAACCTTGAATTTGATTGTGTTAAATCTTTTATGGATACTGATGTTTTTCGTGAATTTAGCACTAAGTATGGACTTGACTTTGACATAGTAGCTTCTTTCTGTGAATCATTTGCTACTCACTAAGGAGAAGTGGTTTAAATATCATCCCCCCATTGAAGTAAAAGTGGTAGAACCCATTAAGGCTGAAGAAGAAACTGTCACTTATAATGTTGATCCTGTTATTCCTACTGCTTATATTGAGAGACCACCTTTCCCTGTTACGATAAAGGAATATGCTAAAGCTTTAGCCGTAGTCCGTAAGAGTTATACTAGAACACCTACTCCCCTGAACAAAGTATTGCTATGGTTAAAGATCTCTTGGTCGATAATATTGATGGGCATGTTATTTATTTCTGTGATGAAGCTGCTAGAATTGCTAAACCCGATGATAAAGATAAACATAGACCTGTCGATGGCATGCCTGTTGTCTCTTTTAAAATAGGAGATCATTGTTATCATGGCTTATGTGATTTGGGTTCTAGTGTGAGTGCAATTCCCTTTACCTTATACTAAGAAATTATGAATGATACTGCACCTGTTGAAATAGAAGATATTAATGTTACTATTAAGCTTGCTAATAGAGATACTATTTCACCAATTGGGATTGTTAGAGATGTTGAAGTCTTGTGTGGAAAATAAAATTCCCTACTGATTTTCTAGTTCTTGGTTCCCCACAAGATGATTTTTGTCCCATTATATTTGGTAGATCCTTCTTGAACACTTTTAATGCTAAAATAGACTGTGAGAAAGAAACTATTAGTGTAAGTTTCAGGGCTGTATCTCATGAGTTTAATTTCTCCAAATTTTGTAGACAACCTCGTGATAAAGAATTGCCTAACAAAGATGAAATTATTGGTCTTGCTTCTATTGCTGTGCCTCCTACTGATTGATGTCTACTACGCAACCTTCTTCTTGTATACTCGTGTTGGGCTTCCAAGCGCAGAGTTTTGTAGGACAGTAGCAAATTTCCCTCAAGTGGATGACCTAAGGTTTATCAATCCGTGGGAGGCGTAGGATGAAGATGGTCTCTCTCAAACAACCCTGCAACCAAATAACAAAGAGTCTCTTATGTCCCCAACACACCCAATACAATGGTAAATTGTATAGGTGCACTAGTTCGGCAAAGAGATGGTGATACAAGTGTAATATGGATGGTAGATATAGTTTTTGTAATCTGAAAATATAAAAACAGCAAGGTAACTAGTAACAAAAGTGAGCGAAAACGGTATTGCAATGCTTGGAAACAAGGCCTAGGGTTCATACTTTCACTAGTGCAAGTTCTCTCAACAATGATAACATAACTAGATCATATAACAATCCCTCAATGTGCAACAAAGAGTCACTCCAAAGTCACTTATAGCGGAGAACAAACGAAGAGATTATTGTAGGGTACGAAACCACTTCAAAGCTATTCTTTCTGATCGATCTATTGGGCTATTCCTATAAGTGTCACAAACAGCCCTAGAGTTCGTACTAAAATAACACCTTAAGACACACATCAACCAAAACCCTAATGTCACCTAGATACTCCAATGTCACCACAAGTATCCACGGGTTTGATTATATGATACGCATCACACAATCTCAGATTCATCTATTCAAACCAACACAAATAACTTCAAAGAGTGCCCCAAAGTTTCTACCGGAGAGTCAAGACGAAAACGTGTGCCAACCCCTATGCATAAGTTCACAAGGTCACATAACCCGCAAGTTGATCACCAAAACATACATCAAGTGGATCACGTGAATATCCCATTGTCACCACAGATAAGCATATGCAAGACATACATCAAGTCTTCTCAAATCCTTAAAGACTCAATCCGATAAGATAACTTCAAAGGGAAAACTCAATCCATTACAAGAAGGTAAAGGGGGAGAAACATCATAAGATCCAACTATAATAGGAAAGCTCGCGGTACATCAAGATCGTGCCAAATCAAGAACACGAGAGAGAGAGAGAGAGATCAAACACATAGCTACTGGTACATACCCTCAGCCCCGAGGGTGAACTACTCCCTCCTCGTCATGGAGACCACCGGGATGATGAAGATGGCCACCGGTGATGGTTTCCCCCTCTGGCAGGGTGCCGGAACAGGCTCCCGATTGGTTTTTCATGGCTACAGAGGCTTGCGGCAGCGGAACTCCCGATCTAGGTTTATTTCTGGGGGTTTCTGTATTTATACGAATTTTTGGCGTCGTGAACAAGTCAGGGGGGTCCATGAGGAGCCCACAAGACCGGAGGGCGCGCCCTAGGGGGGCGCCTTCCACCCTTGTGGAGGCCTCGTGGCTCTTCTGGCCCAACTCTTTTGCTTCGGGGGCTTCTTCTGGTCCATAAAAAATCACCATAAATTTTCAGGTTATTTGGACTCCGTTTGATATTCCTTTTCTGCGAAACTCAAAAACAAGGAAAAAACAGAAACTGACACTGGGCTCTAGGTTAATAGGTTAGTCCCAAAAATCATATAAAATAGCATATAAATGCGTATAAAACATCCAAGATAGATAATATAATAGCATGGAACAATAAAAAATTATAGATACGTTGGAGACGTATCAAGCATCCCCAAGCTTAATTCCTGCTCGTCCTCGAGTAGGTAAATGAATAAAACAGAATTTTTGATGTGGAATGCTACCTAACATATTCATCCATGTAATTTTCTCTATTGTGGTAGGAATATTCAGATCCATAAGATTCAAAACAAAAGTTTAATATTGACATAAAACAATAATACTTCAAGCATACTAATAAGGCAATCATGTCTTCTCAAAATAACATGGTCAAAGAAAGTTATCCCTACAAAATCATATAGAGTGGCTATGCTCCATCTTCATCACACAAAATAATCAAATCATGCACACCCCCGATGACAAGCCAAGCAATTGTTTCATACTTTTGATGTTCTCAAACCTTTTCAACTTTCACGCAATACATGAGCGTGAGCCATGGACATGGCACTATAGATGGAATAGAATATGGTGGTTGTGGAGAAGACAAAAAGAAGGAGATAGTGTCACATCAACTAGGCGTATCAACGGGCTATGGAGATGCCCATCAATAGATATCAATGAGAGAGAGTAGGGATTGACATGCAATGGATGCACTAGAGCTATAAGTGTATGAAAGCTCAAAAAGAAACTAAGTGGGTGTGCATCCAACTTGCTTGCTCACGAAGACCTAGGGTAATTTGAGGAAGCCCATCACTGGAATATACAAGCCAAGTTCTATAATGAAAAATAACCACTAGTATATGAAAGTGACAAAATAGGAGACTCTCTATCATGAAGATCATGGTGCTACTTTGAAGCACAAGTGTGGTAAAAGGATAGTAGCATTGCCCCTTCTCTCTTTTTCTCTCATTCATTTTTTTTGGGCTCTCTCTTTTTTTTGGCCTCTTTTTTTTATTTTTCATCCGGAGTCTCATCCCAACTTGTGGGGGAATCATAGTCTCCATCATCATTTCCTCACATGGGACAATGCTCTAATAATGATGATCATCACACTTTTATTTACTTACAACTCAAGAATTACAACTCAATGCTTAGAACAAAATATGACTCTATATGAATGCCTCCGGTGGTGTACCGAGATGTGCAATGATCAAGAGTGACATGTATGAAAGAATTATGAAAGGTGGCTTTGCCACAAATACTATGTCAACTACATGATCATGCAAAGCAATATGACAATGAAGAAGCGTGTCATAATAAACGGAACGGTGGGAGTTGCATGGCAATATATCTCGGAATGGCTATGGAAATGCCATAATAGGTAGGTATGGTGGCTGTTTTGAGGAAGATATATGGTGGGTGTATGGTACCGGCGAAAGTTGCGCGGTACTAGAGAGGCTAGCAATGGTGGAAGGGTGAGAGTGCGTATAATCCATGGACTCAACATTAGTCATAAAGAACTCACATACTTATTGCAAAAATCTATTAGTTATCGAAATGAAGTACTACACGCATGCTCCTAGGGGGATAGATTGGTAGGAAAAGACCATCGCTCGTCCCCGACCGCCACTCATAAGGAAGACAATCAATGAATAAATCCTGCTCCGACTTCATCACATAACGGTTCACCATACGTGCATGCTACGGGAAGCACAAACTTTAACACAAGTATTTCTACAATCCACAATTACTCACTAGCATTACTCTAATATCACCATCCTCATATCTCAAAACAATCATAAGGAATCAAACTTCTCATAGTATTCAATGCACTTTATATGAAAGTTTTTATTATATCCCTCTTGGATGCCCATCATATTAGGACTAAATTCATAACCTAAGCAAATTACCATGCTGTTTAGAGACTATCAAAATGATATAAGTGAAGCATGAGAGTTCAACAATTTCTTCATAATAAAACTACCGCCGTGCTCTAAAAAGATATAAGTGAAGCACTAGAGCAAATGATAAACTACTCCAAAAGATATAAGTGAAGATCAATGAGTAGTCGAATAATTATGTAACCATGTGAAGACTCTCTAACATTTAAGAATTTCATATCTTGGGATATTATTCAAACAGCAAGCAAAACAAAATAAAATGACATTCTAAAAATAGCACACATCGTGTGAAGAAGCAAAAAAACTTAGGCTCAACCGATACTAGCCGATAATTCTTGATGAAGAAAGGTGGGATGCCTACCGGGGCATCCCCAAGCTTAGATGCTTGAGACTTCTTGAAATATTATATTGGGATGCCTTGGGCATCCCCAAGCTTGAGCTTTTGTGTGTCCTTAATTCCTTTTATATGATGGTTTCCCTAAATCTTAAAAACTTCATCCACACAAAACTCAACAAGAACTCGTGAGAAAAGTTAGTATAAATCAAATGCAAAACCTTATCATTTTCTACAGTATAAAATCACTAAAATTATTATTTAACATTGCATACTAAATGCCTCTGCATATTTAATACTCCTATCCTCAAATAAAATCATTAAACAAGCAAACATATGCAAACAATGCAAACATAACAGCAATCTGTCAAAACAGGACAGTCTGTAAAGAGTGCAATTGTACTCATACTTACCTAACTCCAAAAATTCTGAAAAATATCCACACTGTATAAAATTTGTTGTTACTCATTGTGTAAAAATTTCAAGATTTTACCACGTACTGAATTTCCATAAGAATTCAGACAATGATAGAAAACTTTCTGTTTTCAAAACAGCAACATATAGACACGCAAAATAAGCATGGTAAAGGCTATAATTGACACTTTTATTGAACTAAAAGATGCAAAACATTACTCTAAATAACATCAAGAAAATACTAAGAAAATAAAATGATGCTCCAAGCAAAACTCATAACATGTGACGAATAAAAATATAGCTCCAAGTAAGGTTACCGATAATGTTGGAGACGAAAGAGGGGATGCCTTCCGGGGCATCCCCAAGCTTGGTTGCTTGTATATTCCTTGAATATTACCTTGGGGTGCCTTGGGAATCCCCAAGCTTAGGGTCTTGTCACTCCTTATTCTCCTCATATCGATATCTCACCCAAAACTTGAAAACTTCAATCACACAAAACTTAACGGAACCTTCGTGAGATCCGTTAGTATAATAAAACAAATCATTCACTTTGGTACTGTCAAGACAAGATTCATAACTTTTATCACATGATTCCTACTGTACCCTATCATTTCTACAATTTATATTAAGCAATATAAGCCATAGAAACTAGAAAACAAGCAAACTATGCATCGAAAACAGAATCTGTCAAAAACAGAACAGTCTGTAAATATCTGAATTAAGCTCATACTTCTGTAACTCCAAATATTTTGAAATATTAGGAAAACGTATAAAATTTGTATACCAATCAACTGTAAAATTTTTAGAAGTTTTCCATGTTCTAGTAAAAGATAGGAATTTCTGCACTGGACGCAAAAGTTTCTGTTTTTGCACATAATCAAGTCAACCATCAACCACACTATCTCAAAGGCTTTACTTGGCACTTTATTGAAACAAAAGCTATAAAAAATTATTACTACAGTAGCTTAATCATGTGAACACACAAAAACAGTAAGGGTAAATATTGGGTTGTCTCCCAACAAGTGCTTTTCTTTAATGCCTTTTAAGCTAGGCATGATGATTTCAATGATGCTCACATAAAAGATAAGAATTGAAACATAATGGGAGCATCACGAAGAATATGACTAGCACATTTAAGCCTAACCCACTTCCAATGCATAGGGATTTTGTGAGCAAGCAAATTATGGGAACAAGAATCAACTAGCATAGGAAGGTAAAGCAAGCATAACTTCAAAACTTTAAGCACATAGAGAGGAAACTTGATATTATTGCAATATGTAAAAGCATATGTTCCTCTCTCATAATAATTTTCAGTAGCATCATGAATGAATTCAACAATATAACCATCACATAAAGCATTATTTTCATGATCTACAAGCATACAAATTTTACTACTCTCCACATAAGCAAATTTATTCTCATGAATAGTTGTGGGAGCAAACTCAACAAAATAGCTATCATGTGAGGCATAATCCAATTGAAAATTAAAATTACGATGACAAGTTTCATGGTTATCATTATTCTTTATAGCATACATGTCATCACAATAATCATCATAGATAGGAGGCATGCTTTCATCATAATAAATTTGCTCATCAATATTTGGGGGACAAAAAATATCATCTTCATCAAACATAGCATCCCCAAGCTTGTGGCTTTGCATATCATTAGCATCATGGATATTCAAGGAATTCATACTAACAACATTGCAATCATGCTCATCATTCAAATATTTAGTGCCAAACATTTTATTGACTTCTTCTTCTAACACTTGAGCACAATTTTCCTTTCCATCATTTTCTCGAAAGACATTAAAAAGATGAAACATATGAGGCAACCTCAATTCCATTTTTTTGTAGTTTTCTTTTATAGACTAAACTAGTGATAAAACAAGAAACTAAAAGATTCAATTGCAAGATCTAAAGATATACCTTCAAGCACTCACCTCCCTGGCAACAGCGCCAGAAAAGAGCTTCGTTGACGGGATGTGAGTGCCGCCTACCTAGCCTCCCTGACAACGGCGCCCGAAAAGAGCTTGATGTCTACTACGCAACCTTCTTCTTGTAGACTCGTGTTGGGCGGCCTCCAAGCGCAGAGTTTTGTAGGACAGTAGCAAATTTCCCTCAAGTGGATGACCTAAGGTTTATCAATCCGTGGGAGGCGTAGGATGAAGATGGTCTCTCTCAAACAACCCTGCAACCAAATAACAAAGAGTCTCTTGTGTCCCCAACACACCCAATACAATGGTAAATTGTATAGGTGCACTAGTTCGGCGAAGAGATGGTGATACAAGTGTAATATGGATGGTAGATATAGGTTTTTGTAATCTGAAAATATAAAAACAGCAAGGTAACTAGTAACAAAAGTGAGCGAAAACGGTATTGCAATGCTTGGAAACAAGGCCTAGGGTTCATACTTTCACTAGTGCAAGTTCTCTCAACAATGATAACATAATTAGATCATATAACAATTCCTCAATGTGCAACAAAGAGTCACTCCAAAGTCACTAATAGCGGAGAACAAACGAAGAGATTATTGTAGGGTATGAAACCACCTCAAAGCTATTCTTTCTGATCGATCTATTGGGCTATTCCTATAAGTGTCACAAACAGCCCTAGAGTTCATACTAAAATAACACCTTAAGACACACATCAACCAAAATCCTAATGTCACCTAGATACTCCAATGTCACCACCAGTATCCATGGGTTTGATTATACAATATGCATCACACAACCTCAGATTCATCTATTCAAACCAACACAAAGAACTTCAAAGAGTGCCCCAAAGTTTCTACCGGAGAGTCAATACGAAAACGTGTGCCAACCCCTATGCATAAGTTCACAAGGTCACATAACCCGCAAGTTGATCACCAAAACATACATCAAGTGGATCACGTGAATATCCCATTGTCACCACAGATAAGCACATGCAAGACGTACATCAAGTGTTCTCAAATCCTTAAAGACTCAATCTGATAAGATAACTTCAAAGGGAAAACTCAATCCATTACAAGAAGGTAGAGGGGAGAAACATCATAAGATCCAACTATAATAGCAAAGCTCGCGGTACATCAAGATCATGCCAAATCAAGAACACGAGAGAGAGAGAGATCAAACACATAGCTACTGGTACATACCCTCAGCCCCGAGGGTGAACTACTCCCTCCTCGTCATGGAGACCGCCGGGATGATGAACATGGCCACCGGTGATGGTTTCCCCCTCTGGCAGGGTGCCGGAATGGGCTCCCAATTGGTTTTTCGTGGCTACAGAGGCTTGCGGCGGCGGAACTCCCGATCTAGGTTTATTTCTGGGGTTTCTGTATTTATAGGAATTTTTGGCATCGAGAACAATTCAGGGGGTCCACGAGGAGCCCACAAGACCGGAGGGCGTGCCCTAGGGGGGGCGCCCTCCACCCTTGTGGAGGCCTCGTGGCTCTTCTGGCCCAACTCTTTTGCTTCGGGGGCTTCTTCTGGTCCATAAAAAATCACTGTAAATTTTCAGGTTATTTGGACTCCGTTTGATATTCCTTTTCTGCGAAACTCAAAAACAAGGAAAAAACAGAAACTGGCACTGGGCTCTAGGTTAATAGGTTAGTCCCAAAAATCATATAAAATAGCATATAAATGCATATGAAACATCCAAGATAGATAATATAATAGCATGGAACAATAGAAAATTATAGATACGTTGGAGACGTATCACTGATCCTTTAGAACAATATTTGCTACACCATGAAAATGATATGTTTATGAATGAAAGAAATGAAATAGATGAAATATTCTTTAAACAAATGCCTGTCTTGAAACACAATTTGCCAGTTGAGACTCTTGGAGATCCTCTACCACCAAAGAGTGATCCTGTGTTCGATCTTAAGCAATTACCTGATACTTTGAAATATGCTTATCTTGATGAAAAGAAGACATATCCTGTTATTATTAGTGCTAACCTTTCAGAGCATGAAGAAAAGAAATTATTGAAAACTCTGAGGAAGCACTGTGCCGCTATTGGATATACTTTGGATGATCTTAAGGGCATTAATCCCACTCTATGTCAGCACAAAATTAATATGGAATCTGATACTAAACCTGTTGTTGATCATCAGCGACGGTTGAATCCTAAAATGAAGGAAGTGGTAAGAAATGAAATACTAAAGCTTCTGGAAGCAGGTATAATTTATCCTATTGTTGATAGTAGATGGGTAAGTCCTGTTCATTGTGTCCCTAAGAAGGGAGGTATTATTGTTGTTCCCAATGATAAAAATGAATTGATCCCACAAAGAATTGTCACAGGTTATAGAATGGTAATTGATTTTAGAAAATTAAACAAAGCAACTAGGAAAGATCATTATCCTCTACCCTTCATTGGTCAAATGCTAGAAAGACTATCAAAACATACACACTTTTGCTTTCTAGATGGCTATTCTTGTTTTTCACAAATACCTGTGTCACAAGAGGATCAAGAAAAAACTACTTTTACATGCCCTTTTGGTACCTTTGCTTATAGACATATGCCTTTGGTTTATGCAATGCACCTGCTACCTTTCAAAGATGTATGACTGCTATATTCTCTGACTTTTGTGAAAAGATTGTTGAGGTTTTCATGGATGGTTTTTCCGTTTACGGAACTTCTTTTGATGATTGCTTAAGCAACCTTGATCGAGTTTTGTAGAGATGTGAAGAAACTAATCTTGTCTTGAATTGGGAGAAGTGCCACTTTATGGTTAATGAAGGTATTGTCTTGGGGCATAAAATCTTCGAAAGAGGTATCAAAGTTGATAAAGCTAAAGTTGAAGCTATCGAAAAAATATAGTGTCCTACAGATATCAAAGTTATAAGAAGTTTCCTTGGTCATGTTGGTTTCTATAGGAGATTTATTAAAGACTTCTCTAAAATTTCTAGGCCTCTTACTAATCTAATGCAAAAAGATGGTCCATTTGTTTTTTATGATGATTGTGTAGAAGCATTTGAAATACTTAAGAAAGCCTTAATTTCTGCACCTATTGTTCAACCACCTAATTGGAACCTATCCTTTGAAATTATGTGTGATGCTAGTGATTATATTGTTGGTGCATTTCTAGGACAAAGAGTTGATAAGAAATTAAATGTTATCCATTATGCTAGAAAACTCTAGACAGTGCTCAAAGAAACTATGCTACTACTGAAAAGGAATTTTGAGCAGTTGTGTTTGCTTGTGATAAGTTCAGATCTTATATTGTTGATTCTGAAGTAACTATTCACACTGATCATGCTGCTATTAAATATATTATGGAAAAGAAAGATGCTAAACCTAGACTTATTAGGTGGGTTCTCTTGCTACAAGAATTTGATTTACATATTATTGATAGAAAGAGAGCTGAGAACCCCGTAGCAGACAACTTGTCTAGGTTAGAAAATATTCTTGATCACCCTCTACCTATTGATGATAGCTTTCCTGATGAACAATTAGCTGTCATAAATTCTTCTCGTAGTGCTCCATGGTATGTTGATTATGCTAATTACATTGTTGCTAAATTCATACCACCTAGTTTTACATACCAACAAAAGAAAAAGTTTTTCTGTGATTTAAGACATTACTTCTGGGATGACCCAGACCTTTATAAAGAAGGAGTAGATGGTGTTATTAGACATTGTATACCTGAGCATGAACAGGAACATATCCTACGCAAGTGTCACTCTGAGGCCTACGGAGGACACCATGCTGGTGATAGAACTGCACACAAGGTATTACAATCTGGTTTTTATTGGCCTACTCTTTTTAAGGATGCTCGTAAGTTTGTCTTGTCTTCTGATGAATGTCAAAGAATTGGTAACCTTAGTAGACGTCAGGAAATTCCTATGAATTATTCACTTGTTATTGAACCATTTGATGTTTGGGGATTTGATTATATGGGACCTTTTTCTTCCTCTAATGGGTATACACATATTTTGGTTGATGTTGATTACGTTACTAATGAAGGAAATATGCCCTAGAGGCAATAATAAAGTTGTTATTTTATATTTCCTTATATCATGATAAATGTTTATTATTCATGCTAGAATTGTATTAACCGGAAACATGATACATGTGTGAATACATAGACAAAACACCGTGTCCCTAGTAAGCCTCTACTAGACTAGCTCGTTAATCAAAGATGGTTAAGTTTCCTAACCATAGACATGTGTTGTCATTTGATGAATGGGATCACATCATGAGGAGAATGATGTGATGGACAAGACCCATCCGTTAGCTTAGCATAATGATCGTTGAGTTTTATTGCTATTGCTTTCTTCATGACTTATACATATTCCTTTAACTACGAGATTATGCAACTCTAGAATACCGGAGGAACACCTTGTGTGCTATCAAACCTCACAATGTAACTGGGTGATTATAAAGATGCTCTACAGGTGTCTCCGAAGGTGTTTGTTGGGTTGGCATAGATCGAGATTAGGATTTGTCAATCCGAGTATCGGAAAGGTATCTCTGGGCCCTCTCGGTAATGCACATCACTATAAGCCTTGCAAGCAATGTGACTAATGAGTTAGTTATGGGATGATGCATTACGGAACAAGTAAAGAGACTTGCTGGTAACGAGATTGAACTAGGTATGAAGATACCGACGATCGAATCTCGGGTAAGTAACATACCGATGACAAAGGGAATGACGTATGTTGTCATTACAGTTTGACCGATAAAGATCTTCATAGAATATGTAGGAACCAATATGAGCATCCAGGTTCCGCTGTTGGTTATTGATCGGAGATATGTCTCGGTCATGTCTACATAGTTCTCGAACCCGTAGGGTCCGCACGCTTAACGTTCGATGATGATTTGTATTATGAGTTATGTGTTTTGTTGACTGAAGATTGTTCGGAGTCCCAGATGAGATCATGGACATGACAAGGAGTCTCAAAATGGTCGGGACGTAAAGATTGATATATTGGAAGGTGGTATTCGGACACCGGAATGGTTCCGGATCGTTTCGGGTATTTTTCGGAGTACCGGGAGTTTACCGGAACCCCCCGGGAGAGGTAATGGGCCTCATGGGCCATAGGGGAGAGAGGGGACAGCCCACAAGGGGTGGCTGCGCGCCCCCACATGGGAGTCCGAATAGGACTAGGGGAGGGGGCGGCGCCCCCTTTCCCTCTCCTACTCCCTCTCCCTTTCCCCCTTTCCCACTCTGGAAAAGGAAAGGGGAATCCTACTAGGGCTGGGAGTCCTAGTAGGACTCCCAACACTTGGCGCGCCCCTAGGGGGCCGGCCTCCTCTCTCTCCTCCTTTATATACGGGGGCAAGGGGGCACCCCATAGCACTACATTAATTGTTCTTAGCCGTGTGCGGTGCCCCCCTCCACAGTTTACTCCTCCGGTCATAGCGTCGTAGTGCTTTGGGGAAGCCCTGCGCGGATCACATCACCATCACCGTCACCACGCCATTGTGCTGACGAAACTCTCCCTCGACCTTCTGCTGGATCAAAAGTTCGAGGGACGTCATCGAGCTGAACGTGTGCAGAACTCGGAGGTGCCGTACGTTCGGTGCTTGATCGGTTGGATCACGAAGACGTTCGATCACATCAACCGCGTTAAGCTAACGCTTCCGCTTTAGGTCTACAAGGGTACGTGGACACACTCTTCCCCTCTCATTGCTATGCATCACCTAGATAGATCTTGCGTGAGCGTAGGAATTTTTTTTGAAATTGCATGGTATGTTCCCCAACAGTGGCATCCGAGCCAGGTCTATGCGTAGATGATATGCACGAGTAGAACACAAAGAGTTGTGGATGATGATAGTCATACTGCTTACCACCAACGTCTTATTTTGATTTGGCGGTATTGTTGGATGAAGCGGCCCGGACCAACCTTACATGACCGCGTTCATGAGACCGGTTCCACCGACAGACATGCAACTTGTTGCATAAAGGTGGCTGGCGGGTGTCTGTTTCTCCAACTTTAGTTGAATCAAATTTGACTACGGCCGGTCCTTGTTGAAGGTTAAAACAGCAAACTTGATGAAACATCGTTCTGGTTTTGATGCGTAGGTAAGAACGGTTCTTACTAGAAGCCCGTAGCAGCCATGTAAAACTTGCAACAACAAAGTAGAGGACATCTAACTTGTTTTTGCATGGCATGTTGTGATGTGATATGGTCAAGACATGATGTGATACATGTTATTGTATGAGATGATCATGTTTTGTAAAAGTTATCGGCAACTGGCAGGAGCCTTATGGTTGTCGCTTTATTGTATGAAATGCAATCACCATGTAATTGCTTTACTTTATCACTATGCGTTAGCGATAGTTGTAGAAGCAATAGTTGGCGAGATGACAACGACGCTACGATGGAGATCAAGGTGTCAAGCCGGTGACGATGGAAATCATGACGGTGCTTTGGAGATGGAGATCAAAGGCACAAGATGATGATGGCCATATCATGTCACATATTTTGATTGCATGTGATGTTTATATTTTATGCATCTTATTTTGCTTAGTACGGCGGTAGCATTATAAGATGATCCCTCACTAAAATTTCAAGGTATAAGTGTTCTCCCTGAGTATGCACCGTTGCAACAGTTCATCATGCCGAGACACCACGTGATGATCGGGTGTGATAAGCTCTACGTTCACATACAACGGGTGCAAGACAGTTTTGCACGTGCGGAATACTCGGGTTAAACTTGACGAGCCTAGCATGTACAGACATGGCCTCGGAACACTGGAGACCGAAAGGTCGAACGTGAATCATATAGTTGATATGATCAACATGGAGATGTTCACCATTGAAAACTACTCCATCTCACGTGATGATCAGACATGGTTTAGTTGATATGGATCACGTGATCATTTAGATGACTCGAGGGATGTCTATCTAAGTGGGAGTTCTTAAGTAATATGATTAATTGAACTTAATTTATCATGAACTTAGTCCTGATAGTTTTTGCATATCTATGTTGTAGATCAATAGCTCGCGTTGTAGCTCCCCTATGTTTTTGATATGTTCCTAGAGAAAACTAAGTTGAAAGATGATAGTAGCAATGATGCGGACTGGGTCCGTGATCTGAGGATTATCCTCATTGCTGCACAGAAGAATTATGTCCTTGATGCACCGCTAGATGATGGACCTATTGCAGGAGCAGATGCAGACGTTATGATCGTTTTGGCAAGCTCGAAATGATGACTACTTGATAGTTTAGTGCGCCATGCTTTATGGCTTAGAACCGGGACTTCAAAAATGTTTTGAACGCCACGGAGCATATGAGATGTTCCAAGAGATGAAATTGGTATTTCAGTCTCATGCCCGTGTCGAGAGGTATGAGACCTCTGACAAGTACTTTGCCTACAATATGGAGGAGAATAGCTCAACCAGTGAGCATGTGCTCAGAATGTCTGGGTACTACAATCGCTTGAATCAAGTGGGAGTTAATCTTCCAGATAAGATAGTGATTGACAGAGTTCTCTAGTCACTATCAACAAGTTGCTAGAACTTCGTGATGAACTATAATATGCAAGGGATGACGAAAACGATTCCCAAGCTCTTCGCGACGCTGAAATCGGCGAAGGTAGAAATCAAGAAATAGCATCAAGTGTTGATGGTTGACAAGACCACTTGTTTCAAGAAAAAGGGCAAGGGAAAGAAAGGGAACTTCAAGAAGAATGGCAAGAAAGTTGTCACTCCCGTGAAGAAACCCAAAGATGGACCTAAGCCAGAAACTGAGTGCTTCTACTTCAAAGGAAATGGTCACTGGAAGCGGAACTGCCCCAAATACTTGGCGGATAAGAAGGATGGCAAAGTGAACAAAGGTATATTTGATATACATGTTATTGATGTGTATTTTACTAGTGTTCATAGTAGCCCCTGGGTATTTGATACTGGTTTAGTTGCTAACATTAGTAACTCGAAACAGGAGTTGCAAAATGAACAGAGACTAGTTAATGACGAGGTGACGATATGTGTTGGAAGTGATTCCAAGGTTGATAAGATCACCATCGCACACTCCCTCTACCTTCTGGATTAGTGTTGGACCTAAATAAATGTTATTTGGTGTTTGCGTTGAGCATGAATATGATTGGATCATGTTTATTGCGATACGGTTATTCATTTAAGTCAGAGAATAATTGTTGTTCTGTTTACATGAATATAACCTTCTATGGTCATACACTCAATATAAATGGTTTATTGAATCTCGATCGTGGTGATACACATATTCATAATATTGATGCCAAAAGATGCAAAGTTGATAATGATAGTGCAACATATTTGTGGCACTGCCGTTTAGGTCATATTGGTGTAAAGCGCATGAAGAAACTCCATACAGATGGACTTTTGGAATCACTTGATTATGAATCATTTGATGCTTGTGAATCATGCCTCATGGGCAAGATGACTAAAACTCCGTTCTCCAGAACAATGGAGCGAGCTACTGACTTATTGGAAATAATACATACTAATGTATACGGTCCGATAAGTGTTGAGGCTCGCAGCGGGTATCGTTATTATCTGACCTTCACAGATGATTTGAGCAGATATGGGTATATCTACTTACTGAAACACAAGTCTGAAACATCTGAAAAGTTCAAAGAATTTCAGAGTGAAGTGGAGAATCATCGTAACAAGAAAATAAAGTTTCTATGATCTGATCGCGGAGACAAATATTTGAGTTACGAGTTTGGCCTTCATTTAAAACAATGTGGAGTAGTTTCGCAACTCACGCCACCTAGAACACCACAGCGTAATGGTGTGTCTGAACGTTGTAACCGTACTTTATTGGATATGGTACGATCTATGATGTCTCTTACCGAATTACCACTATCATTTTGGGGTTATGCATTAGAGACAGCTGCATTCACGTTAAATAGGGCACCATCTAAATCCGTTGAGACGACACCATATGAACTGTGGTTTGGCAAGAAACCTAAGCTGTCGTTTCTTAAAGTTTGGGGTTGCGATGCTTATGTGAAAAAGCTTCAGCCTGATAAGCTCGAACCCAAATCGGAGAAGTGCGTCTTCATAGGATACCCAAAAGAAACTGTTGGGTACACCTTCTATCACAGATCCGAAGGCAAGATCTTTGTTGCTAAGAATGGATCCTTTCTAGAGAAGGAGTTTCTCTCGAAAGAAGTGAGTGGGAGGAAAGTAGAACTTGATGAGGTAATTGTACCTTCTCTTGAAATGGAAAATAGGTCATCACAGAAATCAGTTCCAGTGATGCCTACACCAATTAGTGAGGAAGCTAATGATGATGATCATGAAACTTCAGATCAAGTTACTACAGAACCTCGTAGGTCAGCCAGAGTACGTTCCGCACCAGAGTGGTACGGTAATCCTGTTCTGGAAGTCATTTTACTAGACCATGACGAACCTACAAACTATGAGGAAGCGATGATGAGCCCAGATTCCATGAAATGGCTTGAGGCCATGAAATCTGAGATGGGATCCATGTATGAGAACAAAGTATGGACTTTGGTTGACTTGCCCGATGATCGGCAAGCCATAGAGAATAAATGGATCTTCAAGAGGAAGACTGACGCTGATGGTAATGGTACTGTCTACAAAGCTCGACTTGTTGAGAAAGGTTTTCGACAAGTTCAAGGAGTTGACTACGATGAGACCTTCTCACCCGTAGCGATGCTTAAAGTCTGTCCGAATCATGTTAGCAATTGCCGCATTTTATGAAATCTGGCAAATGGATATAAAAAATGCATTCCTTGATGGATTTATTAAAGAAGAGTTGTATATGATGCAACCAGAAGGTTTTGTCAATCCTAAAGGTGCTAACAAAATGTGCAAGCTCCAGCAATCCATCTATGGACTGGTGCGAGCATCTCGGAGTTGGAATATACGCTTTGATGAGTTGATAAAAGCATGTAGTTTTATACAGACTTGCGGTAAAGCCTGTATTTACAAGAAAGTGAGTGGGATCACTACAGCCTTTCTGATAAGTATATGTGAATGACATATTATTGATCGGAAATGATGTAGAATTTTTCTTAAAAGCATAAAGGAGTATTTGAAAGGAGTTTTTCAAAGAAAGACCTCGGTGAAGCTGCTTACATATTGGGCATCAAGATCTATAGAGATAGATCAAGACGCTTGATAAGATTTTCGATGAGTACATACCTTGATAAGATTTTGAAGGAGTTCAAAATGGATCAGTTAAAGAAAGAGTTCTTGCCTGAATTGCAAGGTATGAAGTTGAGTAAGACTCAAAACCCAACCACCGCAGAAGATAGAGAGAGAACGAAAGTCATTCCCTATGCCTCAGCCATAGGTTCTATAAAGTATGCCATGCTGTATAGCAAACCTATTGTGTACCTTACCATGAGTTTGGCAAGGGGGTACGATAGTGATCCAGAAGTGGATCACTGGACAACGGTCAAAGTTATCCTTAGTTACCTAAGAGGACGAAGGAAATATTTCTCGGTTATGGAGGTGACAAAGAGTTCGTCGTAAAGGGTTATGTCGATGCAAGCTTTGACACTGATCCGGATGACTCTGAGTCTCAATCTGGATACATATTGAAAGTGGGAGCAATTAGCTAGAGTAGCTCCATGCAGAGCATTGTAGACATAGAAATTCGCGAAATACATACGGATCTGAATGTGGCAGACCCGTTGACTAAACCTCTCTCACATGCAAAACATGATCACACCTTAGTACCCTTAGGGTGTTGGTCACATGGCGATGTGAACTATGGGTGTTAATCACATGGTGATGTGAACTATTGGTGTTAATCACATGGCGATGTGAACTAGATTATTGACTCTAGTGCAAGTGGGAGACTGAAGGAAATATGCCCTAGAGGCAATAATAAAGTTGTTATTTTATATTTCCTTATATCATGATAAATGTTTATTATTCATGCTAGAATTGTATTAACCGGAAACTTGATACATGTGTGAATACATAGACAAAACACCGTGTCCCTAGTAAGCCTCTACTAGACTAGCTCGTCAATCGAAGATGGTTAAGTTTCCTAACCATAGACATGTGTTGTCATTTGATGAACGGGATCACATCATTAGGAGAATGATGTGATGGACAAGACCCATCCGTTAGCTTAGCATAATGATCATTGAGTTTTATTGCTATTGCTTTCTTCATGACTTATACATATTCCTTTCACTATGAGATTATGCAACTCCCGAATACCGGAGGAACACCTTGTGTGCTATCAAACATCACAACGTAACTGGGTGATTATAAAGATGCTCTACAGGTGTCTCCGAAGGTGTTTGTTGGGTTGGCATAGATCGAGATTAGGATTTGTCACTCCGAGTATCGGAGAGGTATCTCTGGGCCCTCTCGGTAATGCACATCACTATAAGCCTTGCAAGCAATGTGACTAATGAGTTAGTTACGGGATGATGCATTACGGAACGAGTAAAGAGACTTGCCGGTAATGAGATTGAACTAGGTATGAAGATACCGACGATCGAATCTCGGGCAAGTAACATACCGATGACAAAGGGAATGACGTATGTTGTCATTACGGTTTGACCGATAAAGATCTTCGTAGAATATGTAGGAACCAATATGAGCATCCATGTTCCACTGTTGGTTATTGATCGGAGATATGTCTCGGTCATGTCTACATAGTTCTCGAACCCGTAGGGTCCGCACGCTTAACGTTCGATGACGATTTGTATTATGAGTTATGTGTTTTGGTGACCGAAGATTGTTCGGAGTCCCGGATGAGATCACGGACATGACAAGGAGTCTCGAAATGGTCAAGAGGTAAAGATTGATATATTGGAAGGTGGTATTCGGACACCGGAATGGTTCCGGATCGTTTCGGGTATTTTTCGGAGTACCGGGAGGTTACCGGAACCCCCCGGGAGAGGTAATGGGCCTCATGGGCCATAGGGGAGAGAGGGGACAGCCCACAAGGGGTGGCTGCACGCCCCCTCCCCATGGGAGTCCGAATTGGACTAGGGGAGGGGGCGGCGCCCGCCTTTCCCTCTCCCACTCCCTCTCCCTTTCCCCCTTTCCCACTCCGGAAAAGGAAGAGGGAATCCTACTAGGACTGGGAGTCCTAGTAGGACTCCCCACACTTGGCGCGCCCCTAGGGGGCTGGCATCCTCCCTATCCTCCTTTATATACGGGGGCAGGGGGCACCCCATAGCACAACATCAATTGTTCTTAGCCGTGTGCGGTGCCCCCCTCCACAGTTTACTCCTCCGGTCATAGCGTCGTAGTGCTTAGGCGAAGCCCTGCGCGAATCACATCACCATCACCGTCACCACGCCGTCGTGCTGACAAAACTCTCCCTCGACCTTCTGCTGGATCAAGAGTTCGAGGGACGTCATCGAGCTGAACGTGTGCAGAACTCGGAGGTGCCGTACGTTCGGTGCTTGATCGGTTGGATCGCGAAGACGTTCGACTACATCAACCGCGTTAAGCTAACGCTTCCACTTTCGGTCTACAAGGGTACGTGGACACACTCTTCCCCTCTCGTTGCTATGCATCTCCTAAATATATCTTGCGTGAGCGTAGGATTTTTTTTTGAAATTGCATGCTACGTTCCCCAACAACTAAGTGGGTAGAAGCTATTCCAACTAGTAGTGCTGATCGTAACACTTCTATTAAAATGCTTAAAGAAGTTATTTTCCCGAGGTTTGGAATCCCTAGATATTTAATGACTGATGGTGGTTCACACTTTATTCATGTTGCATTCCGTAAATTGCTTGCTAAGTATGATGTCAACCATAGAATTGCATCTCCCTATCATCCTCAGTCTAGTGGTCAAGTAGAATTGAGCAATAGAGAAATAAAATTGATCTTGCAAAGGACTGTTAATAGTTCCAGGAAGAATTGGTCTAAGAAACTTGATGATGCATTATGGGCCTATAGAACTGCTTTAAAAAATCCTATGGGTATGTCTTCGTATAAAATGGTATATGGAAAAGCATGTCACTTACCTCTTGAACTAGAACACAAAGCCTATTGGGCACTTAAAGAACTTAATTACGATTTCAAACTTGCCGGTGAGAAGAGGTTATTTGACATTAGCTCACTTGATGAATGGAGAACCCAGGCCTACGAAAATGCCAAGTTGTTTAAAGAAAAAGTTAAAAGATGGCATGATAAAAGAATACAAAAGCGAGAATTCAATGTAGGTGACCATGTCTTGCTATACAATTCTCGTTTAAGATTTTTTGCAGGAAAACTTCTCTCCAAGTGGGAAGGTCCTTACATTATCGAGGAGGTTTATCGTTCCGGTGCCATCAAGATCAACAATGCTGAAGGCAATAATCCTAAGGTGGTAAACGGGCAAAGAATCAAACATTATATTTCAGGTACTCCCATAAATGTTGAAACCAATATTATTATTACCATAACACCGGAGGAGTACATAAAAAGGAAACCTACCAGAACACGCCAGAACCCTGAAAAGGAGTAGGTATGTTATACGGTAAGTAAACCGACTCCAAAAGTCTTCTAAAGGCAATTTTATTCCGTTTTGGAATATTTAAAAAATTATAAAAATAAAAAGCAGTCTGAATAGTGCATGAGGAGGCGACAAGCCCTGGGGGCGCGCCTCCAAGGCTTGTGGCCACCTCGTGTGCCCTCCGGACTCCGTTTTCTTGCAGAATACTTCTTTTGGTCGGTAAAAATTCATTATATAATCTCCCGGAGGTTTTGACCACCATACCATGACAATATCCTCTATTCTTGTTTCTAGCTATTTCTGCAGCATATTTTGAGCGAGATGTCTTCGCAAGAGTCGGTCGGGGAGAGCCGTGTCTCTAACCCGATACCAGACCCAAGAGCATACATCGAAGCTGATCACTTTGGGTGGTCAACGGAGGAGGAGAAGGAGGCCGACCTAAAAAGAGTAAATGCCATGGAGGAGGATCAAGAAGTCACCTCTTGCCCTCAGCCTATAGCCTTGCTTGAGGAACTTCAGAGCTCAGCAATACCGGATTCGGTCATACCTCCCAATGCTAAATTTCTCTCCTATGATAATATGAAAAAGAGTGTTGCCTTTTCTCCCACAGCCAGGATGCATCCATGGGTGGACAGCGCTCTAACTGTCACAGGAAAACTCCGCAAGGAAATCATGGACCTCAGGCAGCAAAACCAAAAGCTTGAAGAGGAGAATCGCATCTTGAAGGGCATTATTGCTAAGAATATTGCACCACCACCTCCGAAGAAGGAGACTTGAGTACATGGGTATGGGCACTCCCCTTGGCTTGTGCCAAGCTTGGGGGAGGTGTCCCAGTATCGTATCACCATCACATCTTTACCTTTATCGTTTATCTTAGTTCAATCCTTTTGGTTATATCTTGATCTAGTAGAATAATTTTTTTAGTATGATCTAGTCCTTTAGTTTTGCTCCGTGATCTATCTTTTTAATCGAGTGTGAAAGTTATAATAAAGAGTTGTTTTGAGTAAGGGCTTTTATTTCTTGCTTTGTTCTTGGAAAAGAAGAAAAATAAAAAGAATAAAAGAAATAAAAAGATTATATAATAATCTTATGGAGAGTGATGACTTCACATATAAGAAGTATGAGGATTGAAACTTGTTGTGGGTTGAGAAACATAGTTTTGGTCATTGTTGCAATTAATAGGAAGTAATAAAGAAAGAGAGGTTCACATATAAATATATTATCTTGGACATCTTTTATGATTCTGAGCACTCATTAAAATATTATATGCTAAGAAGTTGATGTTGGACAAGGAAGACAACATAATGAGTTATGTTTGCTTATTTCCGAATAGAAGTTATATTGCCATGGATCCTCTAACATGTGACGCTTGCTTCCACCTCATACTAGCCAAAATTTCCGCACCAAGTAGAGATACTACTTGTGCATCTAAACACCCTTAGCCCAGTTTTTCCATGAGAGTCCACTATACCTACCTATGGATTGAGTAAGATCCTTCAAGTAAGTTGTCATCGGTGCAAGCAATAAAAATTGCTCTCTAACTATGTATGATCTATTAGTGTGAGGAAAATAAACTTTATACGAACTTGTGATACGGAAGAAATAAAAGCGACGGACTGCATAATAAAGTTCTTTATCACAAGGGGCAATATAAAGTGACGTTCTTTTGCATTAAGATTTCATGCATCCAACCAAAAAAGCGCATGACAACCTCTGCTTCCCTCTGCGAAGGGCCTATATTTTACCTTTTTAATACCTACCTTTATGCAAGAGTCATGGTGATCCTCACCACTCCATATATTTCGCCTTTTTCTTTTGGCAAGCGTCATGTGTTGGGGAAAGATCTAGACACATATATCCACTCGGATGTAGGTGATCATGAGTTATTATTGTTGACATTACCCTTGAGGTAAACAGTTGGGAGGCAAAGTTATAAGCCCCTATCTTTCTCTATGTCCGATTGAGGCTTTGATCTCATAAGTATCGCGTGTGTGTTAGCAATTATGAAAGGCTAAGAGATGATTGAGTATGTGGACTTGCTAGACAAGCTCTTATATTGACTCTTTCCGATGTTATGATAAATTGCAATTGCTTTAATGACCGGGATCATAGTTCGTTAGTTTTCAATAAAGTTTTTGATTCATGCTTTACTTTGTGAATGAATTATATATCACTTTAACATAAGAAGTTATATGACAATATATTGCTGTTCTAAAGAAGATCATGATGCCTTCATGTCCGTATTTTATTTTATCGACACCTCTATCTCTAAACATGTGGACATGATTATCGATCTCGGCTTTCGCTTGAGGACAAGCGAGGTCTAAGCTTGGGGGAGTTGATACGTCCATTTTGCATCATGTTTTTATATCAATATTTATTGCATTATGGACTGTTAGTTCACATTATAGTACAATACTTATGCCTTTTCTCTCTTATTTTACAAGATTTACATGAAGAGGGAGAATGCCGGCAGCTGGAATTCTGGACCGGAAAGGAGCAAATCTGAGATACCTATTCTGCACAACTCCAAAAATACTGAAAATTGACTGTGAATTATTTTGGAATATAGAAGAATTATTGGGCGAAGAAAATACCAGAGGGGACCCACCAGGTGGCCACAAGACTGGGGGCGCGCCCTACCCCCTGGGCGCGCCCCCAGGGCTTGTGGGCCCCCTAGCAGGTCTTCGGTGCCCATCTTTTGCTATATGGAGTCTTTTGACCTGGAAAAAATCATAAGAGAGCTTTCGGGGCGAAGCGCCGCCGTCTCGAGGCGGAACCTGGGCAGGAGCAATCTAGAGCTCCGGTAGAGCGATTCTGCTGGGGAAACTTCCCTCCGGGAGGGGGAAATCGAAGCCATCGTCATCACCAACAATCCTCTCATCGAGGAGGGTCAATATCCATCAACATATTCACCAGCACCATCTCCTCTCAAACCCTAGTTCATCTCTTGTATTCAATCTTTGCCTCAAAACCTCAGATTGGTACCTGTAGGTTGCTAATAGTGTTGATTACTCCTCGTAGCTGATGCTAGTTGGTTTATTCGGTGGAATATCATATGTTCAGATCCTTGATGCTATTAAATACTCCTCTGATTATGAACATGAACATGCTTTGTGAGTAGTTACATTTGTTCCCGAGGACATGGGAGAAGTCTTGTTATAAGTAATCATGTGAATTTGGTATTCGTTTGATATTTTGATGATATGTATGTTGTCTTTCCTCTAGTGGTGTTATGTGAACGTCGACTACATGACACTTCGCCATGATTTGGGCCTAGGGGAGATGATGGGTTGCTAGAGTGACAGAAGGTTAAACCCTAGTTTATGCGTTGCTTTGTAAGGGGCTGATTTGGATCCACATGTTTCATGCTATGGTTAGATTTATCTTAATTCTTCTTTCGTAGTTGCGGATTCTTGCGAGAGAGGTTAATCATAAGTGGGAGGCTTGTCCAAGTAAGGACATCACCCAAGCACCGGTCCACACAAATATCAAATTATCAAAGTAACGAACGCGAATCATATGAGCATGATGAAAACTAACTTGACAGTAATTCCCATGTGTCCTCGGGAGCGCTTTGCTTTATATAAGAGTTTGTATAGGCTTGTCCTTTGCTATAAAAAGGATTGGGCCACCTTGCTGCACGTTTTTTACACTTGTTACTTGTTACCCGTTACGAATTATCTTATCACAAAACTATCTGTTACCGATAATTTCAGTGCTTGCAGAAAATACCTTGCTGAAAACCGCTTGTCATTTCCTTCTGCTCCTCATTGGGTTCGACACTCTTACTTATCGAAAGGACTACGATAGATCCCCTATACCTGTGGGTCATCACTCAGCTTGTTCAACAGTTCGTTCCCTGAAAACACAACCAGCACAACTATCTAGGAAGTCCCTAGAAGCATCAGTTAGTCCATTATAGAAGATATCTAGTATTCCATTTTTCTTAGGAGGATGATCAGGCAAAGCATTAAGTAATTGGAGAAGCCTCCCCCAAGCTTGTGAGAGACTCTCTTCTTCAATTTGCACAAAGTTAAATATTTCCTATAGGGCAGCTTGTTTCTTATGAGCAGGAACATATTTCTCAGAGAAGTAATAAATCATATCCTAGGGACTACACACACAACCAGGAGCAAGAGTATTGTACCATATCTTAGCATCACCCTTTAATGAGAATGGTAATAACTTGAGAATATAGTAGTAGTGAATTTTCTCTTCATGAGAAAATAGGGTGGCTATATCATTTTATTTAGTAAGATGTGCCACAACAATTTCAAATTCATAACCAAGGAAAGGATCAGATTCAACCAAAGTAATTAACTCTGGCTCAACAGGGAATTCATAATCCTTAATAGTGACAAAGATAGGTGATGTAGCAAACTTAGAATCACATTTCATTCTAGCATTCAAAGATTTTTTTCTTTCAACTTGCCTAGAAATTTCTTAAGATTATCTCTATCCTTACAAGCAAGAAAATCCCTAGCAACCTCTCCATTCATATCTAGGAGAGCTAGGTCTAATAGGTGTTTCATAGTTTTCAGTTTCAATGATTTCATAAGTTTTAGCAATCTCATCAGTTTCAGCATTGTCAATATTTTTAGCTCTAGCAAGTTGTTCATCAAGGAATTCACCTAGTGGCACAGTCTTATCAAGCAAAGTACTAGCATCATCCTAAGCATCACTCATAGCAGAAGTAGCATCATCAATTACTTGCGACATATCAGGATTAATAGCAGGTGGTGGTGTTGCAAGCTTATTCAAAACAGAAGGTGAATCAAGTGTAGAGCTAGATAACAGTTCCTTACCTCCCCTCATCTTAGAGGGAAAGATCTTGGTTTTTGTATCCTTCAGATTCTTCATAGTGATCAATAGATATAAATCCAAGTGACTCAACAAATATAGCTATGCTCCCCGGCAACGGCGACAGAAAAAGGTCTTGATAACCCACAATTATAGGGGATCGCAACAGTTTTCGAGGGTAGAGTATTCAACCCAAATTTAGGGATTCGACAGATGAGGAGCCAAAGAATATTTGTAAGTATTAGCAGTTGAGTTGTCAATTCAACCACAGCTGGAGATTAAATATCTGCAGCAAAGTGATCAGTAGCACAATAATATGATGGTTTTGATAGCAGTAGTAACGGTAACAGTAGTAGCAGCAGTTTTGTAGCAATTGTAACAGTAGCAGCAACAATAGTAACTTAGCAAGAACAATATTTGAAAAACTCATAGGCATTGGATCGCTAATATCGTTGGATAATATTCATCATATAACAGTTATAACCTAGGGTGACACAGAACTAGCTCCACTTCATTGATATAATGTAGGCATGTATTCCATAAATAGTCATACGTGCTTATGGAAAAGAACTTGCATGACATCTTTTGTCCTACCCTCCCGTGGCAGCGGGGTCCATAAGGAAACTAAGGGATATTAAGGCCTCCTTTTAATAGAGAACCGGAACAAATCATTAGCACATAGTGAATACATGAACTCCTCAAACTACGGTAATCACTGGAAAGAATCCCAATTATTGTCACCTTGGGGTATGCAGATCCTAACACGTAGTAGGTGCATATGACTTGCAAGATCGGATCAAGAACATAGATATAATGGTGAAAACATAAACGGTTCAGATCTGAAATCATGGCACTCGGTCCCTAGTGACAAGCATTAAGCATAGCAAAGTCATAGCAACAACAATCTCAGAACATAGTGGATACTAGGGATCAAGCCCTAACAAAACTAACTCAATTACATGATGAATCTCATCCAACCTCTCACCGATCAGTGAGCCTAAGAAAGAATTACTCACTCCCGGCGGTGAGCATCATGAAATTGGTGATGGAGGATGGTTGATGATGACGAAGATGGAAGATCACCCTCTCCGGAGCCCAGAACGGACTCCAGATCTAGCCTCCCGATGAAGAACAGGAGGTGGCGGCGGCTCCATATCGTAAAACGCGATGAAACTTCCTCATGGTTAACCAAACAGTTAACTGGACAGCAAAACAAATGAACCTAATAGTTAACTGAGCACCACATTGCAGAATAGAACATATACTAGAAGATAAGACAGTTAACCAAACCAAGAATGCTTGATAACTACTAGGAAATGTTGCAACTGTTGCACCAAACTGTTAATAGAACATTATATTTCAGAATATTAGATTGCATATTAACATTACAGAGGACAATTCACTAGAAGGCACCAGCGGTGGCCTCGAGAAAACACCACGAACTGTATTTTAATGTAGCCAACCGCGTGGCGGTGTCTACGGTGGCCTCGAAGGCAAGGTGCTCCTCCAAGATCTGGCGGTTGGCACACATGGCAGCCATCGCGACCTCATGCGCGTGCGACTATGATTTGCCTCTCCAGTGCCAGATGCTCCTAAGCTCCTCTATACTTCATGCAAAATGGTTGTGGGCGGCGCTTATTTGGAGGACGGGGCAGTGATTTGGGCGGAAGGTGTCGCGCTGTCGGTCGGGGCATGTGGGATGGAGAAGGAGGAGGAGGATGGGTGTGGGGTGTGCATTACCTAACTATATCGACGATGCCGCAACAAGAAGAAGGATCGCCAGCAAGGAGGCGGTGCTGCAAGTAAGCAGTGAAGGTTTGAACTTGGAAACAAGGAAGGAATAGTGGAAATGTGGCTTTTGGTGGGGGCGGGGAGCTAGATATTTCCGCGGTTGCCGATTTTTTTTTGCTCGGTGCCGCGATAAACTAGCGCGCAAGTGTGGTTGAAGCACGGGCTGTGGACTATAAACGACGAAGCTTCCGGCATAAGACATACAAGAGGGTGCGCCAAGATATTTTATATCGCATCGCACATGATTCTTGCTAGTAAACTATTTGTGGTGTACCTGATTTTTTATTCTCATTTGAAAGACAAAATGGTGCCACGGAGGGAAAGGACGGTGTTTGAATTGCTAGAAAATTTATCTGCAGTGAACATGCAAATATAAGTGTCATGTTGAAATTTGGAATTATTCAGGGTTCGTTTGACCCTTTTTATACATTAATTGAGTTTCTAGGCATTTAATGTGCATAATTCAAATTTGAACTACAAGCACATGCTCCAGTGCACCGAAATGAGTTGAAAAATCATATATGTGTCCTTGGGTGAATGTTTAGGTCCCATGAAGAAATGAGAATTAATTTCAAACATCTAGGCATCATGGCCTGGCCGGAAACATTGAGATACTTGGTTTTTCAAATTCCTGTAAATCCAAAAATCACCTGAAAATCACGAAACTTGGCATGGTATCATGAAATGGCACCAACATGCTGCGGTAAATTATTTGTCTGATTTGGGACAAGTTTTGGTATAAGCTTCTTACAAACCGGAGCTTTTCTCAAGAAGTCTAATGGTTCTGAGAGGGGACGTGTCACCTCTGTGTGCGAAACGACATACACCGCCTCTTCCCGCCTTGAATTTTTTACAGAGGCAACATAGACCAGTAGGAGTATTGTCCTAAATTTTGGAATTAATCCGGGTTCATCTAGCGTTTTTTATACATTAATTGAGTTTTCAAGGCATTTAATGTGCATAATTCAAATTTGAACTACATGCACATGCTCTAGTGCACCAAACTTGGTTGAAAAAATCATATGTGTGTCCTTGAGTGAATGTTTAGGTCCCATGCAAGAAATGGGAATGAATTTCAAACACCTCAGCATCGTGGCTCGGTCGAAAGCATTGAGATACTTGGTTTTTAAATTCTTTTAAATCAAAAAATCGCATGAAAATCACGAAACTTGGCATGGTATCATGAAATGGCACCAATATGATGTGGTAAATTTTTTGTCCGATTAGGGACAAGTTTTGGTATAAGCTTCTTACAAACCAAAGCTACTCTCAAGAAGCCTCAGGGTTCCGAGAGGGGACGTGTCACCCCTGTGTGCGAAACGACATACACCGCCTCTTCCCACCTTGATTTTTTTTACAGAGGCAACATAGACCAGTAGGAGTACCGTGCTAAATTTTGGAATTAATCCGGCTTCGTCTGGCCCTTTTTATACATTAATTGAGTTTTCTAGACATCTAATGTGCATAATTCAAATTTGAACTACAGCTACATGCTCCAGTGCCTCAAAGTTGGTTGAAAAATCATATGTGTGTCCTTGAGTGAATGTTTAGGTCCCATGCAGGAAATGGAAATGAATTTCAAACACCTCGGTATCGTGGCTCCGCTGGAAACATTGAGATACTTGGTTTTTAAATTCCTGTAAATCTATATATTGCCTGAAAATCATGAAACTTGGCATGGTATCATGAACTGGCACCAAAATGCTGTGGTAATTTTTTTCCCAATTTAGGACAAGTTTTGGTATAAGCTTCTTACAAACTGGAGCTTCTCTCAATAAGCCTCATGGTTCCGAGAGGGGACGTGTCACCTCTGTGTGCGAAACGACATACACCGCCTCTTCTCGCCTTGATTTTTTTTACAGAGGCAACATAGACCAGTAGGGGGTCCGTGCTAAATTTTGGAATTAATCCAGGTTCGTCTGGCCCTTTTTATACATTAATTGAATTTTCTAGGCATTTAATGTGCATAATTCAAATTTGAACTACTTGCACATGCTCCAGTGCACCATAGTTGGTTGAAAAATCATATGTGTGTCGTTGAGTGAATGTTTAGGTCCCATGCAAGAAATGAGAATGAATTTCAAACATTTGGGCGTCGTGGCTCGGCCGGAAACATTGAGAAACTTGGTTTTTAAATTCTTGTAAATCTAAAACTCGTCTAAAAATCATGAAAATCAACATGTTGCCTTCACATGGCACCAACATGCTGCGGTAAAAGTTTTGTCCGATTTGCGAAGGCGCATACATTAACAACCAACAAAGTCATTTTGGAACAAGAGCTGCCACGTTACAATCGGAAACACAAGTATTATTGAAACTGTGGGCGTTCTACTAACCATTTACGTGCCGCCACGCGTCCCCGTTTATTGGCTAGGAGACGCCATGCGGGGTAGCTATTTGAGTACGGGAGGCATGCGAGCAGACCCCTGCACATGCTTATCGGGAGGCAAGCCCTTTGGCCTCCATCCGCTGCCCACCTCTCTCCCATGTTCTCCATTAATGGTGCCCGAGCCCCTGTTTTATAGGCGCTTAATGGTGTGGCTATGTCTCACTCGACTGAGATTTAAGAGAGAAAAAAGAAAATTTTACATGGATCTTGACGTAAGATCTAACGGACATATATAGCATCGACCGAGACTTAGCAAGATTGATATAAATGTAATGATGATGGCAATGGATAATAACTGTCTTACATATCTAGGAAGATAATAAAATATGCCACATGCGGTAATGCCCGAAAGGCACAAGGGCGAAAGAAGGAAGACACATACGATGATCTGGGTCGCTGCTCTCTACTTTCTTGATGCATTGCTGCAGGGCGCGGAGTTCCTCTAACACATGTCTTCATCACCTCCATGACTAGTTCTCGCGGCGAGCGGCGATGATCTCTTTCGCGTCCTCAATACGTTGCTTGGAAGCAACCATGGATTCCTCCAGCAGCCTTTCGTGCTCGATGCGGAGCATGGCATTCTTGTCCATAAGCTTCTCGACGATGATGCCCGTGTTCTTCAACAAGGCAGTGGTCTCCTCGTGCTGCTTTGCGCTTCCGGCGATCTTCGCCCTCAGCAGGTCGCGCTCGGTGCGGAGCTTTGCCTTGTCATCCCTTAGTCCCCGGATGACGCCGGTAGCATTATCAAACGAGGCATTCATCTCCTCCTGCAGCTTCGCCTAGCCGGACATCCTGTCCATCAGGTTACTCAGCATAGCGTGCATGCGCCTCTGAGAGTCCTTGCCTGCCCACGAGAGATCTTTCTAGGCCACCGCGGCGCGGGAGGACCTCACTGCTGCATCCACGGCGTGGCGAGACATCTGTGCTGCTTCTGCGGCGTGGCCGTACCAGTCTGATCCTTCGACAGTGTAGCGGGACCTCTGTGCTGCTTCGGCGGCGTGGCAGGACCTACGTGCTGCTTCGACAGCGTGGCGGGACATCTTGGCTGATTTCCGGGCGATGCGGCATATCTCTCGTGCTTCCGTTTCCATGCTCGCCGGTCCCTGGTAATTTTCGACCCAGAACTCATGCGGGCCATGGCAGACACAAGGAATGATGAAGAGAGACTTGTTTGTTTGTTGATGAGGAATTAAAGAGGGGAAAGGAATGTGCAGTCATCTTGGAGTAGGTAGTATTTATAACCTAAGTAATACGCTGCTAAGTGGGAAACCGTTTAGATTCTGATCGGTGTGAATAGGTTTGCAATTAATATAGCGTGGTAATTTGGAATGTGGCGGGAAGCAAGCTCAAAATTTATAGACGGTTTTAGTTTCGGAGTGCGACACAATTCCCGGATGGCATAACATGGGCATGCGTTCTCGGATGCGTACTTGGTCTTTGCACCATAGGATGCACCGCAAACGGCGATGTCAGCACACGACTTGTTCAATCAACCGTGCGCGCTCATGAGTACCATCGCACACGCTTCTTTTAATTAGAATGTGTGCCCGTCTGCGCACACACCTTGATCTGTCTGGCCATTTCTGTTTGTTGTGGCTAATCGCAAATAGTTCATCCGTGTGAAGTGTATGCTGTCTATCGCACACACCTTGATCTGGCTGACCGTTTTTGTTGTTTTTGCTCATCGCAAATTGTTCATCCAAGTGAACTGTATGCCGTATATCACACACACCTTCATATGGCTGACCCTTTCTGTTGTTATGCTCGTCGCAAATAGTTCATTTGAGTGAACTGTATGTTGCGTATCGCACACGCAACTATAATCTGATTCATGTTTGATGTCTCAGGTATCTCAAACAATTTGTATCATTTTTGACGGTTTATTTATACCACCGTTTGCGATGCATTGCACACAGTTTCGTCGAAGGGTCTCTGATTGCAGTGTCGCCTTTTGACCATCCTGCAGTAGTGGTGGTTCATTTCGGCATGGTTGCCATGGGAGGTGAGATGCAATCAATGGACGACGACTTGACGCAGAGGGTATGGTTGTGTAGCGGCGGCGGTGGGATTTCTAGCGCCACGCATGTAGCTCTATTAACGTGGGAAAGTGATGGCAGCAAGACATGATTGACTTCGATCGGGTGGTGCTCCTTGAGTATCCTGTCTCGAGCTCCAGGGTGAAAACCCTAGGTTTAACATGGCAATTGCAAAGTTCTTACATCGTTACCTTGTTGAAGGCATTGTAGATTATGTCCGGACTTGTGTTGAGGGTGAAAACCTAGATTCTAACCTTGGTGGTTGAATCCAATGACAGCGGCGCTTGAGCTTCGTTTCCTTCCTAAAGGCATTGCTATTTAAGAACCTCTTTGTCCTTGTGGTGTCAAGAGATGATTGCTGCGGATACGATTGTTGTTATATTCTGTCAATCGTTATTTTGTTCTCTTCGGGGATTTTTTCCTCGCTTGGACATAGCTTTGGTCTTCTATGACTTCGCTCTTTCCCGGCATATTTTTGTGTGTGCATTGATGTTGGTTGGGTGCATCTTAGTTATGCAGAGGTTGTGTGTGAGTTCATTGTGTTTGTATCCACTTGAGGCTTCATTTTGAGTCAATAAAATTTATCATTTGGCAGAAAAAGTAAACAAGTGTTAATTTGCTAGTAGCTAGAATGAATCACCAATTAAGGCTTTGAACAGAAAGCATGTGTGGTGCATGCAAGGAAAAGCGTCATGTCTCATGACACACCATATCAAGTATGGAATCCAATGGTGTAATACATCACATAGCGTGAGTGAATGACAAAATAGACCTTCGGTTACATGGAGTATATCTAGGAGCACATTGGAGATACGATTACAATGGCTGCAAACCAGAAACGACCGTCTGAGGTTTATTGTTCACCGTCTGATTTGGATTTATTCTGTACTGTAGAATAGAGAGTAAGAGAAAGGTGTAACAGCTCCCGGGTGCCTAGGCACCCTCTATGAACAGTAAAATAAAAAAGAACAGAAACAAAAATAAAAAAACTGAAACTTTGCAACACCGAAGATGATCAAACTTTGTAGGTTCTTGCAAGTTTTCATGCCAAAATATCATGTAGAGAAAGGTGTACAAACGAGTTCTAGATTTCAGTGCTAAAAGTGGTAAAAACTTCAAGAACTAAAATCTTTTTCGTGTGTAGAGCTCCTCGAATGTTTTTTTTGGCTTGAAAACTTGTAAGCACATACAAAGTTCGATCATACTTGATGTTGCAAAGTTTTTAGATTTTGTTTTTTTTATTTCACTGTTCATAGAGGGTGCGTAGGCACCCGAGAGCTGAAAATCCACTCTGAGAAAGCTACTAGTGGCTTAGCACGGCGGGTATTCCACCGGATACCTGTGGATGGACGTGGTCCATGGCCCATGGGTGGTTCCCGACAGCTGGCTGGATGCACTCCCACACCACACTGTTGCACTTGAACCCTGAGCCGAAGCCGATCATCCAAACGCGGCGGCCCTTGCGCATCCGGCCTTTGGCCTCGACGTAGGCCAGCTCATACCACAGCGAGCTACTAGACGTGTTTCCACACCAGTGCAGCGTCATCCGTGACGCCTTCACCTAGTCGTCGGAGAGGCAGAGCTTCGTCTACAGCTCGTCGATGACCGCACGCCCCCCGCGTGAATACACAAGTGCTTGAATGCCATGGAGAAGTCTGGGATGTAGGGCTTGACACGTGAGCGAAGTACCTCCGGCAACAGACCTCTGCGAGGATATGATTTGGGTGCACTGTGGAGTCAGTCTTTAAGATCCTGTTCGGCCGAGAGTACTTCGACCCAGTTCTCGTGTAGTGCATCTGTGTTGGCTTGCAGCAGCTGCTGCTTGCATTTCATGCTTCGAGTGGTAGCGATGAGACGCCGCCGGAAGCGCTCTTGCTCGAAGGGGTCTTCGAGGATGATGTAGTCCTCGGTACCGAGGCTCTCATTTTCCTCGGACTCCGTCATGTAGTTATCGTCGGCCCCTTCAAAGAGGTCGTCATGATCTAAGTCCTCGAGACGTCCTTCGGGAGTGCCGTTCCGTACTAGGGAGGCTTGAGGGTCCTCTTCGATTTTATCGGCGCCACCAGCAGTCGCGTTGCCGTTATCGATGGTAGCATTGTTGCCGCTGGGTTCCCCGTTGGTAGCTCTTCTGCGTCCGCGCCGATGTTTTGGAGGGGGTTGGGGGGTGTCGACCATATATACATCGTAGCTAGATGTTGCGGTGCACTTTCTAGTGTGCTCTACTGGCAACGTGTTTTCTGCGGGGCCATCGACATCGTCATCCATGTCTGTGGCCTCGTCGTAGTCTAGCACATCGGTTAAGTCATCGAGCGTGGCGACTAGGTGGGTGGTGGGCGGGATATAAATTTCCCGGTCGTTGGCTTTAAGTCCGATCTTGTCGTAAAACGAAGTGTTGTCTTTCAAGATCGACATACTCTGGATACGGTCCATCATCTTGTTCAGGTGAGATGGCTCTTCAGGGTTCATGGCCTGGCTGTAGGCAGGGCTGACTCGAATTACGCCTGATGTATAGATCGGGACGTTTCTGTTGGGGAACGTGACAGAAAACAAAAAATTTCGGTATAGCGAGCACGCCCAGGACCACTATGGAGACTGCATAGAAGGTTTGATCTGATCCGTACCGACTCGAAGCGCAGCGGAAGAAGAGTCGGTGGAGATCGTTGGTGCAGATCCCCGCAGCTAGGATTTACAACCTCCCAACCGCGAGGATGTACTCCCTCGCCGGACAGCCCTTCGGGAGGCGGTCGGACAGTCCCCCGGACGATGTCGCAGACAGCCCTTCGGGAGGACCCTCGAAACTCGAACGGAGACTCGGACAGCCCTTCGGGAGGACACTCGAACAGCCCCTCGGGCAAAAGACCGAAACTACGACCTCTCTATGGGGTTGCACACATACGGTGTCAGCTATCCGGCAGGGCTTCGCCGTCCAGAACTAGTTCCTGCCGGAACCCAGACAGCCTTTCGGCTCTACGAAACTCTTTTCGTGGGAGGGAGAGAAGAAGCCAGATAATGCATGGCATGTGTATGAGAGCAAGGGATGAGGAGAATGGCAGCCACTTCTCCTCCTTTTATAGGCCAAGGCAAGGGGTGGGGTGGGGGAGAAAATACCAAAATACCCAAGCTACATGTCCCACATGAGGGGTAATATGGTAATGCAAGTGGAGCACAAAGGGGACACCCAAGGGGGCCCCTACTTGGCCGGCCACAACCTTGCCCCCTCCCATGGGGGGGGCCCCAACAAGCCACCAACATGTCTCCCTTGAACAAGGGTGCTCCCTAGACAAAAAGCCACCAAACATGCAACCCCCGATTCGTGGGATCTTGTCCCCTCGCGCTGAGACAAGATGTTTTCCGCGAAACTTTTTCTGAAAAATTCCAGAAAGTCCCAGAACATTTCTGGCACCCTCCAAAATTATTCCGGGAATTTTTCGAAACATTTTCGGTATGGTAGTTTTCATCAGCGAAAAGCAACAACAGCGGTTACGGAAGTTTCGGAACATTTCCGGTTTTTTTTTTTCTGAAAATTCCCAGAAGTTCCCAGACCAATTCTGGCATCCTCTGAAAATTTCCATGCGATGCCGAAACCCTTTTTGACCTAATAATATATTCCAAAACAACTTTTTGGTTTTACCGAAACTCTTTCGGTGTTCTCTCTCTCCGGAACTCTTCCATTGTCTCCGAAACTTTTTCGGTGACTTTCTCTCAGACTCCCTGTCTAGTATTCAGCAGATAGATGACCCTTAAGCGTGTGACCCTATAGGTTCGGTGAAGCATAGACATGACCTGGAACCCTTTCCAATCAATGATCAACATCGGAGCCGTGGACACCCATATTGACCCCTATACCCACACGAATGAATATTCGAGTGAACCTCCAGTTGCCGTGTGCTATTCCTGTTGCTTCGCGATATGTCACAAACACCCGAGGTGAGATTTATTGCATTCTTGTGGATCAACAATTTGTCCATCATGCAAGTTACCTCGTTACCGGTTTTGTTCTCTTTTCTCGTTTCCGTGTTTCGGCATCCCAGTGATCAAATCACAAGGTGTCTGGCCAGACGATGATGGATACCGTAACACCGAGAGGGCCCGAGTATATCTGTCCATCGCCGGAGGAGCAAATCCCAATCTTGAGCTATCTCGTTACTTGCCATACTTTTCCGTGAACCCGTAAGCCGCCGTAATAGCCACCCAGTTACGGATGACATTTAACAAACCCCAAAGTTCACGAAGCAAGCACGAATGAACTCGATACTCTCATGGTCTAAGGAATTATGCAAACATTAACTATCTCTGTGTTATTAACCATAACTTGTGACGAATGTATCTCATAGCATAACATCATATTGGGTCGATTCAACACAAGTGTTCTATCAACATCGTGCCCTCAAAATTGCTGGCATAGCCATGCCCATGATCAGGAAAACAGGATCATCATGCAATACTTGAGCCAGTCTTAGAGGCAAGACTAGGAATACATTTTACCGTTTATTATACCACACGTGCACATGAGTTTCCCTCCGAGCCTCGTGTTATTGCAGACTCGAGAATCATAGCAGTTATAGCATGGAACATAAACATTCATTACAAACTTGGAGATACAAAATAACGGTTGTTACTGCCTCTAGGGCATATCTCCTACAGAGGGTGTGGAGGGGATTCGAGAGTGATTCTGGATCCTGCGCCAGCGTCGGCTCCACATCCGACGTAGCTTCAAAGATAGGGGCCGAACTAGAGTCCGGGCCGAGGGTCAAGGCGAGATCGCCTGGAGTTATTACGTTGAGGCTCTCTGGTGGTGCCCGAGAGTTTGATCCGACGTCCTCGAAGGAGATTTGTTCCGGTGTCGAGCCTCTAATGTCTGACAAACCCTCAACCCAGCCGGGCGTCCGGCCGACAGGATGAGCTCGCCGCGGGAATCTGTGACGTACTCTAGCCCTCTAAAGGTCACGGTCTGACCAGGGGCGTAGTTCTCGCCAGAGGCCGGATGGCCAGCCGAGTCGGTGCAAAAGATCATGCTACCGAACACGAAAAGTTGGCTGGGGACGTAAACATTCCCGTTGCCATTGCCGCAGTTGATCTGCAAATTAGCCATCGATCCTTCTGTCGATCACACATCGGAACTCTCAAAGAAAGCACAAGTGTCGGTGTAAAAACCGGCAGACCTCGTGGTATGGGGTTCCGAGCTGTGGATCTCAGACAGATGGTAACATGAACAAAGGGACAATGTTTTACCCAGGTTCGGGCCCTCTTGATGGAGGTAAAACCCTACGTCCTGCTCTTGTTTATACTGATGAAGGCGTATCAAGTACAAAGTTGATCAACCTCAAGATCATGAGATGTGTACTAACTCTAGGGCTAGGTGAATGAAATTGGGTTGATGTCCCCTCTACGGGCTAAACCCTCTAGCTTATATACATGCCAGGCAGGGTATCTAGGGTTACAAGGTTGGTATCTTGGCATAGAGGCGGCAGGAGAAATCTTGGAGTGTAAGACAAGTCTTCGGTAGATGCCATTCTGATCATGCCCTATCGTGCAGCTTCCGGTGTCCATCTTGAGAAGAATGGAGGCCCATCGGCCCATCCGAGGAGCCTAGGCTGGCTAGGTTAGTACCCTCTGGTCCATGACACTGTCAGTATCGATCCGCTGAGTTGATGCGAGATTTTCTCCACTTTTGTCTTCCCTTAGATCTCTACCAACATATTCTATTCCACCCGTGGTGCTAACGTGGCCTTTGTTTGGGCTGCAGCTACAGATTTCGGATTCTGGGTCTTCCAAAATCTGAATCTAAAACAAATACACTAGATTCTAATCTAGCTTGTTAGAATCGATTCTAAAAACTAAATTACCAGGCAAGAGAATCCCGAAGCTGTGAGTTGGGTGATTAGGGCGATTCCACAACTTCCCTCGAAAGAAAACTGTTCGGTGTGAGCCCTTGCCCCTATTTCCACTCAAAATTACAATAAAACTACCACTCATCTCTCCTGAGCTCCACCCGCTGCCGCCCTCACATCACCAGCTGCTGTTGCTTACCCCGTCCTCCCGATACTCCTCTCGTCTCTCACGTCGGTGGACGCGCATGCGCTGGCCGTGGACGGCAGCCTCCCACACGGCCTCGCCGGTCTCCTCCCGTGGTGCCCATCCGCTCCCGTCAGAGGACCAGATCGGGGCAACCAGTGGGACGACCTGGCGAAGGACACGCCGGACGTGGCCGACCTAGACTGGCAGCGGGGCGTGTGTGGTAGCAGTGGGGCAGACCGGTCGGATCAAGCTGGGGGCGGAAAGAATCGTCCAGCAGCGTGAATCAGGCTACAGCCGTTGACCATGCTGAAGCTATGCATAACGTGTACGTATGTGTACAGCTGCTCCGACGGAGCTTCCTTCTTGCCAGCCCTTGAAACGTCTCCAACGTATCTATAATTTTTGATTGTTCCATGCTATTATATTATCTGTTTTGGATGTGTTTTTATGCATTAATATGCTATTTTATATTATTTTTGGGACTAACCTATTAACCTAGAGCCTAGTGCCAGTTTCTGTTTTTTCCTTGTTTTTGATTTTCGTAGAAAAGGAATATCAAACGGAGTCCAAACGGAATAAAACTTTCGCGATGATTTTTCTTGGACCAGAAGACACCTACGAGACTTGGTGTCCAAGGTAGAAGACCCTCGAGAAGACGGCAAGCCAGGGGGCGTGCCCCTAGGGCTTGTGGCCCCCTCGGAGACCTCCTGACCTCCTTCCTTGGCCTATAAATTCAGATATATTCCCAAACCCTCAGAACAAGCCACAAAAATACTTTTCCGCCGCCGCAGGTCTCTGACTCGTGAGATCCCATCTGGAGGCCTTTTCCGGTACTTTGCCGGAGGGGGATTCGATCACGGAGGGCTTCTACATCAACCCTATTGCCCTTCCGATGAAGCGTGAGTAGTTTACCTCAAACCTACGGGTCCATAGCTAGTTGCTAGATGGCTTCTTCTCTCTCTTTGATTCTCAATACCATGTTCTCCTCGATGTTCTTGGAGATCTATCCGATGTAATCTTCTTTTGCGGTGTGTTTGTCGAGATCCGATGAATTGTGGATTTATGATCAGATTATCTATGAATATTATTTGGATCTTCTCTGAATTCTTATATGCATGATTTCATATCTTTGTATTTCTCTTCGAATTATCGGTTTGGTTTGGCCAACTAGATTGGTATTTCTTGCAATGGGAGAGGTGCTTAGTTTTGGGTTCAATCTTGCAGTGTCCTCACCAAGTGACAAAGTAGGGGTAGCGAGGCACGTATTGTACTGTTGCCATCGAGGATAAAAAGATGGGGTTTTCATCATATTGCTTGAGTTTATCCCTTTACATCATGTCATCTTACTTAAGGCGTTACTCCGTTCTTTATGAACTTAATACTCTAGATGCATGCTGGATAGCGGTCGATGTGTGGAGTAATAGTAGTAGATGCAGAATCGTTTAGGTCTACTTGACACGGACGTGATGCTTATATGCATATTCATTGCCTTGGATATCGTCATAACTTTGCGCTTTTCTATCAATTGCTCGACAGTAATTTGTTCACCCACCGTATTATTTGCCTTCATGAGAGAAGCCTCTAGTGAAACCTAACTACAAGAAATATGGCAACTTGCGACCATCAATATTGGTCACTGAATGGTCATCATTTTTCATTTACGACCTTTTTGTGACCAAAAACAGTTGGTCAAAAGCTGACCGTCTTTATTGAAACTTAACGACCTTCTTTGGAATAAGGTCGTGGAAGATTACGACCAAAATAAAAGGTCGTTGACTCTACGACCAATTGTTTTGGTCGCTGGTTGTCTTCCCAGGCCACGTCGGATCCAACGTGGCAAGATGACATGGCAAAATTGCGACCAATTAAATTGGTCGTTGATAAGAATCAGCCCGGTCCAATTCGGTGTCTATATGGGCCAAGCCCATTATTCAGCCCATTTATATATTTTTTCTGTCAATTTTGATCAACTACAAGGGCCAAGCGATGCATTGCACCCTTATTATTTTGGGACATTTACATTTATGCCCCTAACTCGAACCCACTACTCAGTTTTGCCCCTAGTTTTCGGGTATGCTCAGTTTTGCCCCTCTGCCGTCAAGTCACCTTATAGAAATGCCCTTCCGTGCCTTTACCGTCCGGTCAAAGGGCTTTGACCGTCTGGTGAACAGTATCAAAAAAATCTGAAATTTTGTGGGATCGAAGATACTTATGTGCGCAAGGTGCGTGCAAATTTTCGTGCTGTTTGGACATTCTAGGAGCTCGTGGCAAAGGAAAAACAGTAAATCTGTACGCCTGTAAACAGTAAATTAAAAAAATAGCAAGAAAATTCAAAAAAATATGAAATTTTTTGGCATCTAAGAGGCTTGGGTGTGCAAGGTGCTTGCAAGTTTTTGTGCTCAAATGACATGCGAGGAGCTCTGGCAAAAAAACAAAATAGTGTATTTTTTCAAAGTTTTTTTCTGAGCCAAATTTTGTTTTTTTTCTCCACGAGCTCCTACAATATTTAAACACAACAAAAATTTGCACACACCTTGCGCACCTGAGCATCTTGGATGCCAAATTTTTTTATATTTTTTTTGAATTTTCTTGCTATTTTTTTCGAATTTACTGTTCACAGGCGTACAGATTTACTATTTTCCTTTGCCATGAGCTCCTGGAATGTCCAAACAGCACGAAAATTTGCACGCACCTTGCGCACCTGAGTATCTTCGATCCCACAAAATTTTATATTTTTTTGATACTGTTCCCCAGACGGTCAAAGCCCTTTGATCGGACGGTAAAGGCACGGAAGGGCATTTCTATAAGGTGACTTGACGGCAGAGGGGCAAAACTGAGCATACCCGAAAACTAGGGGCAAAACTGAGTAGTGGGTTCGAGTTAGGGGCAGAACTGGAATTGCCCCTATTATTTTTGGGCCATGGCCTTTTTGCGGATCATTTCATTAAGCATAATTTTCTGGTTTTTTAGAAATGCACAATGTTCCGATCCACTATAGTTTGGGCCGCAGCCTTTTTAGAGCCCAATTATTATTATTTTTCAAGTAGAACATTTGATCTTTTTCATTCACAGATTTCAATTTACACATTTGAACAGCAAAAAAATCAATAAATCTCTCAATTAACTGATTAAATCCAGAAATCATCCAGTCAAATACTCACAAGAGCAAATACACGTCTACACGTCCAACAAGTGCACATACAATCAAAATCAGATACACAAGGGTGGCACGGCGCCAGCTTAATTCCTACATGGCGGCGGTGGTGGTATCTACAATGTGCGGGGGAAACGTTCAGGACCTCCTCTTCCTCTTCTTCTTGTCCTCTGACTTGTCACTTGCGTTCTTGAGCTGCAAGAGGACACAACACCAATAAGCACAGTTGATCAGACCATATTGACACTGAATCACAAATTTTGGCACCCAGTGTATACTATGTAAGTGCTGGCATATTTTTACTACCAAAACCATCACTACTGTGCATGCATGCTTGGTTTATAAGCTTCATCCATCCGGTTGGCACCATCACTACATATTGTTGCTACCGACCGAGACGCACATGAGAGCAAGTACAATATATATATCTCGCGAGATTTCTACTGTACACAAGCGTGCACATACACAGCATGCTGCATGCATACTCGCGCATGCCAGTATAAAGCTGCATCTCGATGCTTTTCGTTGCTGATCGAGAGATTGTAATATTTTAATAATCCACTGCATGCGCCACACAGCTACTCCTACCTAGGTAGCTATACGTAGGTGTACTAGCAGCCAGCCCAGAGGCAAGTTGATCAGCAATTCAACATACACTAGCTAGCCAGCAAGCTACTGCTATGTCCTATCCTAGCAGCAGCAACGGCTTTTGTTTGTCATGCGTGTAAAGAAATGCATGCATTTCCAGTAAATATAGATGTATGCATACTGCCATTGGCCTGGACCACACTAGAAGAAAAATGCTCGCAGCGACCAGCACATAGATCGACCTAGGTGCGCGCTTCTTTCCAGTCGCCAGTTCTAACTGCCATCGACTTGCAAGCTTTACCTACGTGGTCACCATGCAGTAATGGCATGCACACCAAAAGGAAGAGAAGAAACCGAGCTCTGGGCTAGAGGGAGAGGACCACCACATGCAGCGTGAGAAAGGTACAGGTACAGTTTCATGGGCCAGCACTTACATAGTATATAGTTTCATGTTGAAGGATCGACAGGACAGAAGAGGGCAGGCCACCGAGGTACAGGTACTCCCTGCGCTTGGCGATAATGGCGGCGCCAGAGAAGCACCCTAAGGCGATGGCGGTTTCGACAAACCCTGTCACGAGGATGCTGGTCGCATAAGACCAATAGGCAAGTTATGTCAGCCAACATAAATAACAGGGATGAGAAACGAAGGTGAGCATTGAGCAGCAACAAACTAGAAGCAAAGCTCTGCGAAAAACACCAGCAAAGCTGGTTGTCCAAGTAACAAAACAAACAGTCATTTGTAGAACTATAGGTACACAAATTCAGAACCACCAACAAAAATGAAGGCCCAAAAAGTCCATGATCAGGCCCAAAGTTCAATAACAATAACCCAAACACAGGGTCCAAACCCCACCGCGAAGGGCCCAGGTACAAGTTGTCAATCTAGATAGCATCCATTAAAAGACTATAATGATAGCGGCCCATCCAAACAGCAGACATGTAGGAAAAAGGAGGGTCTCAGGAGAACAATAGACTAATCTAGAAGCAGAATTTGGCACCTACACAACCTAACTAATAATGCTTGCAAGAACAACCAGACAATGATGGATAAGGACATATAATCAGCAGATATCCAATAATCCAATAACAGGCATTCACAAATAGTACGTGTCACACTCCCATGACATATGGTTTTGTTACCACAGGGTTTGCTCATAAACTATTCTCAACAAGACAGGGACATTTGCAGCAACAACAAAAGCAAATTCGTGTTTACCTTGGGTCAAAGTCTATGGGGAGCTCAATCAGAGGTCCAACCGAAGCCCCTTCCAAGAGGGCTCACATAGCTCTTTACGCTGTATCAGAATTAACACATATTTAGATGACAAAAATAGAATCCTGAACACACCACCAATAATCAACTTCTGACTAGCAACGGCAAACAGATTCAGACACAAGCAATTTTATAGCAGGATGAAAAATCTATGTGCAGAATTCATGAATGAAATTATAGTAGTAGCACAAAGGACCCTCACAGACATTTGTAATAGTACGCAAACTGACCTTGTGCATTGTACATGTAAGGTAAGGTAAATAGAGTTCCCAGCAGACAATGTATTCTAGTTATTAAACAAATGCTCGGCAAGATAATCAGTACAGTGGTGAACCGAACACAGTAATAATCCAAAGGTGATACTAATAAGCAGCAGGAACCTCCCTACTTTTGTGATATAAAACTAATATCAGACCAATTTTGTACCAAGTTGTACATAATCAGTGATGTACAGCCTGGGAATGTCAAACAGTCAGTTGTTAAAAATGTTCAACAACCTTTTGGTTAACTATAAGAGGGCTTGTAGGCTTTCCAAACTATTAATTGATAGAACCCAAAATTGTATAACGAGATCACGTTTTTATTATATGAAAAAAAGGTAACTAAAGCCAACAAAACAGTAAGGATCAGTGCAATATTAATGTTGACACGTTTACATATTGTGGATGTGGAGATCGACATCATCAAGGAGCAGGGGTTAATAATGGACAGGTTTAATCTAGAAGCTTTAACTGCCAAACGATCTCATCAAGGCACAGGCAGATCCTCCCGTACTTGTCGAGGAAGAGGCGTTCAGTAGGTGGTTTCGCACAGACATCCTTCACCGCCGATGTAACAGCGAAAATCACCTCCGGCACTACAGACAGCACCCAAGAATAAGTGAGGTTAAGTAAAAAAAGGTTTGAAACGGGAGACGCTTAATGGAAACACCACCTGAAACTCAGTACTCACAAGCAAGCTCATCATATTCATCCTTGCCAACAATGTATAGGCAGACGTCTCCGATCATGGTATACACGATGGAGACCGACCTGGGAGCGTGTCAACATCAGATATTTATGGACGAGGAGTTAAGAGGCACATATGCTTGGTTTAGACTGAAGTCATGACAAACATGGAACTGGAGTTGATGATGCGTATGTACCAGCTCAAATCCTCTAACATGTGGTTAGTTGTAGGGATGCCTAAAGGTCAATCTTAGGAATTCTTACAGTTTACTGGGCTAATAATATAAATCTGGTGCCTCAAAAGGCTAGTGATGTAAATAACAAATCAAGTCTGTGGCTAATTTGTAATTCTGGGAAAATGTAATGCAGTGATGGCTCACAATGATGGCTTTGGCATAGCAGAGAGCAAACTAAATAAAAATGGCTTAGTTCACCCACTTGAATAGAATAACAACTTATGTAAACACACGTGGGCATCAACTACTGCCGCCAATATACGGATACAGGCTTGTGTCAACAATTCATGTAAACGCACGTATGAGAAAGTGTCAACAATCAAATATTTATGGACGAGGAGTTAAAAGGGCACACGTATGATTGGTTCAGACTGAAGTCATAGGCTCATAGCAACCATGGAACTGTACTTCAAGATGCATATGTTGTAGCACCTCAAATCATCTAGCATATGGTTAACTGTACAAATGTTTAAATGTTAATTCTAATTCAGAATTCTTGTAGTTTACTGGGCTATCAAATACAAATTCTGTCCCCAAGAAAGCTAGTACGGAAATAACAAATCAAGAATATCTGGAATTGGTGGTCTAGCACCTGTATCTATCTCTGAATTGATTTATTGGTGGCTGAAAGGAAACGAGCCTATGCTTGCAATTGTTTTTATGCAGCTGGACTATGGTGTATTTGAAATTTACGTAATGAGTTTTTCTGTCAGGTTCACAAATAACTCGATGTCCCTGGAACAAGATCAACACGGTAGCTCAGCAATGGAAGGTACTGATGGACTACTCTCAGTCTGTGCTGAGCTGCGCTGTCTACTACTGTTGGATCATTGTTAGGGAGAACTATGAAGATAGACATGAAGTATCTCATTCTGCTGTTTCGCTGGGAAACATAGCTGCACGTACCTCATTCTGGGTAGCAAAGAAATGCAGTTGGATTTGCAGTGGAGCATGTGTGTGTGCTACGTACTAGCAACGAAATGAAGTGTCAGTTGGGAAATTCACCGTTGACGGGTGAGAGTGGAGAGAAGGATTTTGCATGGGAGGGAGTGGAGCGAAGTGGAGTCCGTACTTGTGAGAGGCGACAAGGAGCTCCTCGGACTTGGCCCCCTTGAGGTTCTTGGCGCCGAGCTTGACGAGGAAGGACCGCCAGTGCGGCCGCTCATCCGGCGGGACACCATGGAACCTGCAGATAGATTCACCGAGACACCACTCAATTCGTCAGCTTAAAATCGAGATTCGTCAGGCGGCGCTGAAGTGGTAGATCTCAGTCGTGAGGCGAGATCTCGGGGCCGTCGCAGGTGAGAAAGGGGCGGGTCGAGAGGACACCACATACCTCTTGATGAGGATGTTCCCCTCGGAGTCCAGGTGGGGTTGGTGGGGAAGGGGCAGCAGGGAGAACAGCAGGAGCCGGAGGCTGTGCACGCGCGGGCAGCAGAGGGGCTCGCCGAGGGAGAGATCCAGGAGGGGATGGGGAGGGAGGTGGCGGCGCGATCTGGAAGGGGAGGAGGAGAGCCGAGCTGTAGGTGGACGAGGACCGCGGGCTCCGGCGCCATCTTGGGGAGGGAGACCGCGGGCTTGGCGTTGCCTGGAGGTGGAGGAGCCAACGGCGGCGTGCGCAGGTGCGGGGAGGGTGGGAGCCGCAGCGGCATGGGATTGTGCGGGGAGGGGATGGGGAGGGAGGAGAGCGAGACACAGAGGGTGGGTGGGTGCGTGGATGGATGGATAGATGTTGAATGACTAGATGGATGGATGGATGTGTGCCATGTCGTCGATCCATGGCACACATGTTTCCACCAATGATGATTAAGCTTATGCAATTGTGTTCTTCCCTTTTGTTTCTCTTATATAGTTTTCCAAAATGAGTTTTTTTTAAGAACCTACCAATTAATTGTTGCGAGAAAGGACCGTATCAATGTTGTCTAAGGAAGTTTTCATTTTCTTTGGACGAAAAATCCATTTTCCATTTTTTGAGTGCCCAAAATGAGTTTTTTTGTAACGGACCTACCATATATTTGTTGCAAAATTGGACCAAATCATTTTTTAAAATATTAGGTCATATTTAATGCATAATTGGCCAAATGGTTGGGTGTCAAAAGTATTGATCCACCTCTCATGAAAAAGACAAATTTTCGTCAATTCAGTTGGAAGCGGGTCAAATTTGAACTACAGCTGCCTTATAGTTTGCTCTTTATTTTTTCCAAAAATCATTTTGAGGTACATAAGTATCTATTTAATCAGAGAAACATCAAAAGTTTTCCAAGATTCCATAACTAGCTAGGAACGGTAATGCCCGCCGTTTTGACCGCATTTTGAAACGGGCATGAAAATAAAAAATTCAAAAAATTGGAAAACCCTCGCATTATGTCATTATATGTGACCAAGTTACCAGGAAAAATAATAAACTTGTAATACAATAATTTTTAAAAAAAAGTGGTATCAGAAATGAGCTATCATATGTGAAGATTCATGACTTTCAAGCCAAATGATCAATCTTATGGCCACATGAATGGCATAGTTTATTCAAATGATCTCATATTGTGCACAAGGGTGCATCTTGGAATGGCAAACAATGTTGCCTAAGGAAGTTCTCATTTTCTTTGGACGAAAAAGACAAATTTCCTCCGATTCAGCTGGAAGCGGGTCGGAGGAAATTTGAACTGCAGCTGCTTTATAGTTTGCTCTTTATTTTTCCAAAAATCATTTCTAGGTACATAAGTATCTATTTAATCAGATATACATGGTGTGGTGGCGATATATCAAGGTTTGGATGGTGGCCGAGGGCCCCAACTCCAGAGCGCGTAAACAGGCATGCCCGCCGCGTGGTCACCGCAAGACCGTGGCATTGCCACGCGTTCTGGGCGGCCTAGGCATGTCCGGTGGGTTGGACACTCCCCCGGTAGGTGTTAGGAAGAAGAAGGCAATAGAAGAATCTCACGAGGAGACTGAACTAAGCTCAAACATGAATTAGCAACCAAGTGTTTGATTAGTGGTGGGGAAAATGCACATGGCCAATGGTCCTGAGTTTTGGCCGAGGATGATCATCTACTAAGGACACTGTCTTGGAAAATTTGCAGCTCAAATGGAGGAGCTTAGGTGTCACTTGCTTTGCAAAGTACCACAGTGGACAAAAATATGAATGTTGAAGCTGGACCCAAATGAATTAATGGATTGATCCTAAATTTGGAGGAGGATGATAATTTGGGCATATGAAGGCACTGTAGAAATTGCATACTATTTGGATAAATAAAAATGGTACTTCCTTCACAGAGCTCTCCACTGAATAGAAAATTGGGAAATATGTTGAGGGAAATTAGCTAGATTAAATGAGCTAAAATTTGGTGGAGGGAGGTTCTATGGGCAGGGTCATGTCCTGGTAAATTTTTAGCAATTATAAATTAACATAAAATATAGTTGCTTCACAAACTAAAAATATTACCAGAAACAAAGATTGGATGGTGAGCTCACATGGATTGTTAGATGGGGCTCAAATTTTGTGGAGAGCTATGATTTGGGAATATAGAAGATTTGGCAAAAATTCAGCTCATTAGGATATGCCTAGCTAGTACTTCCTTCACAACGGTTCTAGCTGAACAGAAACTTTGGAAATTTGCCGAGGAAGATTTACTAGGCAAATGGAGCTGAATTTTGTCATGTGGCAATGATTTGGATTGTAAAGAATGCCCAATTTTTTGGGGAATTTTGGAAATGACAGAAATATAGGCTGCTTCACAACCTAGGGCAAAAATTGACACATAGACATGACACGTAGGCAAAAACTGATGAGGTGGCGCCTAGTCATAGCAATGCACCACAATTTACAAGGCTATGAGCATCTATATTGGTCGTGATCAGCTAGAAATAAGGCAGCGGACCAGTGCTGTTTGCTTTACGACCATTTCTTGTAAGGAAATTATGACCTTTCTGACCAAAATGGTCGTTATGGTTTAGGGTTTGGAGCCTCCCGAACAGCTTATGACTAATTGGTCTTAAATGGTCGTAGATTTACGACCAATTCTTCCAGGGTCACTGACAGAAGGTCACAAGTTGACATATTTCTTGTAGTGCTATGGCCCCCGGGTCTATTTTCCATCATATTTGCTTTCCGATCTATTATTTTACAATCTTTTATTTTCAGATCTATAAACCAAAAAACCCCAAAAATATTAGTTACCTTTTAGTTTTACCAATCTCTATCAGATCGCAGCTTTGCAATTGACCGTGAAGGGATTGACAACCCCTTTATCGCGTTGGGTGCAAGTGTTTGATTGTTTGTGCAGGTGCATAGATTGGGGACTTGCTTGTACCTCCTACTGGATTGATACCTTGGTTCTCTAACTGAGGGAAATACTTATCTCTACTTTGCTGCATCACCCTTTCCTCTTCAAGGGAAAAACCAATGCAAGCTCAAGAAGTAGCAGCCCTCACGCATTGTGGACAACGTTGGCGTGGTTGATCCTTTTTATTGCCAGTACGAATGCATTATCAAACCATTCCATGCTTTGGTTCATTGGTTGCTCCTTTTTCTTGCCTGTACTAGTGAATTAGACGAGCCTTTCCTTTGCATGATCTTCTCAGAAGACTGAAATAAGTTAATTTGCACTTAAATAGTACTCCTAACATTACTGTACATGTCATTTCTGTCAAAACTGAAAAAAAAACTCAGGGCCATTACTAACATTTCACAACTCCTGCAGTTCCTACAGCAATCCAACGGCTTGGTAAACAACAAACAACCAGCTTCTGATTCTCAGGAATCCACAACTACAACATATTTTCAGGAATCCACAACCATAGTGATTCTCATAATCGGTAGCCAAAACAAAGGGGGCCTAAGTCCATGACTCACGCTCATATATTGAGTGAAGTTGAAAATGCTGAAGCGCGTGAAAAAGAATGATACAATTGCTTGGTTTGACATCGGGGTGCTCATGATTTGTACTTATGTTAGGAAGACAGAGTCATGCCATGCTTACATAATTCAATGAGTAGGGATAACATTCGTTAAACATCGTATATTTTAAAGAGTAATGATTATGTTCAAGTATTCATGGATATTATTATGTTGATATCAATTACTTCATCATTTATCAATATTCATACCGTAAAATATTACATGATAGACATGCTAGGTAGCATTTAATATCAAAAATTCTGTTTTTATCATTTAACTACTCGAGGGCGAGCATGAATTAAGCTTGGGGATGCTGATACGTCTCCAACGTATCTGTTTTTTTATTGTTTCATCCTATTATATTATCAATCTTGTATGCTTTATATGCAATTTTATATCTTTTTGGGAGCTAACCTATTAACCTATTATATCCTTTTGGGAGCTAAACTATTAACCTAGTGCCCTGTGCCAGTTCCTGTTTTGTGTATTTTATTGTTTCACAGAAGTATAGTACCAAACGAAGTCCAAACACGAAGAAATTTTAAGGTGACTTTTTCTGGACCAGAAGGGACACTAGAAGCTTCTGAAGGAGGCTAGAAGATATACAAGAGGGACACAACTCACACGGCGCGCCCCCTGGGGCGCGCCACCTGAGCTTGTGGGCCCCTCGTAGCTCCGTTTTCCCCAATTCTATTTCACTAAATTCCCGTAAATCCCAAAACCACCAGAGCAAGACCCGAAACAATTATTTCGCTGCTGCATGCCTCCGTTCTTCCGTGATCCCATCTGGAGGCCTTCGCTGGTACTTTGACGGAGGGGGAATCGATCACGGAGGGCTTCTACATCAACCCTGATGCACTTCCGATGATGTGTGAGCAGTTTACCACAGACCTACGGGTCCATAGTGATTAGCTTGATGACTTCCTCTCTCTCTTTGATTTTCAATACAATGTTCTCCTAGGAGTTCTATTTGATGTAATCATCTTTTGCGGTGTGTTTGTTGGTATCCGATGAATTATGGGTTTATGATCAGATTATTCATTCAAAGTAATTGAGTCTTTTCTAAACTTTATTATGTGTGATTTTCATAGCTATGTAACGCTCCTCGATCTATTTGTTTGATTTGGCCAACAAGATTGATTTATCTTTAGCGGGAGTGGTGCATAGTAGTAAGTTCAATCTTGCGGTGTCCTCATCTTGTGAAAGAAGGGGTAGCAAGGCATGTATTTGTATTGTTGCTGTTAAGGGGAAAATGACAGGTTCAATCATATTGCTTGGTTTTATTCTTTCTACATTGTGTCATCATTCTCCAAGCATTACTCTGTTTGTTATGTGTTTAATACCTTAAGATGTATGCTGGATAGCGGTCGAGAGGTGGAGTAATAGTAGTAGATGCAGACAGGAGTCGGTCTACTTGTAACGGACGTAATGCCTATATACATGATCATGCCATGAATAACGCCATAACTATGCTCTTTTTTATCAATTGCCCAATAGTGATTTGTTTACTCACCATATGTTATTTTGTGAGAGTGATGCCTCTAGTGAAAACTATGGCCCCTGGGTCAATTTTAATCATATTACAAAAACCAAAATTACCTTGCTGTAATTTATTTACCTTTATTTTACTTTGCAATTTATCTATATACTACTATCATATTTGATCCTAGCAATTAACGAGTACCACTACAGGAATCAGGCAGTTCGCCATCAAGAAAGTATAGACGACAAAGAAAGAAATACAGACGCCAAAGAGTTTGCCGTCAGCCAGCTGACGCCAAAGTACGGCAAAGCCTAATCGGCAAAGAGATATTTTGCCGTCAGCTTTTCATCGGGCTCACGACAAAAACTTTGCCGTCAGGTTTTTTCTCGCAGCAGATGGCAAAGTAGGTTTTAGGGTTTTCTGTTAGCAGGTGGCCCCACATCGCTTTGCCGTCAGCCCCATAGTCAACAGACGGCAAAGACTTATTTTTATTTATTTTTAAATCCTGGCTCGCACGTCTGCCTCCGTTGCATGACTGGGTACAGGAGTCGCGTCGCCGCCGCCCAGCTCCATTCCTGGAGCTCACCGCCGCCCTGCTCCATTCTCGTAGATCGCCGCCGCTGCCAGACTTCGGATCCGGCTAGAACCATACTGTGCTCGCCTGTCCTCTCTGGCTGAGCCCCGCCTCGACCTGACGCTGGCAGCCACGTTCGTAGTGTCCCCTGCATCGATCCAGACGGGATCAGGAGCAGACGCGCCCAACCGCCCATCACCGTCGTGGTCGTCGTTGAGGTTGCTTGCAACCAGGTTTGGCAGAGAGAGAGAGAGAGAGAGAGAGAGAGAGAGAGAGGTGGTCTGCGTGGCCATGGGATGGCAGCAGGGTCCAGCGAGGTGCGCGCGGCGGCACGGCGTGGTCCTGTGAGGGCCGGCGATGAAGGAGTCCAGCGAGTGGCGCAGTTTGCTCAGAGGCGCAGGCTAGGCATAGGTGAGGGGTGGCCCGGCGTGTTCCTGTGAAGGGCAGCGGCGGGGGAGTCCGGCGAGTGGCCCGGCGGCGAGGGAGTCGGGCAATTGGCGCGGAGGCGGGGGAGTCCTGCCAAGAACGGCAGGCGAGGCGTAGGTATGGGCTTCCCCGATTCCATCGAGTGGTGGAGGAGTGGGTCGGGGTTTTTTGGTTGGTGGGGTGTGTGCGTGTGAGGCGCTCATGGTGGTGTGGGCCGGGGGTTTCGGGTGGGTGGGGTGAGAGACAGAGGACGGCACTGCCATGTCATCGATCCATGGGATCGATCCACGTGAGCGTGTTTCTTCTTTGCCGTCTGTAGGAAAAATAACAGACGACAAAGTATCTTTGTTGTATGTTATTTTATCCGCAGACGGCAAATGATATTTTGTTGTATGTTATTTTATTTGCAGACGGCAAAGTATGTCTTTGTCGTCTGTTATTTTTTCCACAGAAGTCAAAGTATATTTTGCCGTTAGTCATTCTTTGTTGTCTGCAACTGACGGCAAAAGTGGTCTTTGCCATCTGCCCCGACGTAATGCTGACGACAAAGAAGCTCCCTGACGGCAAACTAGCTGATTCCTGTAGTGTACACGGGGATTCACAACCCTCTTGACCACGTTGGGTGCAAGTATTTGCTCTTGTGTGTGTAGGTACTATCGAGGGTTGTTTGCGTGAGTCTCCTATTGGTTCGATAACCTTGGTTCTCTACTGAGTGAAATACTATCTGCTACTATACTACTTCACCCTTTCTCTTCGGGAAAAATCCCAATGCATCACACAAGTAGCAACCACCAAAGAGGTTCATTCCGGCATGGTTGCTATGGGCGGTGAGATGCAATCTATGGACGACGACTTGATGCAGAGGGTATGGTTGTGCAGCAGCGGTAGTGGGATTTCTAGCGCCGCGCATGTAGCTCTGTTATCCCGGAAAAGTGATGGTGGCAACACATGATTGACTTCGATTTGGTGGTGCTCCTCAAGTATGCGGTCTCAAACTCCAGGGTGAAAACCCTAGGTTTAACCTCGCAATTGCGATGTTCTTACATCATTACCTTCTTGAAGGCATTGTCAATTGACATACTAGGGAAAACCTTATACACAGAGGTATAGCAGTAGCGCTGGTAAAAAATAAGCGCTACTGCTACTTAGCAGTAGCGCGCGTCAAAGAAGGGCGCTATAGCTATGGTGGTAGCAGTAGCGCGTTTGCATGTAAAAGCGCTACTACTATAATTCCCACATTGTTGCCGGTAAGCTAGGAATAGTAGTAGCGACCCTGCAGTAAGCACGCTACCGCTAAGTTCCTTGTAGTAACGCGTTTTCGGTGCAGAGCGCTACTGCTAAGAAAAAGAAAATAAAATGAAAAAGAAATAGAAAAGTAAATGAAAATTAAAGAAATAGAAAAGGATAAATGAAAAAAAGAAAATATAAAGAAAAACAAAAGAAAAAGAAAAATAAAGGAGAAAGGCATAGCAGTAGCGCTTGTTCCCACAAAGCGCTATAGCTACTCTAGCAGTAGCGCTTTTTATAGGCCCGCGCTATAGCTAAGTTCCTTAGATAAAAGGAAAAGAACAAGGAAAATAAATAGCTGCTTCCTATAGCAGTAGCGCGTTTTAGTAGAAAGCGCTATAGCTAACTTAGCTATAGCGCTTTTTCTCTACCAGCGCTACTGCTATTTTGTCTTAACCTCGCGCGGGCTCAAAATTTTGCTAAGTCCTTCCCCCCCTCTCCCCCCTATCTGTAGGAGATATGCCCTAGAGGCAATAATAAATGTTATTGATTATCTCCTTGTTCATAATTAGGTTTATGTTCCATGCTATAACTGCTATGGTTCTCGAGTCTGCAAATAAAACGAGGCTCGGAGGAAGACTCATATGCACGTGTGGAATAATAAACGATAAAATGTATTCCTAGTCAAGCCTCTATGACTGGCTCAAGTATTGCATGATGATCCTGTTTTCCTGATCATGGGCATGACTATGCCAGCAATTTTGAGGGCACAATGTTAGCAGAACATTTGTGTTGAATCGACCCGATTGATGTTATGCTATGAGATTCTTTCGTCACAAGTTAATGGTTAATAACACAGAGATGGTTAATGTTTGCATGATTCCTTAGACCATGAGAGTATCGAGTTTCTTCATGCTTGCTTCATGAACTTTGGGGTTTGCTAAACGTCATCCGTAAATGGGTGGCTATTACGGCGGCTTACGGGTTCATGGAAAAGTGTGTCAAGTAACTTGATAGCTCAAGATTGGGATTTGCTCCTCCGGCGATGGAGAGATATCTCTGGGCCCTCTCGGTGTTACGGTATCCATCATCGTCTGGCCAGACACTTTGTGATTTGATCACGGGGATGCCGGAACACGGGAACGAGAAAAGAGAACAAATACCGGTAACGAGGTAACTGGCATAGTGGACAAGTTGTTGACCCACGGGGATGCCATCATGTCTCACCTCGGGTATTTGTAACATATCGCGAAGCAACAGGAATAGCACACGGCAACTGGAGGTTCACTCGAATATTCATTCGTGTGGGTATAGGGGTCAATATGGGTGTCCACGGCTCCGATGTTGATCATTGATCGGAAGGGGTTCCGTGTCATGTCTATACTTCACTGAACCTATAGGGTCACACGCTTAAGGGTCATCTATCTGCTGAATACTAGACAGGGAGTCTGAGAGAAAATCACCGAAAAAGTTTCGGACACCGAAAAGTTTCGGACAGCGGAAAAGTTCCGCAGAGAGAGGTCACCGGATGAGTTCCGGTGAAACTAAAAAGTTGTTTCAGGGGATACCATTAAGTCAAAATGGTTTCGGCACATGCCTGATAATTCTTGGAGGATACCAGAATCATTCTGGAAACTTCTGGGAATTTTCTGGAAGAAAAACCGGAAATGTTCCGGGGCTGCCGGAACCGCTTCAGATGCTTTTCGCAGATGAAATCACTAAACTGGAATTGTTCCAGAACGCATTGAAAATTATTTTAGTGGGTACTGGAAATGTTCTAAGCCCACATAAATATTTTCAGTTCGAACGGACGCTGAAAAATGTCGTCGTGAATAGTGAAAGTGCTTTTTGGGAATTTTATGGAAAGCACCTTTTGGGAATTTTCCCAAAAGGCTTCTAGAATGCCTTAGGCACTAAGGAAGCCCCCTTGGGGTGTCCCCCAAGGGTGTGGCCGGCCAAGCATGGTGGAGCTCCTTGGAGCTCCACATGGCACCCCTTTTATCTTTATTCTTTTGTGGAAAGGCATAAAGTGGGGGTACTTTGGGGTTTTTTTGTATGACATCTTTACCCCTTGGCTATCCTATAAATAGAGGTGGAGGGGCAGCCCTCCACACTCATCCCTGCTCACATACATGCCATTGCAATGATCTGGCTTCTCTCTCCCTCCCACGAAAAGAGTTTCGTAGAGCCGAAAGGCTGTCTGGGTTCCGGTGGGAACTAGTTCTGGACGGCGAAGCCCTGCCGGATAGATGACACCGTATGTGTGCAACTCTGTAGAGAGGTCGTAGTTTCGATCTTAGTGCCCGAGGGGCTGTTCGAGAGTGCCTCCCGAAGGGCTGTCCAAGTGACGGTCCGAGTTCTGTGAGTCCTCCCGAAGGGCTGTCCGAGTGACCGTTCGAGCTTCGAAGGTCCTCCCGAAGGGCTGTCCACGACATCGTCTGGGGGACTGTTCGACAGCCTCCCGGAGGGCTGTCCGAAGGGAAGACGAGGGTATACATCCTCGCGGTTGGGAGGTTGTAAATCCTAGCTGCGGGGATCTGCACCGCCGATCGTCATCGACTCTACTTCCGCTGCGCTTCGAGTCGGTAACGAAAATGATCAAACCTTGTATGCAGTCTCCATAGTGGTCCTGGGCTGGTGCGTAGGTCAGAAAATTTTTGTTTTCTGCTGCGTTACCCTACACTATCCCCCACTCCTCTGTCGCCGCCGTCGATCGCCCTGCCCGAACACGCCCTCGACTCCCGCCGTCGCCCGAGCCCGCGCTCGACCTCACCGCCGCCGCCCTCGACCTCACCGCCGTCGCCCTCGACCTCGCCGCCGCTGCCCGAGCCCGCCCTGGACCGCCGCCGCCCGAGCCCGAGCCCGCCCTCACCGCCGACCGTAAGCCTCTCCCTCTCCTCTCCCCTGCCCTCCTCTCTCTCTCTCTCTCTCTCTCTGCTAGGGCAAATTTCATATGTTGCTGCTGTGATGATGTTCATATGAACCCTAGGTGTTCATATGAAATCTAGATTTGTTTAGGACAGTAGGAATTTTTTTAGCATTTAGGAAAAAAATTAGCATTTTTTTTAGAAAATTAGCTAGGGCAAATTTTTATGAAAATGCCTAAACAGTAATTCCATTTAGCTTTAAATTAACAGAGGGTATATAAATAATAGCATTTAACTAGGGCATTAACAGAGGGTATATAAATTAGCTATAAATAATAAACAGTAGCATTTAGCTGTAAACAAGAAACAATAGCATTTAGCTATAAATAAAAACAGTAGCATTTAGCTATAAATAAAAAACAGTAGCATTTAGCTATAAAAACAGTAGCATTTAGCATTTAGCTATAAATTAGATTTAAACAAAAAACAAAAGCATTTAGCTATAAATAAAAAACAGTAGCTATGGCATTTAGCTATAAACAAAAAACAGAATTGTTTTTCTTTTCAAAAACTTGGTTAAATTAATTGTTGCTATATAAACAAAAAACAAGATTGATGTTATATGATATATGTCATTGATGTTCATTTGCATATTCCATTATTGTTGCTTATATCTTTTCATTGAAGTGGTCATGTTATATGCAAATTCCTCAATAGTGTTTGCTCATGTATATCTACTGTTGTAGTTGCTCATGTACAGGTTCTTAAGTGATCATGTTATATGCAACATTGAAGTGGTTCGACTGTGCCCAAGTGGCCTTTTGTTGTTTGCAGGGAATGAAGCCGAGTGGCCTATATTTTGCCGGAATGTTGATTCATTTCCGTTCCGGCAAATTTCAGGCGCTCGATTTGTCCACTTTGTAGCAAAGGTCATGCCGAAATTTTCCATGAATTTCGGCATGACTTGTGCTACAAACTAGGACATATCGAGTGCCTGGGATTTGCCGCAACGGGAATGAATCAACATTCCTGCAAAACATAGGCCTTTTTTTATGTCATTATTCATTTTATTAGGTTTAGAATTAATTGATTAGATTTAATCATAGGAAACATGGCTAGCAAAGATGAAGGACAGGGTTCTGGTGATTGCAAAGTCTACGAGGCGGCAGACGCGTATTTGAACCTTCTCGAGGAGCAACGGTTGTTGCAGGGCCCACCTGTCACATCCGAGACTGAGACCGACATCGATACCGGCGTCGAGACCGGCGCTGATACCGAGACCGGCGCCGAGACCGGCACCGAGACTGGCGAAGCCGGTATAAAACCGAAACCGAAGAGGATACGGCGCCCAAACCAGCTTAACACTACTAGACTGGTGGTCACAGAGGTGGACTCGGGCAATTTTGAGCCAAAAGAGCATGCGGAAGCGCGTGCGTGCTACGGCAATCAAATAGGCTGCATCCTACGGGCAACCGCCACCATCAATGATGAGAAACTAAAGAAGATACCAGATATGGAGCACTCCCTCCTAACTAAGCTGCACCAGGTATTCTTGTTCCCGGGCCGGGATGAAATCAAATATACTCGACCGTGGCAAGACCCGGCAATGAAGAAGATAAACAAACGCACCATGGGCAAGTTTAGCGGCGTGTTGTCCGCCTGGAAAGTAAGGGTGAAACATCGGATCATCGCCAAAAAGGAACCCTACTCCGAGATTGTAAAGGATAATCCGACAATTACGAAAGAGCAGTTCAAAATATTCAAGAAGGCTTGCGTTGCCGAAGCTGCCAAAGAAAAATCAGAGTACATGAAGGGGCTTCAAGAGAGGAACATGGGGTGCCACCACCTCAGAAGCCGTGGTTACGCGGGGAAGAGGCCCATATGGGCCAAGGAGGACTTGGATCGCGAAAGTCTGGGGATCCCAGACCCCTTGGCGGAGTTCACCATCCCGCAGGAGCGTGACGTCATCAGGGCCCGGTACCGTTGGGACCTGCTACTTCTTGAGCTTGCGTTGGTTTTTCCCTTGAAGAGGAAAGGGTGATGCAGCACAGTAGAGATAAGTATTTCCCTCAGTTAAGAACCAAGGTATCAATCCAGTAGGACAAACGGGCAAGTCCCCAATAGATGCACCTACACAAACAATCAAACACTTGCACCCAACGCGATAAAGGGGTTGTCAATCCCTTCACGGTCACTTGCAAAGGTGAGATCTGATAGAGATAAATAGAACTAAACAAAAGATAAAATATTTTTGGGTTTTTTGGTTTATAGATCTGAAAATAAAAGATTGCAAAATAGTAGATCGGAAACAAATATGATGGAAAATAGACCCGGGGGCCATAGGTTTCAATAGAGGCTTCTCTCATGAAGGCAAATAATACGGTGGGTGAACAAATTACTGTCGAGCAATTGATAGAAAAGCGCAAAGTTATGACGATATCCAAGGCAATGATTATGAAATATAGGCATCACGTCCGTGTCAAGTACACCGACTCCTGCCTGCATCTACTACTATTACTCCACACATCGACCGCTATCCAGCATGCATCTAGAGTATTAAGTTCATAAAGAACGGAGTAACGCCTTATGTAAGATGACATGATGTAGAGGAATAAACTCAAGCAATATGATGAATACCCCATCTTTTTATTCTTGATGGCAACATTGCAATACGTGTCCCGCTACCCCTACATTGTCACTGGGTGAAATCACGCAAGATTGAACCCAAAGCTAAGCACCTCTCCCATTGCAAGAAAAAGAAATCTAGTTGGCCAAACCAAACCGATAATTCGAAGAGAAATACAAAGATATCAAATCATGCATATAAGAATTCAGATAAGATTCAAATAATATTCATAGATAAGCTGATCATAAATCCACAATTCATCGGATCTCGACAAACACATCGCAAAAGAGGATTACATCGGATAGATCTCCAAGAACATCGAGGAGAACATGGTATTGAGAATCAAAGAGAGATAAGAAGCCATCTAGCTACTAGCTATGGACCCGTAGGTCTGAGGTAAACTACTCACACTTCATCGGAAGGGTAATAGATTTGATGTAGATGCCCTCCATGATCGAATCCCCCTCCGGCAGGATGCCGGAAAAGGCCCCAAGATGGGATCTCACGGGAACAGAAGGTTGCGGCAGTGCAAAAGTGTTTTCGTGGATGCTTCTGAGGGTTTTTGAATATATGTGAATATATAGGAGGAAGATCTAGGTCAGGGAGTCACCGAGGGGCAAACAAGGTAGGGGGCGCGCCTAAGGAGGCCCTTGCCGCCGCCTCGTGGCTCTTCTTACTTGCACTCCAAGTCCCCTAGGTGTCTTCTGGTCCAAGAAAAATCATCGTGAAGTTTTATTCCTTTTGGACTCCGTTTAGTATTCCTTTTCTGCGAAGCTCAGAAACAAGGAAATAACAGAAACTGGCACTGGGCTCTAGGTTAATAGGTTAGTCCCAAAAATTATATAAAATAGCATATTAATGCATATAAAACATCCAAAACAGATAATATAATAGCATGGAACAATAAAAAATTATATATACGTTGGAGACGTATCAAGCATCCCCAAGCTTAATTCCTGCTCGTCCTCGAGTAGGTAAATGATAAAAACAGAATTTTTGATGTGGAATGCTACCTAACATATTTATCCATGTAATTTTCTTCATTATGGCATGAATGTTCAGATCAATAAGATTCAAAACAAAAGTTTAATATTGACGTAAAAACAATAATACTTCAAGCATACTAATAAAGCAATCATGTCTTCTCAAAATACTATGGCTAAAGAAATCCTACCTCCCTCCCTTCTCCCTCCCTCCCTTCTCTCTCTGTTCTTGTAGAATGTAGGTAATTTGAATGTAGGTTTTAGAATGTAGACATTGTAGAATGTAGATAATTTCAATGTAGGTTTTAGAATGTAGACATTGTAGAATGTAGGTAATTTGAATGTCTGTTTTAGAATGTAGACATTGTAGAATGTAGGTTTTAGAATGTAGGAAAATTTAGGTCTTTTGAAAGAAATTTTAGTAATAGAAATTTTAGTTTCTATATTATAGTTTGTAGTTTACTATATTTAGTTGATAGAATTTTTAAAAATGTGTATGTGCTTGCCCAAGTGCTATCTTGGCTTTTATTGTTTGCAGCGAAACTCTGAGTGTCCTATGTTTTGCCGGAATGTTGATTAATTTCCGTTCCGGCAAATTTTAAGCGCCCGATATATCCTGTTTTAGCAAAGGTCATGCCGGAATTTTCCGTGGATTTCAGCATGACTTGTGCTATAAAGTCAGAAATATCGAGTGCCCGTGATTTGCCGGAACAGAAATTAAATGACATTCCGGCAAACCATAGGTCATTTTTATGTCATTACTCGATATATGTAACGGGTTGACAATCATTCTGTCGGGCCTCCTTGTGTGACTTCTGGTCTGCTCTTGAAGGAAGGATGCCAGTTGTTGTCGTGGGGGTCGCTTCCTTTACTTCTTCTCGTGATATACCTTGGTAATGCACGAGAGGAGGAGCGGAAGCGACCATCACCGATGGTTGAAATATCTGTGAGGGAGTGTCCACCATATACTGTGGAAATATGAGAGAGGAAGAATCCCAACTGTTGTCGTGGGGGTAGCTTCTTCTTCATTCGAAGGTGCTAGATATTTTGGTGTAATGCATTTTTGAAAGAAAGTAGGAGCCACCATCACCGACGGTCGCAAATGTCAGAGAGAAAGAATCCCGACTGTTGTCGTGGGGGTCGCTTCTCCTTCGTTCCCGTGTGCTATACATTTTGGTGTAATGCACTCGGGAATGAAGGGAGCAGCGACCATCACCAACGGTCGAATATATGAGAAAGGGAGTGCCGACCATATACACCACGTGAGATGAGAGTTTTCATGAAAAGACTCGACAGACCGAAAGTCAACTCGTGACGAATAATAACGATCTGTGTGTTGAGTTCCTGTTATTTGCCGTCGATTTTTAATCTTTGACTTATATGAACATAGGAAATGTCTGACGACGATAGGATCCCCCAGTGTGACTACTGCGATGACGATCGAGGTATGTGCGATAGGATGCGTCAGCTGCAAAATGGTAGGTGCTTCACCGTCGTGCTGAAGGAGACTTTCGACGTCTTTACGGTACATAACGACGACAAGTATTTTTCCGTAATTAAGCATGACTTGTGATTTTTGGCTTCAATGTGTAATTTTCATTTTTTACAATTCGAATAGTTCATCCCATGTCATGCCAGACCGCATGTCTTGGAAAATCTCGGTTTCAAAGATAGGGAGAATACGGAGACGAAGAGAGCTCATCGTAGGACGAAGCATGGTTTCACTTTTTGGGTTGAGCTATTTAATGCACCAAATAGCTCACATTTTGGTTGCCCACCTTGGAGAGGACTATGCAAGGCCTATGAATTTAAGGAGGATATGACAATAACCTTCGATATTTGGCCCGAAGATGAAATTGAAGATAATATCGACATATGGGTGGATGTGGACACGCTTCCAATTCTACCTCTTTGTGAGCTTGTCAAATAAATTTGTTAAGTAATTTATATTGTTTATTTAAAAATCATTGACGGCTTATTTCCATTGACAACTTATTTCCATGCTTCAAGAAATGTAAGGAAGATAGTAGACAAAACCTACTACACTGATGGCTCTGAACTAACTTACGAGGAGAAAAATCATCTTGTCTCATTTATTGTTGATGTTGAGACTTTCAATAACAATTATGAAATTCCTTCACATTATGGTCAATACGTGCCACTAGTCCACGTGCTGAACTACGGTAACATCCATGGAATGGCATGGTAAGATTTTTTACTATTATGACACCAGTGCATCTTTTGCATACATTCTTCTAAATCTAAACAACTTTGCTAACTACGCTATTATTATGTTCTTCAACAGAAAATCCCGAAGGATTGTGTGCCTCATCTGATGCTTACGAAATGTGACATTGATATTATTAGCTCACGGCCAAGTCTGCCTACGGTTTTCGCTGTTCATACATGATTTCCCGAAGAGATGAAGACCTCACAATCAAAGGGTGGAAAAAAGTTATGAATGCTCGCAGGGAGCTACTTGGAGGCAACATGGTGCGAAGCCCACGAATTGGAGACCGGATGATCTCCATTCTCAATAATGGAGAGTCAGGGCCTATCATGTTTCACGCTATTTTACCTTAGAGAGGGTAGCAGGTCGTAGCTAGTACTCATCATGTCTTAAGAACAATTAACTAGTGTTGGTTATGACTATGATGACGATGAGTTATTATATCTGTGTGTGAAAGAAACATGGATTAGATTCAAGTGGAGGCAATGGATCACCATGTTGCCTCCACTTGAATCTAATCCACGCTTCTTTCACCCACTATGTACATGAATCTGAAAGAAAAAACAGAAAAAATGAAGGAAAAACAAAAATGAAAAAGCGGAAGAAAAAGGAAGGAAAACACAAGATAAAGGAAAACTGGTCCAACAACAGGAGTCACTGGATGGCTCGGGTTGGATTGGCCAATCTTTGCATAGTTGGAAGTGTGGGGGTACGCAGTAGTTAGATATCTAACGACCTACGCACACTATAGAATTCATATACCCTAATTCGGCCAGGGTTGGACTATTTCGGCTGGAGACAGGCCGGCATATGAGAGAACCTGAGCCAAGCTCACCTCGACAATACAGGCAGATGACGAGATCCTGCACCGCACGAGCTATGTCTCACCTACTATGAGTCCGAGTACCATCTTGAAGTAGGCAATTGCTAGGTTGGGCCGTCCCAATATAATGCTTTTAGTCAGTGGTTTTGCACCTGTTTGTGGGACGCTCCATCAGTTTTGAAAAGGTTCCATGCATTTTATTTTTCTTTTTGTTGTTTTTCTTTTAAAGTTTTCATTCTTTTTTGTTTTATTCTTTTCTATTTTCCCTTTTTTAAGATACATGTTGCACTTTTAATACATCTTGTACTTTTTTCCCATTCACGCTGAACATTTTTTTTATATATGATGAAGATTTTTTCAAATACAAGTTAAACATTTCTCAAATACACGTTGGTCATTTTTTAAATACATTTGAACTATTTTTATATAAAATTTGATTTTAAAAAAAAATACAAGATGGATATTTTTTCAAATACACATTGAGCATTTTTTAATACACGTTGTACATTTTTCGCGTACACCTTGATCACTTTTTAACACAAGTTGAACATTTTTCAAATACATGATGAATTGTTTTTGAAATACACATTTCAGCATTGTGCTGAATAATTTATTAAAATTTTAAAATACACGTGATACATTTTTCATACACACATTGAACATTTCTTCTAAATACATGATGAAAATTTGTTCACTTACAAGTTCCACATCTTTCGAATACAAATTGAACATTTTACGTAATAGACCAAATTGTTTTTTGTTATGCATCGAACATTTTTCAAATACATGTTTAAACTTTTTTTTCTGAATACATGTTAATAAAAATTACATATATGTTCAACATGTTTCTACATGTAAAACATTTTTTATGGTTGAAACATTTATTTATACTTGCGTGAACAATTTTTACGCAACATGACAATTTTGTAAACGCATGATCTATTATATTATTAAGACGATGGAAAACAGACGGTAGAGATTGAGCTATAAAAAGTTAAGATGTATCAACGATGGAGATTTATCAGCACGTCTATAGAATCCATGTGCAAGAATAAATCACATATATGTACGTGTACAAGGCAACTTGGGTTTCGCCAAGACAGGGCGATTGATAGTTTCCATCTAAATGCAGAGAAGGACATGGGAAAAAAAATGTGCAAGTCATTTTCCAAATAAAAAACGGAAATCATAAATCCGGAACGTTCGAATTATAAGCATGACAACCCAAACACTTTTCATGGCAACTTTAGTTCGTGCGAGGTAGGCAAACATAGCAATTTTGAGACAAAAAAGCAAACTGGGGACTAAGTTGCCATGTTTCAACAACTAAAGTTTTCACCTCGCATCAACTAAATTTGCCATAAAAACGTTCGGGGTGACATGCTTAAAATCCGAACGTTCTGAATTTATCGGGGTCCATAAAAAACATGAATGCAATTTTTTTTCCGGGTAACATGAATGCAATATCGGACAGCCTTCAGGGCACCAACGAGAAGAGAATACAAACATTTCTCAAAAGACTCCAGATAAAAAAAGATTTCTCAAATCAAAAGAAAAAAATAAACAAGTAAACATACAAAATCTGGTCACGAGTAGATATAAAAAAAGGTCACATACATATCAAAAAATTATAGGTAGGTCTTTCCAAGAAAGCGTACATCTTTAAAACACCCAAATGATAAGGATAAGTGTCCAAAACCCCAAATGATAAGTGTCACACGTGTGACACGAAGCACTCCAGCCCTGCCGTTTTTTACAACTAAAGTTGTCATCCGAAAAGCAAAAACACCCCCCGCCCCCGTCCTAAAAAACTGAAACTTGCCGTCCGGAAGGAAGTTGGCATGCTTGACAACTAAAGTTGTCATCGTCGCATCACTAAACTTGCCATAAAAACGTTCGGAGTTGCCATGTGTTCGTGCCGCACGTATGACACTTATCAGGGTCCTTAAAAACATGCATGCATACGACGAATAACGTGCTTTAGGAGTGCAAAAAAATACATAGAAGTAATCTAAGAAGAGAATACGTACAATTTCCTAAAATGAATTGGTGGTCGAGGCTGCCAAGGCATATTAGAACCATGGAAACAATCATTCAACCCGTACTAACAAAGTCTCTAAATTTGTCCTTTTATGCTAGCATCTATAAAATATGCAGTTCATCAGAGATGATCTCGGTTTTGGGTCGGATTGTTAAAAATAATAATACTAGATACATATATTATTACATGGAAAAACGATACAATCCAATTTACATATGAAGTTCAACATAATAAGTAATAATAATAACATGGGAAAAAGAACCTATGACATGATTCAGCGAGAGAATTTTTTACTTAGCACTAGATGGCTAGGCTACATAGACAAGTAGAGTAGGAGGATATTGTCTCGAGCACCCGGAAGCTTGCATGGAAGATCAAGAGGCATGATATTATTATGAAACTCCAATTGCAACACACATAGTGGCAATAGGATATAAGAAGCTAGGGGACTACAATTTAGGCATTTAATTATTCGTTGGATGGTTTCATGTGATAGTATACCATGCTCAGTGCCATTAGTCACATGTAGTCAGATGCCGTTGTGTTTACCAACGCTAACACTATTAACCGAAAGGTTTTAGCTAGAGCTTACTCATGTTTCCAAAAAACGCACATTCCAACTACTATCTCTTTCTGTAATTCAAATGATATATCAATGGTAATGTTTTTATGTGGGAAAAAATAGCGACCAACGAAGAGAAGCAGAAGAGAAACACACGAGGATTAGAAATGAATTATGCATTGTAGGATTGTGATCTTTATCGCATACCAATGTGTTTACTAACAATAATACAATTATACTTGGACTTTACATCAAAGTCATATCATGCTTCCCGAGAGACGTGTTGGTATTATATTTTTTCCTTAAATTTAATACTATATCAATGCTATGCAACAAATATTATATATTCAATACATTTGGCCAGAGGGAGCATTACTGGCTGAGAAAACAATATAAAATATAAATATAAATATGAGACGTGACTAAATGATAGACGATATTTTAGCTAGAAAACATAAGCACCAATTCATATAAAATATAATGGATAGTTTTATTTTTTGTTCAAAGACACAATGAAAGTCACAAGTAATTGGCACCACCAGAAGTCAAGGTATACATAGGTTACACCGGTTAAGGTTGGAGTGCCATATATAAAATTACATTTAAAGTAGCAGACAACGAAGCATATATATGGATGGAATATACTAAAAGTTACAATTACATGTCATCAACACTCATGTTTTCTTGGTGAAAAATCGTTGAAATACATTGAGTGCAAAGATAAATTTCGCAGCTGACAAAAAGCCGAACAAGGACAGGAAGATATCAGTACAAAAGTACGGGGTTTGGCATGGTAGGGCATACATCGTGTTTTTCCTTGAAATACATTGAGTGCAAAGGAATGGCGACATCGGCGCCTCGGCAGCTTGTTCTGGCGGCAACAGTGGTCACTCGGTAGTCGCAGAATCTTGATGAACTTTTTATTATAGTTGAGATGTTTTGTACTTTTGGAGAACATTTTATAGATATGATCATTTGTGCAAAAGAAATAGTGTTGAGTATGGCTTGTACAGTTTTTTTTGCTTGGCTTTGAGTTGGTGGCGTTCTTGCTACTGTCTCAGACGTTTTTCTTTCTTTCTGACTTGCTGTGTAAGAGGATTTCCTCATCAACATGTATTAGTTTGGCTGCTGGTACTTTACCTATATATCTATAAAGTGGGGTGAAAGACTGTTTCGACAAATTATTATTTTTGGTGTACCACGTTTTTGAAATTATACCTTCTTTTGTCAGCGATTGGATCATTTTCTAGATTTGCTAAAACAACTTGGCCTGCATTTTCGCAAAAAAAAAAAGAGTTAATTTGAGGACCACCACAGTGGCATGTGTCTTGGCAAAAACGCGTCAATACATGTACGTCTTGATCTTTGCTCCGAGACTAGTTTAAGTTCCTATTTTTTAGAAAAAATAAATAAACACGTGCAGTATTTCTTTTGGTCAGTATCGATGAACATGCTCTTTTGCTTAATTGGCCATCACGTACCTGTTCTATTCAAAGTTGTCAATTTGATTATGAAAACAATGATATTGATGGTCCACCATCCCAAAATAATTATATATCACTAACACTGTTGTTATCAGAGGTGATATCAACTATTTCGGTCGAAAACGACCATAATGCAGAATAGTTATTCGGGTTAACCAAACACAAGTCTCCTGCATTTTGGCAAAAATGCAGTCTATTTTGTGGACCACCTAACCTTTGTACAATATTTTTGTAGATTTGCTATAACACAGCCGCCTGCAAAAACGCAGTTGATTTGAGGACTGCTGCCGTCGCATGTGTTTGTGGATTCCCTAATTTTTGCTCTCAGACTCGTGCATGTTTCCTTTTTTAGGAAAAAAAGGAAGGAAACATGTGCAGTCTCTCTATTGGTCGATATTGATGAACATGGCCGGTTGCTTGATTTGTCATCACATGTTTGTTTTCTTCAAATTTGTAAGTTCTGATACGGGGGACACTGATATTGATAGTTTATCGTCCTAACATAAAAGTAACATTGTTATTAGAGGTGACATCATTTATACAGAATTCAACCATAATGTCGAATACATTTCTGGATTAGCTAATTATAGTCGCACGTGTTTCGGCAAAAGATGTGGATTGACTGATCTTTATAGAATACTTTCTTTGTATTTCCTAAAACATAGTCGCCTGTGTTTTCGCAAAACACGGGTGATTTGTGGATTATCTAATATAGCAAGTACAGAGATATAATAAGGGGCTATAGACTCGATGATATGGCACATTTGCCTGTGTAGAGAAGAGAGACAAGAATAATAGAGCATTGATAAGGCCATGTGAACACGGACGAGGATTTGGAGCACTCGGGTGCTCCGCACCCCTATACGAACAATTCATTCAAAAAAATACCGAGAAATTTGAAAAAAAAATCTGGGATTTTGGGATATCAAACGTGGGTTCCCTATCTACTCCCGTGTGAAATTTTGTGAAAAAATACCAGGAAACGTATTCGTGGCAAAAAAGACAAAAATTTCCTATGTATAGAATAAACTGTTTGTGTAGATTTTCGTTCGGACAGTATTTCCTTCGCCACGGATACATTTTTGGGAATTTTTTCACGAAATTTCACACGGGAGTAGATTGGGAACCCAGGTTTGATATCCCCAAATTTCAGATTTTTTTGATTTTTTGGGTATTTTTTATGATTATTTTTCGTATAGGGGTGTGGAGCACCCAGGAGCTCCCGTGTATTTTCCATGTGAACACGGTCTATTTTTGGACATTCTTCAAGTGGCCCCAACTTTTGCAAGAAGGTGGCATGCCCATGGTAGGCATCCATGTCAGGTCAGAACAATTCCCGACTCTGTATGCAAGTTGCAAGACATCCGGTCATTTACGGGTCATTTTGATTGAGAAAACTCCAGAAAATGCAAAATTTATCAAAAACCATAACAACTTGGCATGGTGCCTTGAATTGGTCAAACAAGTCCACGGAGAAAAAATTGGGGTCATTTCAAGGATGTCGGGAAACAGCGTGCTCTCAGACAGAGCCTTCTGGCCTCTACCCCAACACCCTCCGCTGAACATGGTGTTTTTTGCACATTCATGAAATGACCTTGACTTTTGCCAGCATGTGAGCATGCCCATGGTTGGCATCCATGCTAGGTTTGAAGGAAAAAGTATTTAAAAATCATAATTTAAATGGGAACTTAAAACTATTATTTTACGTGTTCCCTGTTTCCGTGCGCGACAATGGACCCGACCAGTCGGGCAGCCTTGTGTGAAAAGAGTATTTAATTCGTGAACTTTTCTGTCAAATTAGTGATAATTTTTCATTGATGAACTTTTTAAAATTTCACAAATTTTTATGCCTAAATTTTGAACTTTTTTTCAAATCGATGAACATTTTTCAGTTTCGCGATTTTTTTCCCTCTTTGGACCTAGGGGTGGGCATAAAAACCGACAAACCGAACACCGAACAGATACCGAAACAAAAATAAACAAACATTTGATTTTTGTGTTGGTGTTGGAGAATTTCTGCCACATGTAGTACAGTGTGCGTGTGCGGCAGGGACGTCAGTTCCATGGGCCAAGATGATCACTTGCATGCAAGGCATAAACTTATTTTGGGCCTTTCGTTGCAATCTGCATGTACGTACCTATAGGCAACACACTATCGTTCGTGGTTTTAGTCCCACCTCGTCTGGTTACACGCAAGTAGGCAGGAAGCTTGGCTATATACAAGGGCAGTCTGGTTACACGGTTGCTGGTTTTTAAAATTTCAAAAAATGTTCAAAGATTAAAGAAAGGGCGACGCTACGCGTCCGCCGGCGGAAATTGAAAAAGGATCCGCCGCCTCGCTGACCATTGGATGGACACATTAATGACCGTCCGATCTACCAACGTAAGCAGCCACTCTTTGCAACAAGAGTGGCGTTTCTGCAATAGTCTGCTTGTTGCAATCACATGAGTCTATATTTTTTATTTTTTACAACAAAGATTTTATTGCAGACATTTTTCGCAACAGATATCTTGTTGCAGAAATTTTAAAGATCATCCGTGCCTGTATTATTTGGAAACTACGCGTCGATCGGCGGATCATTTGGAAAAATGCGCAGCCTCGCGAGCTGTCGGATCAAGCTCAATCTAGTGGCCGAGCGCCATCTCTATTTCTGCAACATAAGTCGTGTTGCAGAAACATTTGACAACATAAGTCATGTTACAGAAATATTTGCAACAGAGATCGTGTTGCTAAAAAAATTCGCAGCAGAGATGGTGTTGCAGAAATATTTGCAGATTTTTTTTTTTGCAACAAAGGTCAAGTTGCAGAAAATTTATGCAACAGAGATAATGTCGTAGGAACTGTTGTCACGGCTGAAGCTCGAGGAGGCGACAACAATGGACGTCGGTGCTCCTCCGGGGCGACCGTGTCGGCGTGCTTGCCGACGGCAAGCCCCGATGGCGACGGTCAGAGCAGCGTGGGAGGCGTCAGTTTGGGGGAGCTTGGGAGGAACACGGAGCGACTGCTCGTGCTTGTCGGCAGCCTCATCAACGTGCTTGTCGGCGGCCTCGTCGGCGTGATTGCCGCCGGTGGCGGTCGTGCTTGTCGGCGACATCGTTGGAGTGTTTGCTAGCGACGGTGATCTGAGCAGGGGCTTTGGATTAATGGGGGCTCGGGAGGAGCACGGGAGGCGAGGGATCCAGATCCGGCAACACGCCAATTATTGCGGTGAGGGAGATTGCAACAACTACTGAGTTGCAAAACTTAATCTACGTAATACGTTGTTCCTAAGCCATCTGATTAAAATCAGATCTGATCGCTACGAAGACGGCGGACGCACGCGTCGTTATCAGTCGGGTGATTAGAATCATTTCCCTTAAAGAAAAGTTCATTCATTTGAAAAAAGTACATAAATGTGACAAAAAAGTTTGGAAAATTGAAAATAGTTCATCAACTTGAAGAAAAACTCATGAATTTGACAAAACTTTGCGGAATTGAAAAAATGTCACCGATTTGTAAAAAGTTCACAAATTTGATAAAGGTTTGCAAAATTGAAAAACATTCATTCATTTGAAAAAAATCACGAATTCAAACAATAAGTTCACGGATTTTAAAAAGGTTCACGAATTTAAGAAAATAAAAAAGAAAAGAGAAAAATAAGAAGAAACAAAGAAAAATAGAAAACGAATAAAACCGAATAATAAAAAGGCCAAGCAGAACCAAAAAAAAAAAAACCAGACTAAGAAGATGCACAAGAAAAGAATAAAAGAAGTAACTGGACACAACAAGAGAGCTGTCCTAGTTGGTTACATCGGGTGGAAGTAAATCAGGAGGTTGGGGGGAGGACACATCATACATTTAGTAAGGGGTTCTACCGTAGCGGGGCTCATAGCCTTTTTTGGTGCAAACAAAGCATCAATTTGTAGTAGCGTGCTGTAGGCGTTTCGCGTTTGATGATTCTGGTTAGCAACGAATTGATGGGCAATTAACGCAAACATAGCACTCACGGTTGTCACTGTTTGGTCATGACATTGTTGTTGATGTTTGGCCGGGTACATCTTTAATTAAACTCTGATGTTGAAGTGATGCTTGGCCGGGTACATCTTTAATTAAACTCTGATGTTGAAGAAGAAAACAGACGCAATGATTGATTTTTCTCCCTTAGGACCTGCTTTTTTCTTGACGAGCTAGAGAGCAAATGCGACAAACTGAAGGTGTAGTTGATGAAATATTGAAGATCATTGAAACAATTGGAAGCTCATATGATAAGTGTAAACCTGTGTACAGAAAAATATAGCCCCGAAATTTATGTAATTCTGGAGATGTTTTAATAAAACCCCAAATCTAATTATTGTAAGAATTGTGTTTTGATCAATTATATTGATAAAAAGTTTACAACAAAACTATGTTTGGTACCTTGCCCTACCCCGAGACTATTTTTTGATTTTTTTTTCATGATCTCTAGTTCAACACTTGCGAGCATGACCAATTTTGGACCATGCCATGAAAATCTAGTTTGACCCTAGCTTTATATATTTTGTCCATTGTTTAAGGACCCATGACATCTGATTACTGCTGAAATGTAATTGTACGCGTCACATACACATCGCCAGTTTAGTTGCAGTTTCATGGCTTTATAAGTGTATGCATCATCTATTATCTATATCATAATTTTCTTATCGTGCACGCAACTTGTGGAACATTTCTGGATAGAGTATTGGAAGCTGCGTAGTGGTGCTACATTCTGAATTTGGGTACATAAATTTTACAATGTTGTTTGTTTCGTTGCATGGTGATGATATAGATAAAGGACAGGAAGTGAGTTCAGTCAGCTCACCTCTTTTCCCCAAAGTCTATAACCCTCTTATGTTCATATGTTCATATGTTCAATATGTGAATGAGAAATTATAGACTTTGGGGAAAAGAGGTGAGCTTAGGGTACTGGTTTTAATTTTAAAACCCCTTTATTTCATAATACACGAGGAACTAGAAAGTCCAGCTCAGGCACATGCCTAAAGATCAGAAGCAGCAGGCTTTCAAGAGCAACTTCAGACTGTAAGGCCAAATCACCTCATCTTCTTACCCAACTGATAATATTATGTACTGTTAACTTTTCTATAAAAATTAATAATTCAAAACGACCGCGGGCAAATAACTAGAGAGGTTATGAGGGTCTACCAGTCACAAGTACCAGATAGTTCAGTCCAGTACGATTAATGAGCTTTCAGTGATGTTTGACTGAGCAAATTACGACATAAAGTTCAAAATAGAAACAATATTGTTTAAGCAAAAGAACTATCATGCTCTCAATAACAAGTCTTAATTTGCTTGTACTAGCTAGAATGAATCACAAATTAATATCTCCAACAAAAAGTTGTATCATGCATGCAAGAAAATACGCCATCGCACACCATATGAAGTATGAAATCCAAGTGGCTCAATACATCACATAGCAAGAGCGAATGACAAAAGAGACCGTCGGTGATGGTATATTTGTTAGGACCACACGACCGGCTGTGTTCATTCTTAATGTTTATAGTACCGTCTGGGTTGTGTTTATTACGTAGGATAGTAAGCTAGTGGTTTTGCACGTTTGAATAAGTGGTTTAGTACTCCACTGGATACATTTTGAAACAATAAAAAAACACAACGAAATATCACGTAATAGTTACAAACAAAATAAAATTTGATAACAAAACAGAAAATGTGGTAAGAGTCTAAAAGCAGCAGCGACAGGCGATGGATGCATTCAGTCATGCACGATAAATCCCACGCATAGTACGAAAACCATTCCTTCTGGGTTGGGTTTATTCTGTAAAGATAGTAAGCTAATGGCTTAGAACTTCGGGAATGTCCACTGGATACCTATGGATGGACGTGGTCCATGGCCCATGGGTGTTGCGGGCAGATTTTTTTGAAAATAGTACCTTTTTTTGAACAAATTCGGAAAATAAGATCCAAAAATCAAATATTGCAAAAATAGCACACGGTCGTCCTACCGGTGGACGAAACGTACCTGTCGTCCTACCGTAGGACGAAACACTCGTGTTTCGTTCGGGGGTTGAACGAAACCGTACTGGGCCGCTAAACGGCCCACCGCACCGACGGCCCTCGTCAGTTTCGTCCTACCAGAGAATGAATCATCCTACCAGTGGACGAATCGTCCTACCAATGGACGAAACGGCTCGGGATAAAGCCGGCCGCGCTCTTCTTCCTCCTGCCTCCATTTCTCTCAGCTCCCTCTCTCTGTTCTTCGTTTTCTTCACCTATTTCTTCCGATTCCAGGCCATTTAGCCATTAAATCGAGTAGATGAAGCTAGAAACCGGCTGCTATAAACCTGATCCGTCAATGGGGTAGAGGAGGGAAGCCGGCAGCCGCGTGTGGGGGAGAGGGTAGAGGAGGGAGGCCGGCGTGGAGGCAGCCATTGGAGCTTGGTCCCGGCTGTGGTGGAGCTTGGCATGGGCGGGGGTGAGGCAGGGCGGCCATTGGAGGAGCTTGGCAGGGGCAGCCGTCTGCGGTGGCCGAGCTCGTGCGGGTTGGCCGTGGGCAGCTCGGTGCTCGGATTAGCACGGAGGACGGGAGCTCGCCGGAGAAGCACGCGTCAAAGGTATAATCTCACATTTATGTTTAGTGCATTTTTATTTTAGGTATAATGAGCTTCACTTTTTTGTTAGTGTAAAAAAATTTGTTTAGTTCATAATATAAATGACGATTGTTTAGTTCGTTAGATCGGTTATTTACTTAGTGGTAGTCATGTATATGTGGTAGACATTTCTGTTAGTGTAAAAAAAAATTATGTGGTACGTAGTGGTAGTCATGTATATGTCTGAAATTTTAATTGCGGTAATATGGATTTACTTAGACGGTAATATGAATTTTAATTGTGGGAGACATGTCTGAAATTTTAATTGCGGGAGACATTTTAGTGTACTAAAATTATTTACTTAGACGGTAATATGAATTTTAATTGTGGGAAACATGTCTGAAATTATAATTGCGGGAGACATGTAAGTGTAAAAAAATTATTTGCTTAGACGGTAATATGAATTTTAATTGCGGGAGACATGTCTGAAATTTTAGTTCGTTTGATTGGTTGTTTGCTTAGTGGTAGTCATGTATATGTGGCAGACATTCCGGTTATTGTAAAAAAATATATGTGGTACTTAGTGGTTGATGGGTATGAATTTTTATGGCAGGAGACATGTCTGAATCAGTCAAATTTGTTGTTTACTATGGTCCTGGTAATGTCCGAACAAACGAGAGTGGGGTTGATCTGACTGAGTTTGCATATGTGGAGTTGCAACTGACCGATCCAGAAAAAGTGAACATTAGTCAGTTGAAACACTGGTTGATAACAAATTTCTCGTTTGATCCCAATGTATGCACCATCAGTATTCAGTCAGTGTGGACGAAATCCCGTACAAAAAATTTCTGGGAGTTGGTTCCGATAGATAGGACACATAAGTGGGTGACCTGGTTAGAATCCTGCAAACGCCGGAGGACTCACCCCGTTGCCTTAGTGCTCCCCATCCTCATGGAGGATCCTCTGGTACAAGGCGGCGGTGGTTATGAGCCTGGCCATGTCAGTCAGCCGATTGATGAGATGGATGTAGCTGGGTCAGAACATATGGGTGGTACTGAACTCGAGGGTCAGTCAGATTATGGGTCACACGTTGGAGGGGACTACGATGCAGGGGAGAGTAGTCAGAACATAGGAGATCCTGATAGTGGCGAGGCTGATGGGGATGAGGAAGGATCGGAAATGCAGAATCTGATGGAAGAGGAAGACGAGGATGGATTGGCGGAGGATCTTGATTCCGAGAACTCAAATGAAGAAGATGATGAAGAGAACGACGAGGAGGTACCGATTCCTGCTTCATCGAATCAGAGCCTCTCGACTGGCATGACCGTGAACAATGGTCATGAATCTTCCTGGGAGTATCATCGGAGCAAAGTCGAAATAGGGGGTATGTATACCACAAAGAAAAATCTGAAGGCAGCCGTGACAGAGTGGGCAATGTCCACGCAAAGGATTTTTCAAACGGACGTATCAACAAAAAATACTTGACTTTGTCATGTATTATGAATAGTTGTCCCGCGAAGGTGCACGCCCACGTTCCAAAGTGGGACATGACTTGGGTCGTGACGAAGGTTGTGCCCCACAATTGTGTGATGAAATATCCGTTGGTGAATCATCGAAACCTTACTTCAAGTCTCATTGCGGAAGTCATGTTCAGTGAGATAGTGGAAAAGAAAGACATGGAAGCGAAACACATTCAGAATGCAATTAAGAGCAGATATAGTTACGAAATTCCGTATGGGAAGGCTTGGAGGGCCAAGCAGAGAGCGATGGAGAAGAGGTTTGGGACGTTCATCGACTCGTATGATAATGTTGTCCGTCTCCTGCACACATTGCAGGCGAGGAATCCTGGCACACATGTCGACATCCAGCACTTTACGCTGCCCGAATTCCCGGATTATAAGGTGCTGCATCGAGTGTTCTTCTCTTTCGCTATATGCATCGAAGCTTTCAGTCATTGCTTGCCTGTGTTGTGTGTGGATGGTACGTTTCTCACTGGTAAGTACAGGGGTCAGATCCTCACCGCTATAGGCATGGACGGTAACAATCAGATCCTCCCACTTGCTATGGCCTTCGTGGAGGGTGAGAACTTGGAGAGTTGGCTATGGTTCTTCAGGCAGCTAAAAATTGCAATTGTGAAGGACCGGCTAAATGTGTGCATCCTTCATGACAGGCATCCGGGTATACTAGCGGCCATTCGGGCACTGCAGACGCCAGGTTCGAACGAACCAGCACCATGGCAGGACATGCAGAGCCGATGGTGTATGCGCCATCTTGGGGCTAATTTTTAATCCCAGTTCAAGAATAAGCGCCTCATGAATATGTTCAAAAAGCTGTGCGCACAAAACCAACAAAAAAGTATGATTTTTTGTGAAAAAAGCTCGATGAGTTCATGAAGAAACAAGTTAAGGAAAGGAGAGCTGCACAGGCTAAGCAACCAACTAACACAGAGCTAGAGCCAATTAAGCTTTGTGACTTGCCAGCATTTGACCCGCCCGACACGAAGAGAAAGAAGGGGAGGGCAATAAAGAATTTTTCACAGTGGATAGAGAAAGAGCCTCCCGTGAAGTGGTCTTTGCTTCATGACACCCATGGAGCGAGGTATGGCACCATGACAACCAACCTTGCTGAGGTTTTTAACTTTGTCCTCAGAGGGAATAGGGGTATGCCACTCACAGCAATTGTGGAGGGTGTTTTTCATGGCACGACGAGGTATTTCAGAGATAGGCGCTTGAAATCTGAGAAGCATATTAAGAAGAAACCCGAAACACCTTACTGTGAAAAGATTATGCGGTACATGGCGAAGAAGCTCAAAAAAGCAAAGTTGCACACTGTCACAGCCATTGGTAATCAAGAAAGGAGGTATGAGGTGCGCCTACCTACCGATAGATTCGGTTCTGCAAATGAGTTGAAGACACACGAGGTGAAAATTGGAAGTGGAGTCAGGCCAACATGTGAGTGCACATGCAACAAACCGAAGCTGCTCCACTTGCCTTGCTCACATGTGTTGGCTGCATGTGGCCAGTTAAAAATGGATGCAATCTCTTTCATGTCTGAATATTATCTAAAAGAGTCGGTGCAGAATGCTTGGACCGGTGAGATGGTTGGATTTAGAGTTATGGGTAACTTCAACACGGTTAACCCGGATGACAGGCAATACATCCCAGACCTAGATATGATGTGGACAAGTAGAGGTAGAAGGAAGGTATGTCGCATCCGTAATGATATGGACGAATCTGAAGCCGGTGGGTGTACTAGACAATGTTTGCTATGCGCTGGATATGGACACAGGATGAAATATTGTCCCACTATTACCGTTGGTGGTGATACTGCTGGTGCATCCACATCGATGGCTACAACGCCAGTGGCTGCAACGTCAGTAGGAAGGCGTGGACGTGGCCGAGGCAATCGAGGACGACGGGGAGGGAGAGGGTGAGGGAGAGAGAACTCCCAGCATTTGAAGTGTGCGGACTATGTTTAATATGTGCGGACTATGTTTAACTTTGTAATATGTGCGGACTATGTTTTACTTTGTAATATGTGCGAACTATGTTTTACTTTGTAATATGTGCGGGCTATGTTTAACTTTGTACTATGTGCGGACTATGTTTAACTTTGTACTATATGCAGAAATGGCTCCGTATCCTTTGCTCAATCCTACGATTGATGTAAAACATCGGGCTAAACATATGGAGGCTGGTCATGAGCTCCCTGTGTTGGTCACTCGCACTCCAAAGTCTGACTGGATGATACACCCTGATTGGGCTGATAGGTATGTGTCATTCTTATTCCAATAGTATGGGCTAAAAATATGCACACACTAATTGAATTTTGCATTCTTATTTTGCAGGCTGGCTTGGGCTAGACTTTTACCTTTGGCACATATGGTTGAGGCCACTAAAGAGGAGTGGGTTCAGATCCCAGCATCTGAGGAGGGCGATGAGGACATCGATGAGTACAGAGAGAAGCACAAACGTTTCGGTTACGACAGGTCATTGCTCACATGCTTAGAGGCCTGATGGAGGCCTGAGACTCACACGTTTCACTTTCCCTGGGGAGAGATGGCGCCTACTCTCCAGGATGTGTCCTACTTGTTGGGACTACCTTTGGCGGGCCAGGCCATAGGCCCGTTGGAGGTACCAGATAATTGGCGGGACGACATGCAGGCACGTTTCGCAGGTCTTGGGCCAGCCGATGGGATGGTGAACTTACGGCCTGATCGACATGGACCTCGGTTTATATGGTTGAGCCAGTTTCAGGTAAATCAATAGTTTTATATTCTTATCTGTTTGGACATACATCTTCTCATAATTTAGCTTCCCATGTTCTTTGTTTCATGTAGATTGGCCTTCTAGGATATCCAGGCATAGACTTGTTGAGGCCACAGATTGATTGATGCCTAGAGGCATATATCTTGTGGCTATTTGGCAAAGTGATGTTCATGGATAACCACGTCAACACCGTTGATGCCCGGTACATCAGTATTGCAAGAGAGATCGCAGACGCACGTTATGCTCATGATATCATGCCGAGGAGTTTTGGTTCTGCCGTCTTAGCAGCTACATACAGAGGTATGTGCAAGGCTTGCTTACTACGCGCTCCAAAATCAGGATTATCAGGATGCCCACTGTTGTTGCAATTATGATCGTACGAGAGGTTCCCTATCGAACGACCTAACATCTATGTTGAGGATCCATATGATGTTAGACAGATGGATGCAAATCCCATCGACTTGCCTACTTTTGGTACCGTGTGGACACGTAGAGCGGTATATTTTTTCATTATGACCGGTACTTTTTATTCTATGTTGACAAACCTGTTGCTCACAACTATATTTTTTTAATCTGCAGAGACATTATGCACATCAACAAGTGAGTCGTTGTTACCCGTCCTTCACGGCGCAGTTTGATACCTTGCACGAGGATCAGGTCATTTGGCAGCCTTACACGGCGAAGGAGATGGCTCACAGATACCCCCGCGGGATTTCTAACTTGTGCACCAGAGATCACATATATTGGATGACCAAGGTAAAGATTATTTTTTACATCTTCGTGGAGGAGATGTCCCAACAGAGGGTTATGAGACAGTTTGGTAGGCGCCAATTGGCTAACCCAGTTCGCCCGGATCGTCCCCTCGAGCCGCATGTCCACGAGTAAGTTCATTCATAACTTATCTAACGCATGTGTCCATATTTCTTTGTTTGTTGATTGTCCAACACATATCTCAATCTTAGTTTAAGCCGCAAAGGAGGAGAAAAAGCTCTTAGTGCCTGGATGCGGACCCTTCGACCGTACGTTGACTCGTGGCACGCGGCGGAGGCACAAGTCTGGGTTGAGAATATCCCATTTCAGCCGCGGGATTTCGCCGCGTATCTGTAGATGTACAGAAGGTCGACTCGTCTATACTTGGTACCGACGGCAATTCCTGGCCAGATGCAGCCCCCTGGCACATCGGAGATGTACCCAATTGAGTCAATGGTGGGGATCAGACACCATGCTGTAAGTATCATGTCCCTCAATTGCGTACATGTATCAAATCTTGAATACGTATATAACTTTGTGTTTATTCTTTTCAGGGTGAGTTGACTGAACAGGCTCAGGAGGATGTTGCTGCTTTTATTCACCGGGTTGAGACTGGGCCTCTTCTCCCCCAGGAGGAGCACGTCTCCTGGTTGAGGCGTCTTCAAGAGAATCTACGAGGTATCAAGCAGGCTATTTCGTGTACGCGCTCGTCTGACGGTGTGCCTCGTCGATCATTGGACATTCACGATCCGCGGCCACATGTTTCGCCCCCTCGTCACTCTTTGGGGCGTCAGGAATCTCGCCCACAGGTATCGGCCCCTCGGCACTCTTTGCACCGTCAGGGTCCGCGACGACATGTTTCGCCTCAAATTCCTCCCAGGGCACCACCTCCTTTCCAGCCCGGAAGTTCATCATGGCAGCAGCAACAGGGGCCGCAACAGGAAGAGGATTGACTTCATCAACACGTATGGCAGTCGCAACAACATATGTGGCAAGGTAATAATTCATCATTCTTGTTAGTAATTGATTATAAATATGCAACTCACTATGACGTCGTTCATACCACAACCACTACTGAGGGACAGTACATGGCTTCGTCTGGGGGACACACTACCGTGTTTTCTGACCGCTCATCGGATGTCCATTCAGATGTCTTGGGAGACCCGCAAGCCTATCAGACTCCGCCACCGCCTCTCACGCAGGAGACACAACCAGAGGTTGACGAGCCGTTGTACGGCCCAGGTTTACGTCACGTGCGTCCGAGGATCCCACTCACGCTTTCCGGTCCTCGGCCGCGGAGACAGCGTACACGTCCTCATAGAGCCGACTGATACTATTATCTATGCATGAGACATATTTCTATCTATGTTTGTTTCAGACTTTTATCTATGCATCAGATATATTTCTATCTATGTTTGTTTCAGACTTTTATCTATGCATGAGACATATTTCTATCTATATTTGTTTCAGACTTTTATCTATGCATCAGACATATTTCTATCTATATTTTTTTCCGACTTTTATCTATCTATGAGTCATTATCTATGTATGAGACACATAATGCATATGATAATTCTGATAGTACAAACTATTTCTGCAACATCGTGCAACAAATACAACAGGAAATTAAGATACAACATAATGCTTCTACAAAAAGACACTAAAAACTAATTCGACAACGTCGTGCAACAACTACAACGGGAAATTAAGATACAACATAATGCTCCTATAATTAAGATACAAGTACATCTGAATTAAAAAATATAGCTTACAAACTACATGAAAGCATCATCGTCATCCTCCGTCGATGTAGCACTCTTGCCCTTCGACGATGCGGCACTCTTGGCCTTCGACGATGCGACACTCTTGGCCTTCGACGATGCGGCACTCTTGGCCTTCGACGATGCGGTACTCTTGCCCTTGGTGCTCGGCATGAAAATATCGTCTTCATCCTCGCTGTCTTGGGTCCATAAATAAGTATGTTCTGCTGCAACATTTAGGAATACTTCACCCTTATGTTGTTGCTTTTTCCACCTTCCTTGCAACCTCAGAAGTTCTTTTCGTATCTCCTCAAAAGTCCTTGCATGCCACCCGCACCTACTTAATGCGTGAGCCAACTCATTTAGTAAGGTGTCACTACTGAGGAGTTCGTCCCATGAAACTATCCTATTGTCTATCTTGAAATCAAAGGCTAAGCTAAGAAGACATTCGGACATACTAGGGTGAAAAGACCTACAATCGAAAGGATAACCGGACATCTTGACGAGACTACAATGGCCTGCTTACCCTCCTTAGTGTGGAGGGGGTTTTATAGGTTGAGAAGAGAAGATGGCGGGAAAGAAAAAGGCGGGAACAATATTGGCGGCAACGAAAAAGGCGGGAAAAAAAGGCAGGAAGAATATTGGAGGCAACGAAAATGGCGGGAAAGAAAAAGGCGGGAACAATATTGGCGGCAACGAAAATGGCGGGAAAGAAAAAGGCGGCAACAATATTGGCGGCAACGAAAATGGCGGGAAAGAAGAAAGCGGGAACAATATTGGCGGCAACGAAAATGGCGGGAAGAATTTTGGCAGCAAAAAAAAGACGCGAAATAATATTGGCGGCAAAAAAAAATGTGGAAAATTAAATGGCGGGAACAATATTGGCGGCAAAAAAACAGGCGCGAAAAATTATTTGCGGCAAAACATGAAAAATAAAATGATGGGAACAATATTGGCGGCAACAAAAATGGCGGGAAGAATTTTGGCAGCAAAAAAAAGGCGCGAAATAATATTGGCGGCAAAGAAAAAATATGGAAAATTAAATGGCGAGAACAATATTGGCGGCAAAAAAAAAGGCGCGAAAAATTATTTGCGGCAAAGAAAAACGTGAAAAATAAAATGGTGGGAACAATATTGGCGACAACGAAAATGGCGGGAAGAATTTTGGCGGCAAATAAAAAGGTGGGGAAAGAAAATAGAGTTTTCGGTCTCCAGTAAAACGAAACTGTCTTCGGACCAGAATGCATTGATGATTCGGCCTGTGGTAGAACGAAATAGATGATTCGGCTTTTGGTAGAACGAAACAGATGTTTCGTCCAACCGGTGGACGACACGTCATGTTTCGGTCACTGGTTGACCGAAACGTGAGGTGTCGTCTATCGGTTGGACGACCGTGTACTAGTTTTGCAATATCTCATTTTTGATCTTATTTTCCGAATTTGTTCAGAAAAAAGTACTATTTCCAAAAAAAAAAATCGTTGCGGGCAGCAGGCTGGATGCACTCCCACACCACGCTGTTGCACTTGAACCCTGAGCCGAAGCCGATCATCCAAACACGGTGGCCCTTGCGCATCCGTCCTTTGGCCTCCACGTAGGCCAGCTCGTACCACAGCGAGCTACTAGACGTGTTTCCGAACCGGTGCAGCGTCATCCGCGACGCCTCCACCTGCTCGTCTGAGAGGCGGAGTTTTGTCTGCAACTCATCGATGCCCGCGCGGCCGCCCGCGTGAATGCACATGTGCTTGAACGCCATGGAGAAGTCAGGGATGTAGGGCTTGACATGTGCGTGAAGCACCTTACGTGCAACAAAGGTGAGGGCGAAGAGGAGCTGCTCGGAGAAAGGCAGGACGAGCGGCGCGATCTCGGTGATGTTGGCCTGGAGTGAATTCCCGGCGATGGCCATCACTCATCAGGTTCTTGCTGAGGTTGATCCCGAAGTTCCCCTGGTCGTCCTCCTCCTGAAACACGCACCGGTAAGCGTTGTCGTCGTTTGCGCCGGTGAAGGTGCGCACGACATGCTTCAGGCGGAACCAGGCATTCGCGGGGGACGTCGACAGCAGTGCCGCCACCCCGCCGACGCGGAACAGGCAGTTTGGCAGGAGCATCGCTCGCTCGTTCCTGACGTAGTAGTTCGGCGTGATGGTCTCCGTGGAGACGACCAGCGCGTGGGACCCCTGGGGAACAACCTGCAGGAGGTTGTTCGCGAGCCCCACGGAGATGAGTCCCGTGCTGCACCCCATGCCGGAGAGGTTCACGCTACGGATGTCGCAGCGCAGGTTGTACTTGTTCACGATGATGTCGACCAACGACGGCGTGGGGCAGAAGAGGCTGCAGTTGAGGACGAGCACGCCGATCGCGTCTGGGGCGACGCCGGTCTTGGCGAGCAGGTCGTCGATGGGCGAGAAGACGACGAGCTTGAACTCGGCGCGGGCGTTGTCGAGGGTGCAGTACTCGTGCGTCGGGACGCAGTGGTGCGCCTCCGGCAGGCAGGTCTGCTCCCCGAGCCCGGAGCGCGCCAGCAGCCGCGACATGAACCGGACGCTGCGGTCGCTGATGCTGGGCGAATGCTTGGTGTGCTCGATGAATGAGGCCATGGGGACGCGCGCGAGCGGCGAGGTGTCGAAGCACGCGTAGTCGATCAGGTACACCGCGCGCGGGCGGAGCATTAGGTACACGGCGGCCGCTGCGGCAGCAGAGAACAGGTGCGCTGGTCGGAGCCAGCTGATGACCTCCGCCGGGCCGAGCCGCAGCAGGACGACGACACATGAAGCGGCAAGGAAGTTGTCCACTATCAGCTGGTACACGGCCTTGAGCTTGAGCCGCATGGGCTGGGCCTGGATCGACGACCTCATGCTGCTTTTTTTCTCTTCCTTTAGAGTACTCTTTCCTTTACGAGCTAGGGTTAGTGTGTCTTGATTTGGTGCGTTTAGTGCTTCCACTTATATATACGTACTCCTTCCGTCCGGTGAAGAGTGTACATCTAGCTTTAAAATTTGTCCACAAAAGAGTGTACTTCTATTTTCCCAATGCATTTTAAAATAGAAAAAACTACTTCTCATTCATCACACGGTAATCAAGACCAATAGCAATCTGCACATGGTGTTCTTAATTTCTACATGCACTTAGCTCATTGGGGGTTGGATAATTAAAGAGGAGAGAGATGGTGGCATGCATCTTTCCAATGCATTTTTTACTGAACTCCATAATTTGTCCTAAAATTTCTAGACGTATACTCTTCACCGGACGGAAGGAGTAGTCTTTAGTGCAAACAAAGCATTAATTGTAGTCAGCGGTAGCAGCGAACTGATGGGTGATTAACGCAAACGTAGCACTTGCGGCCGTCGCTGTCAGCTCGTGGCGATGTTGTTGCTGCTCGGCAGGCTACAGAGGCAATGATTGATTTTGCGCTCTTTTGGACCTGATCTTTTTTAGAAACAAAGTACGACATAGACACTCACATGTACATACGTACACTCAATCTTATAAACGCACACATGTACACCATATCCGTATAAGCTCCCTCGAGAGGTTTAGTCGACGGGTATTGTGATTGACGAAGTCATCATATGCACCTCGCTAGCAATGAGATCATCGCCTTTCATTGAAAGAATAGTCCGCTTTACAAGATACACGTACATGTGTCAAATCTGAAGTTTCATCCCTGGTAGGTTAGGGGCACAACCAACCTACGAATCATCCAGTTTTTTTTTTTGCGAGAAAATTTTCGATCTATTCATCTTCAATCATGGCAGTACAACAAATAATAGAGATTACATCCAGATCCGTGGACCACCTAGCGACAACTACAAACACTGATGCGCGCCGCCATCATCCAGTTACAGGTTGGTTCTTCAATTGGACCTAAATTTTTCTTCAAGAGCTGGAGAGGAAAAGGGGCAAATTGCAGGGGTGGTTGTGAAATGTGTGCGGGGGTGGCTGCACAGTACGCCCCAGGAGCCGAGCACCGTAACCATGACACGACAGAGAAAGTAGCGAAATGGTAGGCAGGATGATGTTTTAACCAAAGATGCGATGCACAAAATAAGATGGACTAATAATCCCACTTGTTCCTTCTGTGATAAGGTTGAGTCGTCTTAGCACCTCTTTTTCTTGTGCCATGTTGCTAGGGTAGTCTCGATAACGGTCAGGTCTTCCTTCGGCACTGACAGGTGTCCAACCAAAGAAACTTTGGACACCTATCTGATTGATTTTTTTTGAAGTGTATATCATGATGTGCGTGATTGCTTACTTGGATATAAATGGTGACATGCGAGATTTGTGAAGTAAAAAAATTGTTAATTTTTTGCCATAAAAATATTAATTTATTGGCATAGTCTACATCTCTTGTTGCTATACTAAATAACAGTCTAGATTTTATATGTGCCCTATTAAAACCGTGTAGATTTTTATTTTTTTTGCCATTGAACATGTCCATGCGCACTTTGCATTTTTTCGTGAAGAAAAGACATGTATGGTCCCTGGGCAAGAAAAAAAAAAGCAAAATTAATACTAAAAAAAGCCTTTTATGGCACTCTTTTTTTTAACCAAACAACACCACTTTTTTCGAGGGCAAAAACTGGCATGTAGTTAGAAGACATGTTCATGTTCGTTGTGGACTGAACTGTTGCGATAATTAGTTAGCACTCAGGCTTCCAACAATGCCATTCCATAGGTCAAGCATCTAAGCTATGCGATGCCTTCTAAGTGGAATGCTAAAATTATAGTCCAAACACAGAAACACTCCATAACATGACAGTGTACTGTTGCTTTTGAGATGTCAAAAAGCACATTAACTGGTATATAATCCAACAAAGAATCTTTTCAAAGCCACTATGTTTCAAATTTACGGTTTGGCTTTTTATCAGGTACCGATTTTTTATTGCCTAAGTGTAACACACTAAATAGTTATAGGGCAGGACGTGCATGCATGCTTACGGCCACATAGCCATGCAACATGTAGTCAAACTATTTCGAAAAGGACATGCATACAGTGCACACTTCTCTGGTCATGCACTGAATAATGGCTGGAATCCGGGAGTATTAATTGATAAATTAATATGATACTCCCGCCGTTTCTAAATATAAGTCTTTGTAGAGATTCCAATATGGACTACATGCGAAGCAAAGTGAATGAATCTACACTCTAAACTATGTTTATATACATCTGTATGTAGTCTACATTGTAATCTCTAGAATGACTTATATTTAGGAACAGAGGGAGTAGAGTAATTGAGATGTTGTGGTAGTTAGTAAAATTTAAAGAACTTGTTTTCCATGCATCTCTTTCCTATCATATTTCTTTTTCTCTGTTAGACTAGCCACAGTGGGGAGTAACTTAGACAGTAACATGCATATGTTACTAGTCTATGTTTCTACCTCTATAATGGGGAGTAAGGTATGTGTGGTGTCATGCAACACTTTATTTGTTGTGTTATAGACTCATCTTGTCTTGGTATGTGTGATGTTACTCATAGTATGAGTAACTATGTATGTTACTCAATTTGCCTCTCTCCTCATTAGTTAACTGTCACATCATCTATTTTACATAGATATGTGATGTTACCACTCATGTTACTCCCACTGTGGATAGTCTTAGCAATTTTGCTATTTGACAGGCGACTGATTTTTTTTTTTGTATTTCCTAGTTTTGGCAAAAACGTAATCGATTTCTTGATTATCTAATATAGAAATTAGGGAAATATAATAAGAGGCTATATACTCAATGATATGACACCTTCGCCTATGTAGATGAGAGAGGTAGAGTAATAAAGAACATAAAGCATCGGGAAGGCCATTAATACATCTCCTTCCGGTTAATTAAGCAAATGCACGCGGCGGCCGCCTCCGGGAGACAAGGCCCCTGTGAATGAACACTTTGCTTAGGGAATCATGCCACCAATAGAGGGTCGAGAATATCATGCAATACCAACTCTAATGCAACTAACCCCATAAAAAACTGTAATGCGATTAATGGAAAGTGTCTCTAAGAGTCAATTAACATGCAAGTTGTATGGTTGAAGACTTTGGTACTCCCTCCGTCCAGATATACAAGGCCAATTCCCCAATGAAAATACGAGGCCTAGTATGCTTTTCGAGGTTGACTTTGACAACCGGTTAGAGCAATAATATATGATGTGTTTGTTACAAAAAGTATACCATCAAATTCATATCTGAAAGGAGTTTTTAATGATATAATTTTCACATCATACATCCTCATATTTTATATATCTTATAGAAAAACACATTAGGCCCTATATATTTCGATGAAGGGAGTACACAAAGTTGCAAAAATGCAATGAACCAGTCCACACACTTAGTAAGCAGGTACAAAATAGTCCAAATCACTCCGAACCAGCCATAATCATACATTGTTTCACACAATCCCCGTGGAGCTTTACTTTTTCACAAATAGGTCCTCAATCAATCCATTTGAATATTTCCTCACTCCGGCAAAGGCATGCTTGGCGGACGGCAAAGGCTTTGCCGTCCGCTAGCAGACGGCAAACACTCCGGCAAAGCTGATGCCGGTAAAGGCCGCTGACGGCAAAGAAGCAAGCTCTTTGCCGTCCGCCAGCAGACGGCAAAGAGGCCAAATAGGTCAGCCCAGGTTGCACAAGCTGCTGCCACGTGGCCACTTTGCCGTCTGCTGGCAGATGGCAAAGAGCTTTGCCGTCTGCTAGCAGACGGCAAAGTGGCTATATAGCCCCTTTTTCTTTTTTTCTTATATCAATTCATTTTCACAGAAATTCAAACACACACACACACCCACACTCACACACCACCACACCACACACACATATATATATATATATATATATATATATATATATATATATAAATATATATATATCAGAATCACATAATAGGCAAACATTATGCTATCCCACCACATATATATTGCATAGGGTGAAACATCAACATAGTTTCACCATGTTCATCCATATAGGGCAAACTCAAACATCCAATACATATATATGCTGTCTCCGCGCCGCTGTGTTTGCCATCTCTAAATGCCAACAGGTCCAGGTTGTGGTCATCAGCCTTCTTCATGCCATCAGCATGATCACCATTGCCTCCGCACCCCGTCTCATCAGGCTGATTTTGCTGCTGCTGCTGCTCGTCCTCGACTCCATCTGCATGGACAAGAGCAAGTTAGTTGAATGGCATGCACGATAAAACTGCAAGGCATATATATTCATCTACATTAATTCTACAACAGACAGATTTTGCATGGATGGGTTTGACTTCAACAGAGACTGAAAGAAGAGCATTTTCATCCAGGTTAACGACCAGAAGAAGGAAAAAGAATGGAATATTCATTCATGATCGACTATTTAATTGATTGAATTCGTCGTCAATGGAACAAAACTAAAGATTGTGTACGTAGCAAACTAAACAAATAGTAGGTTAATCACTTCCACACAATGGTACACGTCTCACTAATGAAACAACACTATTTTGGCATCACTCGGTGCAAAATATGCATGCCAAATTGCCAATTAGACATTATTCAGATGTTTCATATGATGTATTACAAGGAGTGAAGTGTGTTGATGCCACAATTAGTAGCATCTACTTAGGCATATAGATACTTTCAGACTTTGGCGATTAGTTTTTAACCTTGCTGGGTTAACATCCAGAATGAGGCGAACTTTGTTATAATAATTTGCTTGAATTCTTACATGACTTGCACTTAGTGATCAATGTTTTGAGAGACCACAGTTAACTATTATTCTATCGCAATTATAAAGTACACCATGCTTTCTCTTCCTTAGTCATTTCTAATTGTAAATTAAAGCGGACATCTGTCATGGTATCCTGCAATGCAGCTAATTATCTATTAATGAATAAAATAGAAGAAAATAAAATAGAACTATAGAGGAAAAGAGGAAAAGCCTCTAAATCTGTGTAAAGAAAATAGAACTATAGAGAAAAATTGCAATGTAGAATGACCATCAATCCAAGTGATAACTATTCGTTTATCCTCACATAGTTTTCACTACCAAGGAGAGGAATTTACCCAGCAACAACCACAAAACTGATATAATCCTAAACTGAACACTGTGTTGGTCCTACATGGTGGCCGCCGCCTAGAGACTCTGGGATGTCGCTTGCCGCTTGAAACCATTTACCCAATTTCTCCTGTCGGCCTTCTTGTACTAAACCTGCAGCAGGCTACCCGGGTCGACAACAAGACGTATGAAAGTCATCCTTTAAGCTCTACGTACAAACGGCGAATGTTGTACTCCTACTTATTTAACCTTCAAACATCCGTTTATACCACTGTACTTCCCCAAGAAGATTTTCATGCTACTGCACAATGATTAGAAAGTGAAGGATCAGAAGCATGGATGAGTTGTATAATCCTGGAAAACAGCCATCTTGAGGAAATATTACAACATGTCATAAAAAAAAAGCAGAGTTGTTTCAGCAGGCTAGTTGAATCTGTGGTATTATGTGCTCCACTATCTACTGCACGTTTTGCAGGTAGAAACAGCAGGAGTTTTTCATCCTTGCTCTTAACAGTAACAATTGAGTTATTCAGTCCAAGCTAAAAGGTAGATGAATATTAACACAAGCATACCTGAACCATCGAAATAAAGCGCTGCTTATGCTCGAGGTTAAGTTTGCTGCTACTGAAGCCCATCGTTGCATCCTCCTCGCCACTACCACCTCCATGGCCGTCCTTGCTGTTACCTCTTTTTCCTCATCCCCAAGGAGGATGTCCCCGTGCCTAGTCTTATGCTCATTGCCATGGACTCCCTAGGCGCTGTGCTGGCGCTGCTCGCTGAGGCAGGGCTGACGACGCAGGGTCCGCGTGCGGGAGCCCCTGCTCCGCTGCCAGCGTCTATAGCAACGTTGCCTTGACCGATTTCGATGACTAATTCGCCTCCCATATTGGCGCCCACCCCTCGACCATCTCCGATGAGCTGCCAACGGCAGCTGCGATGGCCAATGGCTCCTCCTCCTGCTGCGGAGGCGGTTGGGGCGCGCTTGCGGTGGGCGTGTTGGCGGCGAAGAGGGCGAGCACCGGCTCATCCCCGGCGGGAGGCTGCGGGGGAGGCGGCGGTTGGGGCCCGTTTGCGGTGGGCGTGGCGGCAGCGGACAGGGCGCGCGCCGGCACATCCGCGTCGGCGCTGGCGCCGGGGGGAGGCGACGGAGGATCCTGCGGCGGATCCGGCGGGGGCGCGGCGGCGGGGTCCGGATCCGGGGGCCGGGAGCGGTCGCGCTTGGCGGGCGCCGAGTCCGATGGGCGGGCGCGCTTGGAGGAGCGGGAGGGTTGAGATTGGGATTGGGTTGGTGGCGGACGGGGTGGATGAGGGGAGGGCAAGGTGCGGGCGGGAGGGGGCGGGTGGGGGTGGGGGCGCGGTTGGGGAGAGAGAGAAGAGAGAGAGAGAGAGAGAGAGGAGGTGGGGGGCGGTGGGGGTCGGGTGCGGGAGAGAGAAGAGACAGATGAGGTGGATAGCCCCACCTCTTTGCCGTCCGCCAGCTGACGGCAAAGAGGTCTTTTGCCGTCTGCTGGCAGATGGCAAAGAGGCACCTCTTTGCCGTCTGCTGGCAAAGAATCCTTTGCCGTCTGCTGGCAGATGGCAAAGAAATCTTTGCCATCTGCCAGCAGACGGCAAAGAAGTGGCCCGTGTGACCTAGCCAGCGCAGTACCCAGTGGGGCCCACTTTGGTCTTTGCCGTCTGCTGGCAGACGGCAAAGAACTCTTTGCCGTCTGCCAGCAGACGGCAAAGAAGTGGCGGATGGCAAAGACCCTCTTTGCCATCAGCTGGTTCTTTGCCGTCTGCTTTGACAAGGCAGACGGCAAACAACCTCTTTGCCATCAGCTGGCAGACGGCAAAGAGCTGGCAGATGGCAAATACCCTGATTCCAGTAGTGTCATGTGCACCAACCATTGTGAATATACTCTGCGCCGGCCCATGATGGATGGCATTTAGTGAAATGCATTGTGTTAATTGCATGATGTCATGCTGGCGCAAGGTAGTACTGCCTAATATATTTGCAGTTGGCGATAGGTTCTGATATTTTTTTATTATGCAAACCAGGCAGTCATTTCGCTGAAGGTGCTCTTTTATGCACTAGATGGAGCACCTTCGTTTGGGATTTTTTTAAAAATGTTAGTTTTTTAATAACAAATTTCAAAAATATATGACATAATTTGTAAATTACAAATATATAACCCTATCGGCTTCGTGTAGGCCGAAGAGCCACTCTTCAGCCTCGCTTAGGCCGAAGAGGTTGTCTTCGGGCTTCAGTAGGCCCAAGGGCTATTTTAGGTTGTGTATGGACCGAGGAGACACACTTCAGTTTTTACCAGGCCAAAGTTACTATCTTCGGCTTTTATCTGGCCGAAAAGTGTGTGGAGTGTCGAGAGCTCGCACGGCTCATGCATGCTTGCTCAAATGCGAGATGAGACACTTCATAAACGAAACTGATTCATGCACGATCCTTGTGGACGATGTATGCACGACATGGAAATCCAGCGGCAGATGTCCCGATGTATGCACGCATGTCCGGCTGGATTTAGTTTATCGTGCATGAGTCGTCTGAACTTTGTCGTGTGTATAGCACGGCTCATAAATTTGTTTGGTCGACGGCCATGCACATGTACAAGCTAGCTAGTCATGGCTGATCGATGAGCCTGTCTACTTTTAGTGCTGTGTGGTACGATTCAACCAGCTAGCTAGTACTTGCATGCAAAAGTGACCAGATATTTATGCACCATATTCCTGCTGGTACTAGTATAGTTAAAGAACCAGGCACGCTACGGATTGCATAATTAAAGTCCCTACTTCACACCAAACTAGTTGATTACTACCACAGTACTAGTTAATGACATAACACATGTGTATGTGGTTGGTACAATGTGATTAACAACTGTAGAAGCCGATAAGACCAAGATATACAGCGGATTGCGTCGTACAAAAGTGCGTCGATACAATTGAGCTGAGCCTGAAATTCGTCTCTGGAAGACTGTACGTACATATACCTACAGTCCAGTCCTCTAGTCCACACTGCTCGAGGCCATTTGGTTCGCTGCCAAGGCCATGATTACTAGATAGGAAATGCGGCTTGCCGCACCCCGGCAGCAAGCTGCCAGGTATATCTATATACAACCACCGAAGCATTTGAAGTATAAAAAAACCACAAACACAAAAAAGTTCATATAGAGTGGTACTCCTTTATGAGAGACTTGTAAATAGATAATATAACATCAGGAAAAAACATGCAAAACAAATGCTCAAAACCAGCATCTAATGCACTCATATAAAAGCTTAAATAAAGGACTGCATGAATAGTCCATAGTTCAGTAATCACACATACTTATGTAGTCAAAATTATGAAAACCTAATAGTAAAGGCAGGTTGCTGATATAAACCTGGAAGCATAAGAATGCAATCAGACGCATGATTTTAACAAACATAGCACGAAGTTCCAGTAGTAGATCCGACATAACCGAGAGTGACATGGTTCGATAGGACATATTACATCATTAGGTTCATATATACAGACCATTAAGGCACAGTAGATAGATTCGGAAGAACCGACAGTGTCATGGTTCGATAGGACACATACTACATAGGGCTATAGATAACTATATTAGCTAGGAGCAACGACTGGCTCTAACGAGGATAGTGGTGATCTGATGGTTCTTGCAGGGCCATTAGAAATGATCTTCAGGTAGGACACGGTAGTCATCAGAGCAGTATCCTTCACTGTCAAAGATCTGTTCATCATCAAGGAAGGTCCTCATCTCTGGGTCGTATGGTGGATTTTCATCGCTTTGGGTTGGTAGGTCCTCATCTTCATCAGTTGATTGCTCCTGGCCATAGAGATAGACACCAGTCTCTTGAAGGTTGACCATGGCCTCATCAGTGTACTGCTGAAGGTATTCGCAAATGGCCTCTACATTGAGAAGAACGTTGTTGAGCTCCAGGTCATCTGGAGTAGATCCTGGACTCAGCCTGCTGTTAACCAGATGCTTAAGGTTGTTGACGATGTTCTGTTCTGTGTCCAGGGATCCATCCCATCTTTTGCTCAGGAGCTTGTTTTTGGTAATGCTCTCTTTCAGCTTCTGTTTCAGAGATGCATTGTTCCTTTTCATCGCCTTAAGCTGCAGACCCAACAATACATTTGCCTTTTCCACAGTCATCAGTTGATCATAATGGTAATCTTTAGGAACCACACCCTCATAAGCATCCATGTACTTAATCGCTGCAGCAGCCACGTAATCCTGAGCTATCTCTAGATCTTGGTGCTCTGAGGTAGATAGGGAAACTTTGGCAGGTGAATTTCCCAGCCTGATCTTGATTGGGTAAAAGGTAACGGTGACCCTCAGATGCGTGTCGTCTTTTGGGGATGCCGAGTAGGTGGCCGCTGGAAGGCCAACCTTTTCTAACATAGCATCAAGCAGGACCTTAGACGAAACTGGAACAGAAGCCATTGCTGGGACCTGCTGCAGGTGAGAAAAAACGTCACTGCCACAAATATTTGACCTCAAGTATAGTACCATCTGCAGGTCTGTATGGATAAGAAGAAGAAGAAAAAACGCTGGATGACAAATTAGTTCTACGGTTTGGATTTTGCCACGAGAAGAGTGGTTTTAAGTAGATAAGAATACTCAAGACCAACTTTCTATAATGCATAATTTACAGAGGTCAAGGGGCGCTGAAATGAAAGGAAACCATTAGTTAGATCTATCACAGTATTGTCTTACAAGAGAGAAGGGAGCTGAAGGCAGGAAAGCAAGTTCGATACGCTAGCAGGAAGCCTGTTGTTCACCATCGATCACGACAATGAACTTCAGGGCAAAGACCTACTTCTCGACCTACTACCGTATTGCAGCCAAAGTTTGATCAAGCCAATAGAAATCTGCCTTACAGCAAAAGGATTAAAACATTCCAGAGCAGCTTAATACAGTAATACAGGGGCCAAATGCTTTTCTTTTTTACGGGGTCTGAACTGTTGCTGATCAAAAAAGGTGCAAGCTAATGTGCAAAATATACTCCTATTTTAAGGCAAGAATCATATTGGGCCACACAGCATCAAAGACAATATCCAGTAGGTAAGTGAATCAAGTAATGAACAAAAAAAGCACCACCATAAATCATTGTATCTGAAATTCAAAACCATACATTATGGTAATACAGATCATGTAAAGATTAAGATCGACCAGACAAAGAAGATACGTCAACTCAGTTAACCTAACACAGAATATTAAATCATACGAAATCGAAAGCATAGGCTCGAGTGCCTCTAGGCGCGTTATGCACTGGTAGCTCAAAGGCAGTCACACACCAAAGCAAAGTTGGACGGAACAGGAATTTACCAGGCGAGGAAGACGATGCTGACCGGTGGGAGGAGGGGCGCTGGACAGCTCGGTAGGAAAAGCGTGGATCTAAAATAAGCATGAGGAAAATGATATGAGAATGGCTCAAAGCGGAGTAGAAGAGAATGGTGCGGAAGAAATACCGTGGGGAAGAGTCAATCGGCATCGGTCTTCGTGGCTTCCATGGTGAGCTTCTCGTCGGTGCCGCCGCTGGCTGGATGTGAGCGGGCGATGAGAAGGAGTGCGGGGGAGGGATGGATAAGACGAGAAGAAGAGAGGAGAAGGAGAGGATAAGGGCGTCTCGCCTGGTAGGGTACTCGGCGGTGAGAGTTACCGCGTGCAACGCGTTACCACCTGTTAATGCGATTGGGCCGTAGCTAGGCCGCGTCTGGGCCGCGCAGGGTCATGTGTTCATTGGGCCTGAAGAAAATATAACTTGCGAGGTGCTTTGTCGTTGAAAATAGTTTCATATTGCAAGGACTATCCGTTAAATGATGCTATTTTGAAAGCATGTTTATCACGATATGAAATATTAGTTTGGAAAAATAATTATTTGTAAGATGGACATGTTTAGTTTGAATATATGGCTAATATGATGAGAAAGCCAAGTTGGTGTGGTTGTATTTTTGTAGCAAGGGGCACGGACCCAAAATATTTGTGCAGCATGGATAGTCTTAGGTTGAAAATATTGCCATCATGACGAGAATTCTAAGGAAGTTCATAGTTTGAGCAAGCTTGTAGGGAAAAAATTGCGAATAAATAAAATTAAATGTATGTTATCAAAATATATTTTATCATGCATTAAAATATACTAACTTTATATTTAACACATAATAACCCCCCTGTAAAATATAGTGAATTGAGTAAGCTCTTTCTTTCAAAAGAAAATTATAGATAATTGAAGAAGGCAATCAAGGATATTATTCTTTGGAAGCCAATAGAGAGATTCAAGCTACAATCTGCCATGAAGAGCATTTTTCCTTGACTACTCCAGGTTGAACAGAACAATTTATCAGCTAATAAAGTTATAAATATTTGCAAGTAAGCTGCAGTTCTGAAAATTGCTTTCTAGGTGAATGTTGGAGGATGTGGTTGTCCATTTAAAACCATTTGGTGTGTCAATGCTTTTACGGAATCCGTGAATGACTCACTGGTAATCAAGTTTCGTTTGTACATACACAATGAAAGACCACCAAAGAAAATATGAACATAGAAAACACATAATATGATCCGTCCAGTAGTAAATATCCCAGGCATAAAGTACATTACAATGCAAGGTGGCTTACAGGCGACGACCCACAGGTTCGCAAAGGGAACTACAGTCATAGTCTGATAGGAAACACACGACCATACATTAGCTCTTACGACAGAGAAACAGGAATTAAGATCTAAAGTCCACGGACGCCTTGGTAGCATGCCACCAGATGCTACTTTCTATTACAAAGACAACAGCAGGAATCGAAAGTCTATTCATTTCCCGTTCAGAAGAACATCAAAAGGGTAAAGATGCTGGCTTCGGCGACACAAAACAAAAGGTCGATGCTTCAGTAACTACGTGGACATGCCTTGTACGACGTGCTGACTGGAACTCACCAAATACTATCTGTGGTCTCCAGACGCCGCTCCGACTTCATGCCAATATAGCGCAGCCTCTCTGCCAATTTTCCTATGCTTGCAAGTGCTGTTTTCATAACCCCTCTGGTGTTGTTCTGCCCTCTGAAACGTCGAGTAGCTGATGTATTCTGTATCTGAGCAGAATATGAACTCATGTATCTGACAGCGTAGTACCATCCCCTGCGTATCTTCTTTATCGTTTTGTTTGCTGCAACCAGTAACCTTATCAGGTGTGTGACTTGATTCCCCAATTTTTTGACGTGGGTGTAGTTATAGTCCCTTATTTCTTTGCCATATGCATTCTCCATATATCTAATGGCTTCGATAGCAGCACTGTCTTCTGCATGTTCATAGTTATTTGAAATCATACCAGATATCGAGGTTGGAACAAGCAGACCATCAAACAACTCTAACGATGAATTGAAAGTAACCGTCACACAAGACATGTTGCCTGGACATATTTTGTGACGGTAAATCGCAGGGGGCAACTTCAGAGCTTGCAGCACGAGGGCAAAGATGCTGGCTTGGGGAATCAATATTACATAATCATCCTCCTGCATAGTAAAGTCAAGGATAAAGCAACTGTTTTATAAAGGGATATGTAAACGGGATAATCTCACAAGTCACTACTTTGACTTCGAGAATAGGTAACACTAAGTTTAAGTTCTGACTATCAAACTAAAATCAAGGCTAGGCGTATCATTGTACATTTGACACTTAGTATTACTGTGAGACGACAAACAAATTTGAATTAGGAAATAAGGCAGCAACAAAAAAAACCGTTCTTGCACTTAATGGATTGGTTTTGTGCTGAACCAAATGAACTCGCGAGCTGGCGATTCGGTGCTGGTGTACTATCTGAGTTTCCAATGCATGATGCTTTTGTTTTCAATGACCCTTGTAGTAGAGAAAAACAAGGTACAAGAGTAGAGCAAGCACCCCATACATTAGTGATTAAAGTTCTTGACCCTAACATCGACTGTAAATCGTGAGGCACGCGCACTGGTTATTTTTTACCCCAAATAAAACACAGGAGGAAATGTCATAGGAAAATTCAACATGATTGGGCATGGGAACAATCAGGAAATTATTCAGAAAAATAAATAAATCACGCAGTGTGGAAAGCATACTAAGACCTGCCTTTTTTATCCTATTATCTACCTACTTGAACCATACATAGAAATTTCTTGTGGCAAATCAGTTGTAAGAGGGGTTTAGGTTGTTACCCTTGGTTCAAAGGTTCCTGTCCTCGATGATGCCAAGCTTGGAGATCCCTTGTCACCAACAGCTTCAATGTCCATGGCTTCCATGCTCTGCCTGTTAGATCCGGGCTAGAAAAGTGAGATTGGAGTGGGGGGAAAGTAGGGAACGAAAGACGGAGGAACAAGTAGTTGAATCACCTTTGTTGCGACAGCCGTCGAGGATCGATCGTCGATGCTGAAGGCGCAGGCGTTGACTAGCAGAGAGAGAAGCTAGCTATCGGTTTGATTGGGGATTTAGGTCAAAAGCCACCCCCCTGGTGTTTATATACTGTGCAGAGCCAGGGTAGGACGTGTGTGGGCTCTAATTTTATGGGCCTCTAACATTACCTATCATGGGCCCTGTTTTTGCTTGGCTCTGCGGATGAAAAAAGCTCACTGATGCCATTGCCTAACTTATATGCGGCTGTTCACTTAGATCGATTTGTAATTACTCTAAAAAAAATAGATCGAATTTCTATGCTTAATTAGTAAAATATATTTATGCCAGTTTTTTTTCTGGTGGAACTAAGTGCCAACGCAAACAATCAGTCACATTCATTTTTTAATAAAGAGCTGCATCCGTTCACAGGAACAAGAAAGTTGATTCCAGCTCTGGATCAGCCTCATTATATTAATTCAGACGTACAGTATCTTATTTTCAGAAAGAAACATCGAATTGGAAGTATAAAGTAAATTGAAAAAATGGCAAGACACTGCTTGGACTATTTGAATTTTTTGGAATTTTAGTTATTTTTGTTGACTTATAAAAAAAGCCGTTGCCAGTTGTCTCTTTACATGTACCTTAAGTTTGCAGAAAAGAGGAAAACCCACATGAAAGACATGAAGATCCACAACTTATTGGGTGCGTGCTTAGGTAAACAGCAAGCTTAAGAGGGCAGAAAGTATGACTCAGTCGACATTAATGCGTATAAAAGACAAGGAAAGGACCGTAGTGCATCTTACATAGATCGTCCTATAGGGATAAGTACATATTTACAGGAATAGCAATGAACATGCTAGCGCAGCAAAAGGCTTAATCATCCGGCTGTGGACCAAGAGCAAACCCTAGAGAATACATGTGTCCACCGTGAATGACCCCTGTATCTTTAGAAAGGCACATGTAAGTCCATCACGGAGAGACGCGGTGTGATGGGGGCGAATGATTCAACGGAAACGACATGAAATGTTGGCCACCTTCCATAGAAACTGCTAGGCGAGACGCGGACAGTAAACTTGCATTTCATGGCTAGTAGACAATTGAACTCAACCGGAGTCTTTTTGAGTAGCGATGTGGCCACATAGACATTGGGAATTTCAGCTTCACGTCGTGTGTTCCTTCGAAGGACTTGTATGGCAGATGCGCCAACAATTCGCTCTGCCACTGCACCATACAACGCAAATTCAGCCTCTCCTGAAGGATCTCTGCCGATGACAAATAGAGTGTACCTGACCATGACATAGTATGTTATATGGTAGGAAGACAGAGTGTGATCAAAGAAGAGTGGTCTGTCAATTCATCATTACCTAAGTGTTGCGTCTGTGCAAAGGCAAGAACGACGCGTGCACTTGTAGATATTTGGCTGCCCAGATGCCGAGGTAGCCGGTAAAGACATCGAGTGGCATGCTGTGCAGAAGGTGGTCCACCACATCTTTGTTGGCGATAACCTATGAATCTTAATAGTGCATCGAAAGATACCAGGCTGGGGAGAGAAAACAATAAACATATCTTACTGAATTGCCTAGGAAATGAAAAAACAAGCAGAAAAACACAAGGGTTCTTCAGGATCACCTCTTTCTCATACAAGTTAATGTTCATCAGATGGGCCAACAACTTCCTTGGAGGCAAACCAGCCAGCTGTGTCTGAAGTACGGTCTCAGGTGGGCTGAGAAGATCTTCAATTGCTGGAAAAGGGGCTAGTAACCTGACAATCAAGTTGAACACAGGACATAGGGTGAGCCCAGGAGGAAAAAATGGATCTACAAATACTTCAGTGATCATTACATGCTTCTGAATATGTTTATATCTGGTATGTCAGCATTGATGTACCATTTGCAGGCACATCCCCCTGCCAGTTCCGTCTCACTAGTTTATAGAGAGCAACAGGATCAGCAAGCACACCAAATACGATGCAAAATAATTGTAGAAGTTTGATTAGTCTACTGGCTAGCTAACCTTCGTAGGTACGAACCGTGGTGCCAACAAATATGGCAACAGCCGGATCTGTCTGGCCCATAGAATATATACTTTGGCCATTAAACCGGACAGCCCTTTCACCCCATAGTTTAATGAGAACATCATGGCCACTAATGTGAGACAACAGAAAAGAATCACAAGTAAGAAGTCTATCTAGTGTTTAAATTTCCAGAACATGACACAACAGAGTAAATACATATGATACTGCATTGCATACTCGTTATCAGATAGAAGCACACATCTCTTCATGACGTGGATAACGGTGTTAGGCACCACAAAGTTACAAACAGGGGAAATCGCCGTGATAACCCCGATCACATCTACATTAGTACATGTCAAGTAAGTTTTACCAGCTAGAGAAGTATTCAGATAGTAAAGGATTAGAGGCTGCATCACCTATGTAGTTTTCAGGAGTATCGTTAGGCAGGGGCAATGCATTAATTGGAGTCAGCCTGTGCGTCCACTCTGGGAATGACTCATTCAAGTGGAACTGGTGTGTAACAATCGTGGAGGGTGTGAACACTATCATGAAAACTGCATCAGTGGGATTTAGGATTGGTTGGCGAGGGACCAACGAAAAATTGGTGAACTTGTACACCACCCCTTCATGCACCTTGTCAATATAACAGTTAAGGACGCCGGTGGGCACAACTGCATAACCAGAGTCACCCTGCAACAGACACAAGAGCATCAGAGACCGAGTAACCAACAGTCAAACGAAGCATACTCTACACTCGTATGTACATGACCTTAGCATCTACAAGAACCATGTGCAGAAGCTTGGTAGGGCCATCCTCAAGACCACCGCGATAATGCCAGAGACGAGACACACGAACACGGATAGACTGCTCGCTAAACCCGTGATGCAGATCGGAGAGATCAATGTGAGGCATCTGAGAAGGAAAAAGTCAGAAGATATTACTATGAAGCCTATTTAAAGGACAGATGGAGAATCTAAAATCAAGCGACCACTTTGAACGATGGTACATCGATCTGAAATCGCCTTGACAGAGCTACAGGATGTCGAATACGACGATGAGAACCTCATAGAAGGCAGATAAAAGAGGGAAAACCAGGGTCCAAGCCTAGGGACCAGGATCGAAGATGACATTAATCAAAAGAAGCAGAGGAAGCAGAATGTACGCACCTGAAGAGAGAGGACAGCGAGGACGGAGAGCCGACGGACTTTGAGAAGGCTAACGACCTGAAGATCCAAGCGGAGACCCGGTTGCATAAATACTGGCGGACACGTAGCCCTAATCTTAAATGGGCTGGCCCATTCAGTGAGCCCACGCACCGCAGCTTGAACGCCCCATATAAAATGAACCTTGGGCCGCAATGCGTTCTGCATGGAACAATAATCTGAGAAAGAACAGTAATCATTTATAAAAAAGAACAACAAATATTCCTTAGAAAAACGACGACAAGTCGATAAAAAAGGAGCAAAACAGCAATCTTACAGGGAACAATATTGCAAAAAACAATGACCATACTCATTTAGTTATTGTGAGGAGATCAATCAGACACAGGGAACAAAACGATGCCATCCACGCGTGCTAACAAAAGGGACACACCGGGCGTCCAAATGAATAAGATGTCGAAATTTCCACACGCAACAAGCAGTATCAACCATACATGTATAAGGATGAATTAAAGCATGAGCACTGCCAACAGAACAGAATTGTAACAAAAGCGATACAAAATATATATATGCACACGACCATCCCAGACGTAGTTAAAGAAGTGGACAACAGGCACACATAGACATATTTAAGTCATTTGCCAACAACAGCCATAAGCACCACAAGTTTGCGTCTGCTCATACTCCACTACATCGTCGGCGACACACATTCAAGCAAACAGGTAATAATAAGGTAGGTTTTGTTCAAATTTAAAAGTACCCGCGGCACATACCCCCTACAGGAAATAAAGCATCAGATTATATACTAAGCGACAGGTCTTCATGTAGACAGGTCCGTACGACGAAGGGGCTTCATCGTTGAGCACGTAATGAAGCACCACGGATATTAGCAAATCCAGGTATCGTCGTACGTCCATAGCCAACTGTCATGGACCTGAGACATGAAAAGCAGAAATCAAAATAAGAACAGCACACGCACAACGCCAATGAAAAGACACCAAAGATAAGGACAAGGCATATATACCAAAAGAGTGGATCAATCGGCGTCAGCTGCTCTAGAGCTTAAGCCTTTTTCTGGCGCTGGGATCCTCGCCTCCCTCCTCTGCATCAGCACCCCTTAAAAAACAACCAACAGTTGAACACAACAGAATGAAATCAACAAACATAACAGCTGATTCAGAATATCTGGAAAAGGGCAAGCACCTTAAAGTAATCCCATCAACATCCCGTGTTTTAGGATCGACAACTGGATCCGTGACCTTAAGAAAGAAAGACAAACAGGCGTCAGCGCTAAATTAAGAATCATCTTGTCAGCCGTAAGATAAGACAGAGCAAGCACCTCATTAGTAGCAGGAGGAAGCAGAGGCACATGCACAACATTCTTCGATGCCTTATTCTTTTCCATCTGCTTTGCACTGGTGCTGCAATCCAGAAACATATCACAGATTATCCTGACAAGGTGGAATGTAGTATTTCCAAGGAAGTAGAAAATGCTGATTTTCAGTGCGCTTGCATCACTTACACTTTGTTGACAGATGCCGGAGAAGCCCGACCACGGCCAGGTTGAGCTTTAGGAGTTATAGCCTCCTGTCAAGAGCACAAACAGAGAAAAAAGCCATTCCGTCAGAAGTAGTAGAAAAAAAGAACAAACAAACAACAATCCATTGCAAGATGAATTTACATTTGACTGGACAATCGACTGGAGATCCGTGGTGGTTAAGGATGGGATGGACTCAGTGGGAAGCACGGTAGGCGAGTCAGCAACAGCACCTGGAGCCAGTGAACCTGTGTCACTCTCAGACTGTTCAGACGAATTAGCCTTGCGATACTCAACCGTGGAACGGGACCCCTTTTCCACTGGAACATCAATACGGCTGACCTGGTATGAGGTCTCTTCTGCCTCTGGTTGGAAACTCTTTGATGAGATAGACACCACAAATCGATACTTTCGGCCAATTAATGCAGAAAGCTCACGGGGAAGGGCATCAGTCCCACGGGCTATGTGAACAACCTCGTTAAGAGGCATCCGGTTAGAATGCCCTTCACGTAGTAGGGTGATCAGAGATTTACCAACAGCATCCCTGCCGGCTCTATCAAATAAGACTAACTCGGCCTCACCCGTATCATCAGCCCCCATGAAACAGATGCGATACCTATAACAAAGCACATACATGTGTTAAGGGCAATGGAAATAAGATTATGAAGAGTGCAATGGACATCCAGAGGAAGCAGCACCTTGGCAGTGCATCGGTGCATGAACATTTGGTATCATTGCACCTGTAGACAGACCCATATGGCTGGGAAGTTTTGTGACATTTCTCACAGGACATGAACCACCAGCGAGGCCCAGGACTGAGCCTAGCCAATGTAATCGAGGTGAAGAAACTGGCTTCCTACAAACAGATCGCACGACAAAGTAGGAAGGTAAACCACCAAAACAGTGGAAGGTTCGCCCCCTCGTCAAATGAAAAAAGCCTGTTGAGTCGACCTACCTTATACTTGTATATATCTAAAGCCAGCAGCTCAGCCACCGTCTTAGTCTCCATCTCAACATGTGCAGCCACTTGAGCCATCGTCTGTCCTGGTAAAAGTATCTTTTCTACAGGAGAGAACTTGCCCTGTAACCTGTAATTAAGAAGCAAAAGAAAGAAAAGCATGAGACCACACATGAAGCCATCTCGAAAAAATGCAGGATGACACCTGTGTAAGCAAAAGTGACGAACCTCTCATGAAAATCTGTTTTTTCAGTAATGTCATCATTAATGTACCACCGACACGCTGCACTTCCGCTAACCCCCCTTCGACCTACATATAGGATGGGAACACATGTTACGACTGGCATAGTATGTCAAACACACAGGACATCTCTTATCAAAGTTGCTAAAGACCAGACCTTCATAGTTTTTGACCAGAGTGCCAACAAACAGAACGAAGATTGGTCCGGTCTGACCAATTGCGATGACCTCCTCCGCATCAAACGCTGTTGCACGCTCGCCCCAAAGCACAACATTTATCTGATACCCACTGCATGGAGCATAGTACAGAGCACAGACTTTATCAAACGCCATAGCAACCTAAGCGAGGAGAATACAAAGAAGATGCCTAAGAGAGCACGACAGCAGACCTGAGATCCCGAATGGTGACAATTCGTTTCACAGAAGGTTGGGCCCTGCTTGAACTGTGATACTGCATGGCGTCTGACACGCCAACGATAAGGCCAAGCACATCTACAATCCACACGAAGAGGCATCAGTCAAAGGTCGTACAAAGAACAAAGAAACGAAAAAAAAGAACAAACCTGTAAAGAAAGGAGGCCTCTCAAGGAGCGCAGGCAGGTGGGCCAGTTCAGTGAGCGAATAAGTGCAGAATGGGAATTCAAGGTCCGTCTCAACGGTTGGTTCAACAGTGGTGAACCTATTAAATCTGATCATGTTCGTCGAATCGACGGGCTTGAAGTAGTTTTTATTTGGAAACACCAAGAACTGGCATACATCATACGCACAGCCTTCGACGATTTTACCCATGAACTTTGACACCTGCTTCTCAGAGATCTCAGCATATATGTGGCTACCCTGGTAAGACCGAACGACAGACTATCAGCAAATAACATGAACACACCCAGAAACACAACCACTTCCTTTGATCATTATCAAACAACACGAAAGGATAAAAATGACAAACAACGCGAGTCATAAGGACAGATCAACTACCTCAGCGTCCAGGAAGACTAAGTCGGTGTGCTTTATGGGCCCAACATCAGTGGCCCCACGATGGTGCCACATTCGCGAGACGAAAACATGAACCATGACAGTGCTAATTCCCGGGACAAGTTCATCCAAAGCAGTGATCGACATCTGCAGCAAAGTCGTAACAAAAGTACAGCACAACAGAAGGCAAAATGTCCAAAAGGCCTAAAACATGGTACATACGGATAACAGAAAGATCATCATAATGTAAAAGAAGACAATAATAAAGTGCAATACAAAAAGACCCTAGATCTAAGGAATTCTATATCTGTACACAAATACCGAAGCAAAGCATTATCACAATAGGCTTGTAGAGTACCAAGAGAACAACCATACACAGCACAGAATACAAATCACCGCGCAGTAGCACTACGTCATCCCAGCAGATCGAAAGACCTCTTGGAAGACAACATTTTTCGTCTCGGAGCCACAGGTGTCGTCATCATTAACTATAAGGATCTTCAAGGAATCTCTCGAAGTAACACGAGACATGGCTACATACAGCTGGCCATGGGTGAACATAGGTTTTTTAAGATATACACCAACCGAAGATAGTGTCTGGCCCTGGCTTTTATTGATTGTCATAGCATAACACACACGCACTGGAAACTGGCGGCGTCGAAGCACAAACGATGCCTTTGACTGCTTTGACAACAATTCAATTCTAGGGATGTAGACGGTATCACCTACGTGGGACCCTGTTATTATAACAGCTTCAATGACACGATCGCCCATATCTTTTACAATAAGACGTGTGCCATTACAAAGACCATTCGCCTGGCTCAGATTTCTCAACAGCATAATCGGAACCCCTTTTTTAAGAGTAAGCTTGTGGCAGGGAAAATTAATGATTTTTATAGTATTCAAATACTCCACAGGATAAAACAGGTTTTCCTCTTGAACACAATCTCCAGAGCTATCTATGGAATCGGCGCTCAAATACTCTCTGCTAGCAGTTGGAACCAAACTCATAACATGAACATTAATTTCCTCGGCAAAGTCATTGGTCGTTGCTAGAATGGCTCGCTCTCGCAAATAGTCAGGTCTTAGATAATTATGCACAAAGTCAATGTAAATGGAAGAGACGACGGCAGATATTGGATTCCCATCAGCCTGAACCAACAGATCATCTGGTATTTCTATCCAAGAAGCTCCAGACTCATCACCTCACTTCGTAACAGGCAGTCTCCCCTCACCAAGATCTAAGACCCACCTACTGAACAAAGCAGTAGCTTCTTGTACCCTAGCATTTGCATTTGGCACAGCCAATCGCATGTTAATTGTAAGGGGTAGGGTCTGAACATTGCGCCATAGCGGAGAATTTGTGATGGCTGCATCAACAATCTGAGGCCTGGTACCCCCTTCAATAACCGGCAATATCTGTCTAAGATCCCCTCCTAGAACCATGACCAGTCCACCAAATGGGAGGTCTGCACGCGATGCATCATGTGCGGAAAGAATATCATGCAACGTCCTATCCACAGCTTCAAAACACTTCCTATGTGTCATAAGCGCCTCATCCCAAATAACCAAAGAAGTTGCCTCAAACAGCTTGCAAAGGCGAGAACCTCTCTTAATATCACACAACATATCATCATCGATGTTAATAGTTATTTTAAAACGAGAATGTGCAGTTCTCCCACCGGGCAACAGTAGAGACGCAATCCCCGACGATGCAACAGTAAGTACTATCTTTCTCTCGCCTCTAAGCAAAGCACAGATTGAACTCCAAAGATAGGTTTTCCCAGTACCTCCATACCCAGAAACAAAGAAGAAACCTGGTTTGCCCGATCGAACGCAATCAACAATCGTATTATAGGCGGCTACTTGATCAGCATTTAAACTACGGAACATAACAGGTGCCTCTCTAGCCAAAGAAACAGCATCGTACGACATCTCCTCATGAATTAACCTGTTATCAATGAAGGTATGACCATCATCAATTGTGCGGGATGGCAAGTTAAAATTTTGTATATCAGAACCATGCTTTAAAAATATGCCCGTCAGTTCATCAAGAAGTATGTTTCTAAGCCTACCGACGGGGACCTCATAGTTTTCATTATCCAACACAGAGCACACCGTGTGCTGGATATCATCCGCCATACTCAACCAATAGCGTTCAAAGAAATCCCTCTCGTCCCTAACATGACAGTTTATAAGCATAGTGACAAACAACTGTCTAAGACGGTTTCCAAACCCCCAGATCACAGCCTCATCAAATGCCATGTACCATTCACTGTCATCTCCTAATAAACCCCTAGCAGCACAAGCATCTTTAAAATTATCGTACACACGCCCATCATATGTCCTAAGATCTATAAAAGATCTAGCACCCTTAACAATCATCAGGAGCATGCGCAAGTAGTACAATTCACCTTTTGTAGGACAAACATAATATATGCGACCAATTTTGTCACCACCGCCTCTCTCGTGCCATGATCTATTCACAGGGTCCCAGGTCCATTTAATTGGGAAATCACAATATGTTGATGACCGAGCATGCTCATACAATTCATTGGCAACAAACCATTCAGTCAGCATAGTTTTTTTCAATTTCTCAGAATTAGCAACTTTGGTAAGATCAACACCAGGAAAATAACGGATAACATTCATGCCAGGGAGGTGAACGACTAATCTATCCACAGATGGCACCCTACAGTGTATCTGGAAACCAAATATACGCCATAACGCATCATACTCACAGATGTAACGACATAGCAAATATTCCTGGACCTCATCCACGGGACCATCACCATAGACACCTGCTTTCTTAAAACGCTCTAACATTACTTTAGCATAATCAGCACCCTTTGTGACATATTTAAACAAGTATTTCATCACCTGAGTCTTATTACACCACTCTACGTTAATGTGGGCCTGAAATTTCTTAAGCAAAGCCATGTTATAAGGAACCACATGCCTATTATCAAGATAGTGGCCATTTTTAAAGATGGTTCGGCCGTCGTTACGACGTCGATACAAGGCAAATCCCTTGTCATCTACGACTGTTTCCTCTCTAAACTCTTTTGGGAAATGCTTAGAACAAGAACCTTTTTTCATGCAGACACATTTACCATTCATTTTCCCACACGGCCCATGCATCATAAACTCAGTAACTAACACATAACCCAGGGGATCTGCTAATGGATCAGGTATTTCAGCAGAGATAAAGGAATCTATATTTTCAACACCAATCTCACCTGGGCTTCCTATCCGCCAAATCAATATGTGAGCATGTGGCAGACCCCTCTTCTGGAACTCAACAGTATGCAGCACTGAAAAGAGACACATAAAAGACTTGTGAGAAGCCAAGCATATCATACAACACAGCAGAGGAAAAAAAATACATCACTAACGACAGCACATGCATCAAAATCATACAGAAAGACAAAACAACTACCAGCCTTGACAGAACCATAAGCTTTTCCACATTTGATCTCTTCCAAGTACTCAACAAGCTTCATACGGTACACCCTAACAATAACATCCGCCCTATCAGAGGGCTGCTGCCCTGTCTCCAACGCCGCAGTGATTTCAGGCCACTTGGGGTTACAGGTGAAAGTAGGAAATACATCAGGAGCACCGTGCACCCGACATATAGCAAGGCCGTCTTGGAAATTTTCCTTGTAATAACAGGGACCGGCGGTGTGGCTAGATGGCAGTATGGTTCTTTTTCCAATAAGAGTACTATCAACACATCCATCATTGATGGCATCAGTGATACCTTGCAAATGCTCAGCCCTAAGCATGTCTTGGTTTCTCAGTATATACCAAAGCCTGTTCTCATCGATACATGCACGTGCATCCACAACAGACTGAGAAGACAACAGGCCATAACACAAGTATGGATTAGGCTGATCACCCTTATAATGGCACATAAAATGATAGTAATCTTGCATAGTCATCTTATTCTTCCTACCACCGCCAGGAGACTGATCAACCGGGACATCAGCAGACCCCGCATCTGACACAGGAGGCTGACCGCCTGGGATCCCAGAAGTAGACCCTATATCCGATGGAAGGGCCGGACCACTCGGGACCCAAGAAGTAGACCCTATATCCGACGGAAGAGGCGGACCACTCGGGACCCAAGAAGTAGACCCTATATCCGACTGAAGAGGCGGACCACTCGGGATACCAGAATTAGATCCTATGTCTAATGTATTATCATGGACAGGATCAACCAGAACATCACCTCCACCATCGTCACCTACAGGGACAATCAAATGAGGAACATCTATCTGGAACCCCCTCTCTCCGTAAGGAAAAAGCAACGGGTATTGCAAAGGCATAAAAGCAGTGTTCAAGGAGGAGATCCTCTGAAGACCTTCCGACCGGCTAGAAATAATTATATCCTTGGATGACCTCTCTCCTGTAAAGTCGCCAACAACTAAAGCAGCAAGCCCAGCAGTAGTAGGGAGACTATATTGTGGACCGTCACCCTCCGAAGGACCAATTATGCGAATCGAAACTTCCTCAAGAGGCCCATCACCAGGATTATCTATAATACTGCTTGCCTCTCTAAAGGTCTTAACCAATGGATTGGAGTCGTTAAGCATGTCTCTTAGACCAACCACTATACTCCTATCAATACCCCCCTCAGGCTTATCCTCCGGATTCAAAGCACGTATTCTATGGTCAATCTCGTTAGACGGGTCATGTATATACATCTCAGCAAATTTAGGGTCATCGTCGCCTTTTGGCAGGAGCGAACCTATATGATGTGTTACCTGGCCACTTATCTTGAAGATCTTAGGCCCGCGAGTACCATCAAGCGAACGGTCAACAGTAGCACCCATGGAAGTGAAAGCGAACATACAATTGTACTGACGGATGTTTCGTAGGAATTTCTTTGCACGAGCAGTTCCATCAAATCGAAGAAGCTCCCGGAGATAAGCCGGGGGATCCTTGAAAGGAGGAATATAAACCTTAGCACCTTTACAGCAGAGATAGTAAACCATCTCGCGCTTCGCCCAAGAAGACTTTGACTTCACCCGTTCGTTATACCAGAAAGAGGCACCACAATACCGACACAAGAAATCTGGAGGGCCATAGTAAGATTTATCTGCATAGGAAGCTAACAGCCCCATAGAGGCATGAAATGAAAAACAATCCATAGAGCACAGGACAATAGACACACATATATAAAAACACCAATCGTGCTAGACCCAAGAATCGATGGCTAATACCTTTAATCGACTCAGCAAACGCAACAGAGTAACCTCGCCAATCTTCTGGCATGGGACCATAAACAGTGTGCTCTATAACGAAATAGCCAAACTAAGATGAGATAACAAAGAGCACAAATAAACAACCAACAATAGAACCACAAGAACACAAGCACCTTCATAGCCAGAACGAAGCAAGTCAAGGTTCACCCTACGCTTCCTGCGGTTTGAGGTTGTTTCAGCTGAACTTATATAGGGAAGCCAACTATCACCTAAGAGGGGCAGGCAACACCAAAAACATGGAAGGATCAGCACATGAAAACAATAACCTAGGAAACGCAAAACCTCCGCAATAAGGAAACGGGACGCACGTTTACGCTTTCGAGGAGGAAACCCAGGAGGCACGCGCGGCGTGTACAACTTAGCAACCGCAGAACGTCCTTGCACGGGAGCAGCAGCAGCAGGCACCCTAGCAGAACCACGGCCACGGGAAGCGGCACGCCCAGACCCACGGCCTCGGGCAGCAGCGGCGGCAGGGCCACACCCAGACCCACGGCCTCGGGCAGCAGCGGCGGCAGGGCCACACCCAGACCCACGGCCTCGGGCAGCAGCAGCCACAGGGGCACGACCAGTCCGACGGCCTCGGACAGCAGCAGCAGCAACATTTCGTCCACCCCCCCCGTGGACAATCAACATCACCTTGCCCGATAACAACGCCACCTTGTCCGCGTCCACCAACAATGCCTATAACCGGCATCGCAAGACCCGGGACGGGCATATGTCCACGGGCACACCCACGACCAATCACAGGGATACGTGCAGAGGGCCCCTCCCGTGCAGAGACACCCCCCCTTCCTGAGCCATAGCCACCACCACCTGGGCTCCCACAGCCCTCGCCTCGCCCATGACCAACCTCCCCTCTATGACCATCCGCACCCTCATCCGCCATACAAACACCTCCTCAGACAACAGCACACCCACGGACAAGAACTCCACCACACGATAACATGGCAAACCAATACTGGACAACACGAGACAGAAAAATCAGGAATATCATCATGCAGATAGACCGCAGAATAAAAAATCTCCGGTCAGTAGTAAGATCAACATATACAACAAGACACAGTACATACATACGGAAAATGCTGGACCAGAGCTATAAAATATGTAATAACAGGAGGTAACAACAACTTTATTGAACGCAGGTGAACACAGATGAACATTATATTTAAATAGTACAACATCTCAGCTGCATGTACAGCACGACTCGAATACACAACACCCAGGACAAGAAAAAAACAAACCACTGAAAAATAAAACCAAATAAACCCTACACCAGCACTATAAAGCACATGCCATTGCGACCAAGGCAGTATGCAGCATCTGCCGCTGCGCAGCAACATCGACGTCACCCACAACGGCAGACACATCAGCATGGGCATCAGTGTGTGTGGTCCGGACCAACGACGCAGCCAAAACCACTGCAGAGCGAGCAAGTTCTCGATAAGTAGACATACTCTTATAATTGTAATCCATCACAACGAACCCATACACACCCTGCAGAAAACAAATTGCCTGGAAAGCAGCATTTTCATAAATGGACAGTCCCACACTCGAATGGGACCAAAAAAATCTCCTGCCCGTTGGTGCACCACTCCCAGGAATAGAAACCTCGATCTCAACTCCACCAAGCAAATCACCATCTTCCATAACCTCTCGCAGGTATGAGTGAAACGGCAAACGGCATCGAGAGGCGACGGCATCCAAAAGGTGCACGTACGAACAACTCACAGCAAACATCCTGCCACATATAATACCATAAAAAAGTAAAACCACCCACACAAGAAAGAGAAAAAGAAACAGAAGCAGACGTTAGATCCTCCAGTTTAGAAAAGCAACGCAAAGCACCTAGCCAGGAACAACACATACAAAAGATGGCAGCACACAAACAGAAAGCCCTATAATCAGGAACCAACACAACAATAAACGGAATGCACGATTCAATATCTCCAGCACGCTGCACCTTAAAGATCTGACAAGCAATCATCCTATCTAAACGGCCAGATCACATGATTTATAAGTCATCAATTGTTGGGTTCAGTATACCAGAAAGCCCTATAATCAGGAATCAAGACTCTAATGAACAGAACACACGATTCACTATCTCCAGCACGCTGCACCTTAAGGACCTGACAAGCATTCATCCTATCTAACCTGTCAACTCACATGAATTATTCATCACGAAAAATTGGGTTCAGTATACCCTAGAACACAACATCCGCCCATAACCACAGACTGAAAACACATTCCAGTCAGAGAAAACCCCATATCCAATCTCACATCGACCATAGACCCTAGACTGAACAAACACTATATCTAAACGCAAGGCCTACACAAATCCGTAGCAGAAAGGTAGCCTAAAACGAAACACAAGCCTCAATCACTCTCGCTTCTGAACCACAGCCATCCATATCCGAGTAACCTATGGCCTAAACAAAGCCCCAAACCCTCCGTCAACGGCACGAAGCATCACGATCAGTAAATAACAGGGCCGCCAAAATACCCATACAAAATCCATCTACTCATACAGATCCAACACGATAAACAGGGGAGCAAGTAGACAGCACAAAGGAAAAATCCAGCAACGAACCTGCTCCAGGACCGTCGACAGACACCCTCGCAAGAATCAACCACACCAGATCAAATCCCTTGTAAACAGAAGACAAGGACGACGCCGCAACCGAAGACCAAGGGCCAACCCTAACCCTAATCCTGCGCATCGGTCAGAAACAAATCAAACAAAGAAACAGGGGAGCACGAATCGAACGTAAAGCAGAGCACAGCGTCATAGACTATCTCATCCATCGCAATCAACCAGGCGAAGAACCGAGATGCATCGTCCACATCAAAGATCGAACCCTAGAAGCCGACTGGATCTACAACAACCACACCGCATCAGATGACAGGCACACAGATCTTAGCCACGAAATGACAGCCAGAAACGCGGACCAGACCTGAGGTTCGACGGCGGGAGAGGCAGCAAGAAGTCGGCGCCGGGCGAAGGAGAGGAAGATGGGGACGGCGAAACAGAGAGGAAGGCTAGGGTTTGTTATGCCCTAGCCAGTCGGGTCCTCGGCTTTACCCAGGCGCCATCCATAGGCGAAGCGCCACGCAAGGGGGACGACGTGTAATGTCGAATACACCCTCGGCGGGCGATGCAATTATCAGGCGGTGGCACCGCACCCCGCCCAGAACGGACTCGCACCGTCAGCAGCACCCGCCACAACCACTGACGAGCGTGACCCACAGAGCCCGGACCCCCCTTGTCAGCGCGGCACACCAGGGAAGCAAGAGTGTAAAACGCTGCTGGAAATTCCATTGCAGCAGTGCCAGACGAGATCGAACGGCGAGGATCGAACGCCGGCTTGATCGGACGGCCAGTACCAGTCCACCAGAAGATCCGACCGCCATTACGCGTCAGGGAGCTCGATCGAACGGTCGAGAATCCAAACGAACGGGGAAGCTCCATTTTGCTTCGGACTCTAACAAGGGGATTCTCACACTGCTCGAGAGCTAGCTCTCCTCGTGCATGCATATACAAATGTGAGACGAGACACTCCACGCACTCCATAAAGTAGAGAGGCTCATCGATCAGCCATGACTAGCTAGCTTGTACATATGCATGGCCGTCCACCAAACAAATTTACGGAGTGTCTCGTCTCGCATTTGTGCATGCATGCATGAGCACTGCTTGCTCTCGACACTCCATGCACACTCTTCCGCCAGAGAAAAGCCGAAGATAGTAACTTCGGCCTCGTAAAAACCGAAGAGTGTCTCTTCGGCCCAGATCGGCCCATGTGCTCTTCGGCCTACAGAAGCCCAAAGACAACCACTTCGGCCTAAGCGAAGTCGACGGGGTCATATATTTGTAATTTACAAATTATGTCATATAGTTTTGGAATTTGTTATTAATAAGATAACATTTTCTTTAAAAAATCTTCATTTGGCGGGAGCCAAATACTCATGATTAGCAGCCTTCCGCCATACTAACAGCTAATAATCTTTTTTAAGTTAATAGAGCCGGATATTTAGTGTACGGGGTTGGATGGCCGGCTCCCGCATCACTGTCTGCGGACTAGTCCTCTCGGTCCGTGGACGGATGTGGTGTCTGGTTTGCACGTCAGCGTTGGAGATGCCCTAAGAACATCTCTAGCAGACCCCGTATATCGCCGACCCGCAAAACTCGTTTACAGTTCACGGAAAAATAGCTTTGCGGCCGGCACAGGCGGCGACCGAGCAGACCCCGCATAGAGGAACTGTAAAATGGAATATTCGCGGACATTCCGTTTTACAGTTCCGCTATGCGGGGTCTGCTCGGCCACAGCCCACGCCAACCCGCAAACCAGATGGGTTCTTATCTGAATTTGACGCATATGCCACATATCAGAATTATTAATTCAATATAAGATAAAATGTCAATATTGCAATACAACAATCATCCAAATTACAATAATTATTGAAATCACCGAAGCAAACTAAATAATTCAATACAAAACTTGTCCCGAATACAAATCACACATGAATTAAATGAAATGAATGCAAAAATGGAATGTGTTACTGCCCAGCCCTTTGCCGATGGTGCTCAATGAGATCCTCCTGAAGCTGAAAGTGGGTGTTTGCATCTTCAATCTCCCGGTAGGTCAGAAGAAATGCTCTAATGCGGTTAGGGTCTCGAGCTGGTTTGACACGGCTACCCACATTGTCGTAGAAGAACTCCAAGTTCATGCCTCTCTCATCTTCAAGAATCATATTGTGAAGAATCACACAGCATGTCATGATGTTTTTCAGGGATCGCTTGTCCCAAAAAGGAGCAGGACCATGAACAATGGCAAACCTAGATTGCAAAACCCCGAATGCTCTTTCAATATCTTTTCGGGCGGCCTCTTGTACCCTTACAAATTCACATTGTTTCTTAGTTTTGGGCTCTTTGATGCTCTTGACAAATGTGCACCAAGAAGGGTAGATACCATCTGCAAGATAGTACCTCTTTGTGTATTCATGCCCATTGATAGTGTAGTTTCAAGCAGGAGCATCACCACTAGCAAGCCTAGCAAACAAATGAGACCGTTGCAACACATTGATATCACTGAGAGTACCCGGCATACCAGAAAAGCAATGCCAAATCCATAAATCCTCGGATGCTACGGCCTCTAGCACAATTGTTGCATCACGAGACTTGCCACAATACATTCCCTGCCATGCCTTTGGGCAGTTTGTCCAAGTCCAATGCATACAATCAATGCTTCCTAGCATGATAGCCCAACCTCTTCCTCGTTGGGTGCCCGAAGATATTCAGGACCAAAGACAAGGATGACCACTTTGGCAAACCTACGCACTGACACAATTATAGTATCTTCACCAATGCGCAGGTACTCATCGGCATAGTCAGCCGGAATGCCGTATGCAATTACCCGCATAGCTGCCGAGATTTTTTGATATGCACTAAATCCCTTCAAGCCTGCGGCATTTCTTCTTTGAGTAAAATACCGACAATTGGCCTCGCAAGCTTGCACTATTTTTACAAAGAGGGATCGACGCATTCGGTACCTTCTCCGGAAGAGGTGCGGCGGATATGTTGGATTGTCCGTGATGTAGTCTTGCATCAACATCTCGTTCCCGAGATGGCGATTGGGAGGAATGCAAAGACGGCCGACGGTCGATACTCGCCGTCTCTTTCGGTTCTCATCGTCGTGCTCCCTCATGGCGAGGGCCATCACCAACAACTACTGCCGATGGTTCTCGAGCAGCGTCTTAACATCTGAGTCATCCGAATCGGACGAATCCTCGAGCAAAAACCTCTCGCGAGGGCTCAGTTCCATCTAAAATCACAAATACGAACACCGCATGAACCAACTATGCATATCGCATCCGAAAGCACAAGCACAAGTACTGACCGGCGGCTCGGGGCGGTGGCTCTGCGATGGTCGATCCCGGGGCGACGACGGCGACCTGGGACGGCTCGGCTCTGCGGATCCGGGGAGCCGGTGAAGCGGCTAGGTGGAACCGGGTGAGGGGCGCCCCAGCGGCGTGATTCCGTCCGCAGATATGGCCGGAATCGCCGGCGACGAACGGGCGGAACCGATGGCGGGCGGCTGCGGAACGGGGTGGGGAACGCGCGCGGGCTGAAATGTCTCTCCCGCCAACCGCTTTTCAGAGATACAGGGCACCGTCGGGTCAAGGGGGAAATCTGTATTTTCGCGGGTTGGTGGGATTTTACGGCGCCCCTCAAATTTTTTTACGGTCCGATGCGTTTAGAGTGTCTGATCGGAAGGTTTTTTTTGCGCGGACCCGCATTTTGGCGGTTATTTTGCTGGTCGGGGCATTATACGGGGTCTGCCAGAGATGCTCTAACATCAACAACTACATACAAATTCTATGTAATTCGTGTCAAATTACACCGTTGTGAAAATTTACACAGCTATATGCGTATTCTTGCATCTATACCAATATAAAAAGATCCAAAGGGGCAGATCCAATTAATCTCGGCCATCAAATCATGTCAATCAAACGAGCTAGACGGCTTCAATGTCGAGCGCTCAACACGTTTAGCGTGCAGTTAATTTCATGTCAAATATAGTGCTAATCACATAATAATACGCAAATAATATCCTACTTAATATCCATATGCACTTAATATACTTCCAAATTAACGTGCATTGCACGTATACATTGACTAGTATTGTTAAATAGTGCAAGTTCTATGCAATTTGTGCACAAATGTTTTGTCTTTTTTTTTGCGAAAAGCACAAATGTTTTGTCATGATATACTTTAAGTTTTCTTTCTTCATTTTCTTTCCTCTTTATGCTAGTACCGGTGCAACTAATTCATTCTTTCCTATAACTATTTTTAAATCATTTTTTGGCTTTTATTTTGGTATATGGCTCTGTTTTTTCTTACTTGTAGGGTAATATCGATGTCCTTGATTTATTCTTCGTTAAAAAAACTTCTTTCTTGGGTCCTTTCCTAGTTTTGTCTTTTTTTCTTCTGCATATCGAGTGAGTGTCAAAGTGGTATAATTTACAGCTTATACTAGTCATTCATTGATGCTATTACAATTTACGGAAGATTAGATCACAATGGTAGCCCGGTTTAAGCTGGCAAAGTGCAAGGAGAGGCGTGGGCTACACTATGACAAAGTAAGAGCATCTATAGCCGGGCACCTCAAACCTGCCGCATATGCCTGGACGGTCCGCCAGGTCATTGTCCGGTCGCGAAATTTTGATCCAGACAGACGCCTTAAATTGGACTCAAATGCCCGGGCTGAACGGCACCCCTCATATCTAGCCTAAATATGGGGCGGATATGGGGCACGCCTACCACGTCGGACCCGGGCCCACGCTGGCCCACCCGATCCCACATATATTCCTCCCCATCAGCTCGCCGGACCAAACCCTAGCCACTTCACTCCACTCTCCTCCACTCCACTCCGCCACCCAAGTTCGTCCCCGGCACCGCCCGGCAGTCTCCGGCATGGCGGGCAGTGGATCCGAGTCCTTCACCTCCGTACCCGTTGACCCCGAGCTCATCCCATGCGGCCCCGAAGAGGAGATGGCCATCCGGCTTGCGCTCTGACGCTCCTGAGAGGAGGCCCATGCACTGCAGCGCTCGGACTCCTTCCGTCGAGAATCCATTGCGTCCGCCCAAATGGCGCATGTATCCGGCGCTAGGGCAGCCGGCGCTGCCACACTAGAGGCGGTGCGGTCCGTCTTGCGTCCGAACACGGTGACGGGACGCCCAACCCCTTCGTTGGGGAGGCGAGGCCAAGGACACACCGTGGGCGTCGTCCGACGCAAATACGCCGCCGTGCGCGGCAGTGGGTGCGGGATGTGGCGGCAACGCTCACGGCGGTGGACGTCGGTGAGGCGGAATCGCATTCTCCGGCGCCCCGTACTGTGCACCAGTCCAGGCGCCGCAACCGCGTCATGGTAGACGTCGCCGGCTCGTCCCAAGATGGATCCATCATCGATCTGACGTCCACCGGCACCCAACGGGTTACGGGCTCCGACGAGGAAGAGTAGGGCATGGGAGACGGTGGCGCCTTGAGTCCCGTGAGCCGACTCATGTCCCATGCCTTAATCTACCTTACCGGCGACCGGGCCAACAATCTGGGGAGCACAGCCGGCCACCGGACATGGCCACGGCGACCGGACGAGCTCCGCTTAAAGATCGCTACGTTGCATGTAATAATATGGATTTGAAGTTTCTAATTTGGTGTACCCAGATGTGGATTACATTATTTGAGACGTGACCGGTCAGTGTCCGCGGACACATCCGGGCACGTCCGCAGGCGTTTGAGTGGTCGAATTTGCAAAATCCGACTGTAGATGCTCTAAAGGGGTAAATGTTCGTGGCCGTGAGCCATAGCTGGTCCCTTCCTCTCTCAGTCTCTCTTCTGATCGCCTGACAACTTCCTCCTGTTTGCCTAACAGCTCAAGCCCACGCGGCCACCACGCACACCGCGTGAACATGGAACCGGCGCTGTTGAGGACCACTGAGCACTGCTCCTGTGATTGACGCCGTTGCTGTCTGGTTGCCCAACCACCCATCGAGCTGGGAAGTACAACCGGCGATATCGATGAAACATGCATGCGCTAGGTTTCCGTTTCTAGGAAAGTGGAATAAAACATATGCGGTTCCTCTCTTTTGGTCGATATCCATGAACATGCATGCTTGTTTACTGATTGGCCATCATTTCGCTGTTCTATTCAAAGTTGTCAATTTGGTTATGGAAAAATTAATATTGACATTGATAGTTTACCATCCAAAATAATATAACAATTCCATTGTTGTCAGAGGTGAGAGCAGTTTTGTTTTTTTAACGAAAGCAACCATAGTGTGGACATGTAGAATACTTCACCGGATTTGCCAAACATAGTCTTCTCCTGCATTTTTTTCGAAAAGGTAGTCTTTTTTTTTTTGACCGCATGATCTTGCTTCGGGGAGATTCAAAACTCTGTCGCATTGACCACGTGATACAGCATATATAACCAGACCACTAGACTTTATTTTGTGTAGATATAGGAAAAGTTTGGTTATTTGGTTTTGTAAAGGTTTTGATTCTTTGTTTAGCTTTTTATATACTTTATTTTGGTTTTCTATTTTGTATATCGCAAAGGGTTTTGGTTATTTGATTTGGTGTTGCTTATATACTGTTTAGGTGGGATGGTAAAAGTCACCAACAAGTAGTTTGGTGTATTGGACCCCCCCCCCCCCTTCCTTCCCTGTGTTGCCCTCCTCTGGCGACACAGGGAACCCGAGCCGCCGCCTTCTGTATAACCCCTCCACCCTCTCTTATCACGTCGCCGCCACCTGAGGGGCCGTCGACAAAGTGGGGTCGGCTCCAGGGGCTCGAGTGAAGGTGGCGGCGGGGCTTGTTGTTTTTTAGTGGTGGCCCTCGGGGCAGGGCGTGCGGGGACACAATACTGGCAGTGCCACACAACGCTGGATGGCACGGCGCTAGGTTGCTCCGGCGCGACGCTCGGGCAGTGGCATGGGCACATAGACCCTCCCTTGGCCTGCGTGGCCGGGGCGGGCAGGGGACATACCGTGGATGGTTGCTTCACTGGATTCCTATCTTTTATACGTGACCTCATTGTCACCATTCTCGATACTTGTGGTCCGCTAGCAGGATCGACGCTCTACCTACCTGATACGTCTCCAACGTATCTATAATTTTTTATTGTTCCATGCTATTATATTATCCATCATGGATGTTTTATATGCATTATTATGCTATTTTATATCATTTTTTGGGACTAACCTATTAATCTAGTGCCCAGTGCCAGTTGTTGTTTTTTCCTTATTTTTGTCTTGATGCATGCTGGATAGCGGTCGATGTGTGGAGTAATAGTAGTAGATGTAGGCAGGAGTCGGTATACTTGACACGGACGTGATGCCTATATTTCGTAATCATTGCCTTGGATATTGTCATAACTTTGCGCTTTTCTATCAATTGCTCGACAGTAATTTGTTCACCCACCGTATTATTTGTCTTCAAGAGAGAAGCCTCTAGTGAAACCTATGGCCCCCGGGTCAATTTTCCATCATATTAGTTTCCGATCTACTATTTTGCAATCTTTTACTTTCAGATCTATACAGCAAAAAAATCCAAAAAAATATTTTATCTTTTGTTTAGTTTCATTTATCTATCTTTATCAGATCTCACCTTTGCAAGTGACCGTGAAGGGATTGACAACCCCTTTATCGCATTGGGTGCAAGTGTTTGATTGTTTGTGCAGGTATTGGTGATTTGCGCGTTCTTCTCCTACTGGATTGATACCTTGGTTCTCAAACTGAGGGAAATACTTATCTCTACTTTGTTGCATCACCCTTTCCTCTTCAAGGAAAAAACCAACGCAAACTCAAGAAGTAGCAGCTACCATGACCGATGGTTGCAAATGTCAGAGAGGAAGAATCCCGACTATTGTCGTGGGGGTCACTTCTCCTTCGTTCCCGTGTGCTATACATTTTGGTGTAATGCACTCGAGAACAAAGGGAGGAGCGACCATCACCGACGGTCGAATATATCACCGAGAGAGTGCCCACCATATACACCACGTGAGATGAGAGTTTTTAAGGAAATACTCGACAGATCGAAAGTCAACCCGTGATGAATAATCATGATCTGTGCGTTGAGTTCCTGTTATTTGTTGTCGATTTTTAATCTTTGACTTATATGAACACAGGAAATGTCTGACGATGATAGGATCCCCCAGTGTGACTACTGCGAAGACGACCGGGGTATGTGCGACAGGTTGCCTCGTTTGCAAAACGGTAGGTGCTTTACCGTCATGCTGAAGGAGACTTTCGACGTTTTTACGATACGTAGCGACGACAAGTATTTTTCCATAATTAAGCATGACTTCTGATTTTTGGCTTCAATATGTAATTTTCATTTTCTACAATTCGAATAGTTTATCCCATGTCATGCCAGACCGTATGTCTTGGAAAAGCTCGGTTTCAAAGATAGGGAGAATACGGAGACGAAGAGAGCTCATCTTAGGACGAAGAATGGTTTCACTTTTTGTGTTAAGCTATTTAATGCACCAAATATATTTTGGTTGCTCAACTTGAAGAGGACTATGCAAGGCTCATGAATTTAAGGAGGATATTGTTGGGAAACGTTGCATGAAAAACAAAAAATTTCTACGCACATGCAAGATCTACCAAGAAGATGCATAGCAATGAGAGGGGAGAGTGTGTCCACGTATCCTCGTAGACTGTAAGCGGAAGCGTTTCACAACGCGGTTGATGTAGTCGAACTTCTTCGCGCTTCAACCGATCAAGTACCGAACGCACGGCACCTCCGCGTTCTGCACACGTTCAGCTCGGTGACGTCCCTCGCCTTCTTGATCCAGCAAGACGTCGAGGTAGTAGATGAGTTCCGTCAGCACGACGGCGTGGTGACGGTGATGGTGAAATGATCTCCGCAGGGCTTCGCCTAAGCACTACGAAAATATGATCGGAGGTGTAAACGGTGGAGGGGGGCGCCGCACACGGCTATGTAATTGTCAAGGATGTGCTAGGCGCCCCCCTCCCACATATATATAGGTGGGACGGAGGGAGGAGCAGCTAAGGGGGGTGCCCAAGTAGGAGGAATGCTACTTGAGATCTCTCCCAAGGTGCGCCCCCTTCTTTCCTTATTTGGAGTGCGGGGAAAGGCAGGGGAGGGTGGCGCCACCCCCCCCCCCTTTCTTTCTCCCATGAGAGGGAAAGGTAGGAGGGGCTAGCCCTCCCCCTTTTCCTTCCCTAGGGCTGGCTAAACAAGGGAGGTGGCGCACCAGCCCACTTGTGGGCTGGTCTGTCCCCTCCTTTGGCCCATAAGGCCCATAACTTGCCGGGGAGTGCCCGGAACCCCTTCCGGTGACCCGATTCCTTCCGGGTACGTCCCGAAACACTTCCGGTGTCCAAATACCATCGTCCTATATATCAATCTTTACCTCTCGACCATTTCGAGACTCCTCGTCATGTCCGTGATCTCATCCGGGACTCCGAACAACATTCGGTCACCAAAACACATAACTCATATAATACTATATCGTTATCGAAACGTTAAGCGTGCGGACCCTACGGGTTCGAGAACTATGTAGACATGACCGAGACACCTCTCCGGTCAATAACCAATAGCGGAACCTGGATGCCCATATTGGCTCCTACATATTCTACGAAGATCTTTATCGGTCGAACCGTAATGACAACATACGTAATTCCCTTTGTCCATCGGTATGTTACTTGTAGGGGAACGCGACAGAAAATAAAAAAATTCGGTATAGCGAGCACGCCCAGGACCACTATGGAGACTGCATACAAGGTTTGATCTGATCCGTACCGACTCGAAGCGCAGCGGAAGAAGAGTCGGTGTAGATCGTTGGTGCAGATCCCCGCAGCTAGGATTTACAACCTCCCAACCGTGAGGATGTACTCCCTCGCCGGACAGCCCTTCGGGAGGCGGTCGGACAGTTCCACGGACGATGTCGCGGACAGCCCTTCGGGAGGACCCTCGAAACTTAAACGGAGACTCGGACAGCCCTTCGGGAGATCACTCGAACAGCCCCTCGGGCAAAAGATCGAAACTACGACCTCTCTACGGGCTTGCACACATACGGTGTCAACTATCCGGCAGCGCTTCGCCGTACAGAACTAGTTCCTGCCGGAACCCAGACAGGCTTTCGGCTCTACGAAAAACTCTTTTCGTGGGAGGGGGAGAGAGAGCTAGCAAAGCATAGCATGTGTATGAGAGCAAGGGAGAGATGGCAGCCCTCACCTCCTCTATTTATAGGAAAGCCAAGGGGTAGTGTGCCTCCAAAAATTACCAAAAACCCATGCATTAGGTCACACCCCATGGGCATTTAGGTCATAATGGGAGGCCATGTGGAGCTCCATGGAGCTCCACCACATGTGGCCGGCCACCCCTTGGGGGCCCCCCCAAATGGGGTTCCTTCCCTTGCAAGCCTTTCCCTTCTAAAATCTTTGAAAAGTCCTAAAATGTGGCTCTCCAAAAATATCCCAAAAAGCACTTTCACTATTCATGACGACATTTTTCAGCGTCCGTTCGAACTGAAAATATTTATGTGGTCTTAGAACATTTCCAGTACCCACTAAAATAATTTTCAACGCGTTCCGAAACAATTCCAGATTAGTGATTTTCATCTGCGAAAAGCATCTGAAGTGGTTCCGCCAGCTCCGGAACATTTCCGGTTTTCATCCCAGAAAATTCCAGTAAGTTTCCAGAATAATTCTGGCACCCTCCAAGAATTATCAGGGGCATCCCAAAAACAATTTGACTTAATGGGATACCCCGAAACAACTTTTCAGTTTCACCGAAACTCATCCGGGGTTCTCTGTCCGAAACTTTTTTGGTGATTTTCTCTCAGACTCCCTGTCTAGTATTCAGTAGATAGATGACCCTTAAGCGTGTGACCCTATAGGTTCGGTGAAGAATAGACATGACCCGGAACCCCTTCCGATCAATGATCAACATCGGAGCCGTGTGTCGTGGTTCTAAGTCTGACAGTAGAATGGAGGGTAGGTATGAGGAGGCAAGATCCTAGCTACGGTGAGGTTGTGCACGCAAGATTTACGAGTTCAGGCCCTTCTCGGAGGAAGTAACAGCCCTACGTCTCGGTGCCCGGAGGCTCGGTCGATTGACTTATGCGTGAAGTTACAGGGGGTGCGAACCCTTGTGCCTGAGGAGGGGGGTGGCTTATATAGAGTGCGCCAGGACCCCAACCGTCCCACGTTACAAGGGATTCAATGTCTATAAAGACAGGACGTTACTGATAACGCCAGCAATAAAGGCAAATAAATGATCATTAAGACTACGGAGTGAACGCCTAACCCTTGCCATCCTGAGTGACCTTAGATCTTTTGTCTTCCGAGTGGTTTCTGGTGCGGTCGAGTGAGTACACCCCGGTCGAATGGAATTGGGTTATCCGAGTGAACTGTTGGTCGAGTGGGTTGCACCCTGTGGCGATTTCAGTCGGTAGATGGTGCTATCCTTTGAATGTCCTTGGCCTTAGGGCAGTGTCCTCAGGTAAGGGTGTCTAGGTCAGGCCTATTACCCTACCCTAGGTACATGTCTTCATCATTAGCCCCCGAATGGATCTGGGTCCGAGTGGAGAAGGGGTTGAAGATGGTTCCGACCCGATTTATATGCTTCAGAGGCATCCTAACCGGGCCGGTGATCTTTGTAAAAACTTCAACTTCTTCTTCAGTCGCCTGGGTCCATTCAGAGGTCGTCGAGTGATTTTTGCTGATAAGCTCTGAGTGTTGGTATGGTATAAGATCCTCGGCGTGATTGGTCACGCTGCTGCTTTCCGGATCTCACGGGATTCGAAATTTGGAGAAGCGCGCGGGACGGAGAGCGCCGCAGTAGACGGAGCGGGTTAGGCAGGGACGCCTCGATTCTCGCGCCACCTTTCGCCACATATCCAGCGCCCGACTGTTGCGGGATTTGACTGGATTGCCTGGGCCCACTAGTCAGCCACTCGGGAGCAGGCCCATATAAGGCGTCGGGGTCGTTGAGCCCGGTACTGTGCTCCCCATCTCCTTCCTCTTCTCCTGTTTAACAACCACATTCGCCGCCACCTTCGATGCCGCCGCCCCGCCAGAGCGCAGCCTGCCGCGATGGGGAAGCAGAAGATGGCCGCCTTGGAGCGTGCGAAGAAAGCGACGGCGGCAGCGAAGGGCAAGAAGACGAGTCGGGGTGGCTCGTCGTCGAGATCCGGCCTGCCGCCCGGCTGGATCCAGGGCGATTGGATTCGCTCCACAATTTAGCAAGAGGATATGGAGGATCTGGTCGAGGGGGGCTTGATCACCCATGGATCCTGGAGGCTGCCAGGTGATGAGACCGAGCCGCAGCCGCAGGAGGGTGAGTGCGTCCTCCTCGCGACCCACATCGACCGTGGTTTTTCTCTGCCCCCTCATCCTTTTTTCTGAGGTTTTCTGAACTTTTTCGGGGCTCAACTTCATCACTTTTCTCCGAACACCATCACATACCTTGCTGCGTTTGTCTCCATGTGTGAGAATTTCCTGGGTTGTCGACCGCATTGGGGTCTCTTCAAACACATCTTTACTTGGCGCTCATAGTCTGTGAAAAAGGCCAATCCGAGTGATGAGAGGACGCACGTGATCCAGATGTGCGGAGGTCTAGGGATCCAGATGAGAGGCAAAAGCACTTTTCCACCTATGACTCTTCCCGATTCGGTCAGAGGGTGGCAGTCGTCCTGGTTTTATTGTAAGGACAAACCAACTCCTGGTCAGTCGACTGGCCTTCCTCCCTTTACCATGGGGTGAATTGAAAAGCCCTCTTCCTTGAAAGTGACTCCAGAAGAAAAGGCGGAGGTGAACATGTTGGTTGACCGCGTAATCCAACTAGTCCGCAATGGCGTGACCGGCATGGATTTGCTAGAGGTGTTTCTCACTCGCCGCATCCAGCCGCTCCAGGCCCGCGATCATCCTATGTGGATGTATTTGGGCGCCGATGATTCTGCTCGGATAAACCCGGAGGAAGTTGCCGAGGAGACGGTGGCGCGGTGGCTGCAGAGCATTACCGGAAACAAAGACAACCCCAGGGGGTCTAGGAGAATTCTGCCACTCGGCGCTGATAACGAACCAGACAAGGTCAGACCTTCGATGTCGAGTGACTTTTACTCTAATTTGTAAACTATCTTTGGAACCGACTGATGATTGTTCAATTCTTTGCTTCGCAGATATATACTGAGATGTACTCGATGCCCAACGGGGAGTAGATCTAGGAAGGAGAAGAGAGCGGAGGCGACAGCGGCGACTGGAACTCCGATGGGGAGAGTGATGAAGAGCACGAAAACTCGAGCAGTGAGGAGGAGGTCGATTCTCCACCTCGCACGGAAAAGCATTCCAAGCACAAGCATGACCAAGCAAGTATCCGGGGCAAGGTGGCAACACCGACTGGACAGACTTCGAAGCGCACTCGGACATCTTCTCCGGTGCCGACTGAGAAGGCTCCGAAGCAGCTCAAGACCGCGCCGTCAAAGCCACGGAAGGCTTTGCCCAAGATCAAGGTTGACGTTCCCGTCGCCTCTACGTAAGCGTTTCATTTTCACCCTTTGTTTGAAGAATCTTATATCAGTTGTCGACCCATTCACCTGCTTGACCGAGTGAACCTTGAGATTTGCAGTGCTGCTACCTCCGGGACTTCTGCTTACCAAGATGATGGTGACGAGGAGATGGAGGACGCGGTCACCTCCAAAGCGGGTATGACCCCTGTTATCTCATCTTTTCTTTGTTAGCCAATTCTTCAGTCGACTGAACTCTTGTGGTCGATTCTTTTGCAGCTCCGCAAAATGTTATTGAACTTCAAGACGATGATGAAGATGAGCCGCAGAAACTCGTGGGTAGGAGGAGCAGGACCTCAGTCAAGAAGGTACCAGCTAGCAAGATGCCTCAGTCGACACCGGCGACGGAACCAGCTATCCAGCAATCCGGGGACATCAACCGTGCCTCCGTTACTTTTGCGAATCCCTTGTCGAGTGTTCGCCCTTCGTCGTCGATTGTGCCGTCCCTTGCTTCATCTGTCCAACTTCATGCCTCAAGCTCTCAAGCTACTGCAACTGATACACCAACTGCACCTCCCACCGCCCATCACGTCCCAGAAGACCAAGTGAGTGCTGCCAAGGAGGCTATACGCCAGGCTGGCGTTATGATGGAGCAGATGAAGGTGGTGCGCGAGGCCAGTCAAGCTGCCTATGATGCCAGCTCAGCACTTCAGGCCAATGTCCAGGTTAGCTTACTTTCGACTGAACTCCATCTTGACGCTTGTTCTGTTAGGATATGATATTTAGAAACTGCTGCTTTATCCGCAAGACATCCGTGGATGAGCGTTTTGGAACCTTAATTGCACACCCATTGTCAGTCTGCACACCCGGTGGGTGTTTTAATTTCTGTTGAGTAGTTTTTCCACTTGAGTCGACTAGGTTGTGCTGATCGAATCTCTGAACCAGTGGGGGCACGCTGAGTGCACCCACTGGGTGTAGTCCCCGAGACCGCCGTCGAATGTTTGATTCGGCGGGGGTCTTTTAACATATCTTTTCCACTCAGGCTGGGCAGATCATACCGAGTGGAACCTTTACCAGTGGTGGCACGCTGAGTGCACCCACTGGGTGTAGTCCCCGAGACCGTAGTCGACTGCGGGCAGTCGGCTATGGTCTGAGTTTTTTTTTTGACTGGACGGACCATGTCGATTGAAAGAGTCGGACCAGTGGGGGCACGCTGAGTGCACCCAATGGGTGTAGTCCCCGAGACTATTGGCGAATGTTTGATTTGGCAGTAGTCTTTGTGTCTGCCGACTGATTATCTTCTGAACACAGAAATCTTGTGATCTTGGAGCCCGGTTTGCCGACTTGGAGAAGAAGCAAACCCAGCTCAATCTTGACCTGGAGTTGGCTCGGAACAACTTGCAGAAGGCTAAGGATGACGCTGCTGGTAAGGAAAGCTTGTTGACCGGTTCTCTTGCCATACTTTCTCCTCCTTTTTCTGATTCGAATGTTATTCTTTCTAGAAATAATGAGACAAGCTTTGGAGAAGAAGGATCGTGACCTTGCGGTTGCGAAGAAAACCGCCGAAGAAAAAACGGCGCTTGCCGACCAAAAGATGGCCTCAGTTGGACAGCTGGAGGGAGAGAATGCCAAGCTGAAGGCTGCTCTTGACGAAGCCAACAAAGAAGTGACTCGTCTGAAGAAGGACAAGCGAACCCTGACCGACAAAGTAGAAGACATCACCCGCAGGAGGGACGAGCTGGAGAACTACCTGGGAGGACTCGCCAAAAAATTATTCCTCATGCTTGAAGGTACTTTTCTCTGTGCGATTGGTTCGCTTTCGTCGACTCATCATACCGCTGTCGACTCATTATTTCTCTGCGAGTGCAGAATTCTGTCAAGACTTCGAGGAAGAAACTGGGCGAGTCGAGACGAACTTGGACCCTATCAACTCCCCTGTCAAAGATGAAGCAGCCATGAATGTGCTCCGACAGGAGTCTCGCCTTGCCAGTGTCTTGGAATATCTTGCTCGACTCAAGGTTGCAGTTTCGCGGATCGACACAGTGCTCTGGCCAGGGGACACGGTCCGAAACGATCTCGAGTCTCTGATGACTCGACTTAACGAGATTCCTGGTCGAGTGCAGGAGTGGAAGAAGTCCGCTGCTCGATGCGGAGCTGACGTAGCTTTGTCCCTGGTTCGCGTCCACTGCAAGGAAGCCAGAGAAGAGAAGCTAGCGGCAATCAAGGTCGCCAACACCAAGAAACTCGACTTCCAGTCTTTCATGGAGACCTTTATTGCTGCTGCTACTCGAATCGCAGATGGAATCGACCTGGACGAGTTTGTCGAGCCTGCCAGCCCCTCTGCGGAGTGAATGAAACTTTTATGATCTGATTCAATTTGCCTCGGTATGCCGAGTGATTCTGTAACCGTAAAACTCCTTCGGGCTTGATGCCCGAGTACTTTGAGCTCCTTCATCCGAACTTTTATGATCCGGTTCAATTTGCCTCGGTATGCCGAGTGATTCTGTAACCGTAAAACTCCTTCGGACCTGATGACCGAGTACTTTTAAGCTCCTTCGTCCGAACTTAGTTTGCCCTTTAAATATGCTTGTTTTTATTTCCGAGTGGAACTTGTATCTTCACTCAGAACAGACGCAGTTCTGAGGAGAGGATCGCGGACGACCTGCACCTCGTCGTCCTTGCAGATCAGGATGGAGCATGTTTTACACTTAGGCGAGTACAGGACTGCAGCTAAGCCTCCGAGTGAGAGGGTTGCTCATCACTCGGTAGGATTTTTTTTAAACTTAGGCGAGTACAGGACTGCAGCTAAGCCCCCGAGTGAGAGGGTTGCTCATCAATCGGTAGGATTTTTTTAAACTTTGGCGAGTACAGGACTGCAGCTAAGCCCCCGAGTGAGAGGGTTGCTCGTCACTCGGTAGATTTTTTTAACTTAGGCGAGTACAGGACTGCAGCTAAGCCCCCAAGTGAGGGTTTGCTCATCACTCGGTAGATTTTTTAAACTTAGGCAGTACAGGACGTAGCTAAGCCCCCAGTGAGAGGGTTGCTCTCACTCGTAGGATTTTTTTAAACTTAGGCGAGTACAGGACTGCAGCTAAGCCCCCGAGTGAGAGGGTTGCTCGTCACTCGGTAGGATTTTTTAAACTTAGGCGAGACGACTGCAGCTAAGCCCCCAAGTGAGAGGGTTGCTCATCACTCGGTAGGATTTTTTAAACTTAGGCGAGTACAGGACTAAGCTAAGCCCCCGAGTGAGAGGGTTGCTCATCACTCGGTAGGATTTTTTAAACTTAGTCAAGTACAGGACTGCAGCTAAGCCCCCGAGTGAGAGGGTTGCTCGTCACTCGGTAGGATTTTTTAAACTTAGGCGAGTACAGGACTGCAGCTAAGCCCCCGAGTGAGAGGGTTGCTCGACACTCGGTAGGATTTTTTAAACTTAGGCGAGTACAGGACTGCAGCTAAGCCCCCGAGTGAGAGGGTTGCTCGTCACTCGGTAGGATTTTTTAAACTTAGGTGAGTACAGGACTGCAGCTAAGCCCCCGAGTGAGAGGGTTGCTCATCACTCGGTAGGATTTTTTAAACTTAGGCGAGTACAGGACTGCAGCTAAGCCCCCGAGTGAGAGGGGTTCCTCATCACTCGGTTGGATTTTACAAACTTAGGCGAATCGGATTCGCGGCTAAGCCCCCGAGTGAGAGGGTTGCTCATCACTCGGTAGGATTTTTTAAACTTAGGCGAGTACAGGACTACAGCTAAGCCCCCGAGTGAGAGGGTTCCTCATCACTCGGTAGGATTTTACAAACTTAGGCGAATCGGATTCGCGGCTAAGCCACCCACTGGGGGATTTTGGACGCATGTATTAGTAACAACAATCATTTAGGAGACTGGAAAACCATGTCTTTGATAAACGAACTGAAAGGTACTCTTTATTACATCTCATCAGTCCGAACACTTAAGTATAAAAACGGCAGAGTAACTCCGCATTCCAAGCGCGTGGCTCATCTTTATTATGCTCCACATTGTAGAGGTGATACGCTCCGTTGTGGAGCACCTTGGTGACGATGAAGGGACCTTCCCAAGCGGGGGCAAGTTTGTGAGGCCGTTGCTGGTCCACTCGGAGCACAAGGTCTTCTTCCTGAAATGCTCGACCATTCACATTTCTGGCATATAATCGACGAAGGTCTTGCTGATAAATGGTCGATCGGATCAAGGCCATCTCTCTTTCTTCTTCCAGGAGATTAACAGCATCTTCTCGAGCTCGTTCTGCTTCAGCTTCTGAAAAAAGTTCTACTCGGGGCGCATTGTGAAGCAAGTCACTCGGCAGCACAGCCTCAGCCCCATAAACCATGAAGAAGGGGGTTCGACCAGTCGACCGATTTGGTGTTGTTCGTAATCCCCAAAGGACTGACGGTAGCTCGTCAACCCAAGCGCCGGCCGCATGCTTGAGGTCGCGCATCAATCGAGGTTTCAGCCCTTTGAGAATCAAACCGTTCGCTCTTTCTGCCCGTCCATTCGACTGAGGGTGGGCGACTGAAGCATAGTCGACCCGAGTACCTTGGGATGCACAGAAAGCTCGAAACTCATCAGAATCAAAGTTCGACCCATTATCCGTGATGATGCTATGTGGGACTCCATATCTAAATGTTAACCCTCTAAGGAAGCTGACCGCAGTACTTGCATCTAGGTTTTTGACAGGTTTAGCTTCGATCCACTTGGTGAACTTGTCGACTGCTACAAGCACATGGGTGAAACCACTCCTGCCAGTCTTCAGAGGTCCCACCATATCCAAACCCCAAACAGCGAATGGCCAGACGAGTGGAATGGTCTTCAGGGCTGAAGCGGGTTTGTGGGACATGTTGGAGTAGAACTGACATCCCTCACATTTGTCAATTATCTCCTTTGCCCGCGGCCAATAAAACCCTACTCGATACGCTTTGGCCACGATGGCCCGAGAAGACGCATGGTGACCATAGGTTCCCGAGTGAATATCATCGAGGATTATTCGGCCTTCTTCCGGAGTGATGCGTTTCTGAACGACCCCAGTGACACTTTCTCTATAGAGTTGCTCCCCCATTACTGTGAAGGCTTTGGATCGACGGACAATCTGGCGAGCCTCTTCTTCATCCTCTGGAAGCTCTTTCCTGAGAATATATGCGATATACGGCACTGTCCAATCTGGAATAACAATCAAAACTTCCATGATCAAGTCGACTACAGCTGGTATTTCAACTTCAGTCGGATCAGTGGAACTTTTAGGCTGTGGGGGCTCTTCTGTGAAGGGATCTTCTTGAACTGATGGTGTGTGAACATGCTCCAAAAACACATTGCTGGGAATAGGCTCCCGCTTGGATCCTATCTTCGCCAAGTCATCAGCTGCTTGATTCTTCAGTCGGGGTATATGGTGGAGCTCTAGCCCTTCAAACTTCCTTTCTAACTTTCTCACCGCATTGCAATAACCAGTCATAGCATGTCTCCTGATGTCCCACTCCTTCATCACTTGATTAACCACTAAATCTGAGTCATCGTAAACCATTAGGCGGCGGACGCCGAGTGAAATGGCCATACGCAACCCATACAAGAGTGCCTCATATTCAGCTTCATTGTTGGAGGAATCAAAGTGAATCTGGAGAACATATCTGAGGTTGTCGCCTCGTGGAGATACCAGGACCACTCCAGCGCCTGAACCATTCAACATCTTGGACCCGTCGAAGAACATAGTCCAATGTTCCGACTGTATCTGGGTCGGTAACTGTTGTTCAATCCACTCGACGAGGAAACCTTCTATTGCTTGAGACTTGATTGCTTTCTTTGCCTCGAACTTGATATCCAGCGGAAGGAGTTCAATCGCCCACTTTGCCACTCGGCCAGTTGCATCTCTGTTGTTCAGAATTTCTGACAATGGAGCGTCGCTGATGACTGTAATCGAATGATCTGAGAAGTAATCTGCAACCTTCTTCGTGGTCAAGTAGATTCCATAGACAAGCTTCTGATAATGTGGATATCTCTGCTTGGATGGAGTTAAGACTTCAGAAATATAATACACTGGGCGTTGAACCTTGTAGGTTTTACCTTCTTCTTCCCGCTCGACCGTGAGTATTGTACTGACAACCTGTCCAGTGGCTTCTATATAAAGCAGTAAAGGCTCTTCGCTGATTGGTACAACAAGCATCAGCTGGGTGGAAAGCAGGGCTTTGAGCTCTGCAAACGCTGCGTCAGCTTCTGGAGTCCACTCAAACCTATCAGATTTCTTCATCAGTCGGTAAAGAGGCAATGCCTTTTCACCGAGGCGAGAGATGAATCGACTCAAACCGGCCAAACAACTAGTAAGCTTCTGAACGTCGTGTACACGCACAGGGCGTTTCATTCGCAGGATTGCACCAACTTTCTCTGGGTTTGCATCGATCCCATGTTTGGAAACGAGGAAACCGAGTAACTTTCCACCTGAACTCCAAATGTACACTTCGACGGATTAAGCTTGATATCATATCTTCTCAAATTGGCAAAGGTTTCGGCAAGGTCAGTCAGCAGGTCGGAACCTTTGCGCGACTTAACCACGATGTCATCCATGTATGCTTCCACATTCCGACTGATTTGAGCTAGCAGAGACTTCTGTATCATGCGCATGAATGTGGCACCAGCATTTTTTAGACCAAAGGGCATGGTGATGTAGCAAAAGCACCCGAATGGGGTGATAAAAGCTGTTTTTATTTCGTCAGGTCCATACAATCGGATCTGATGGTACCCGGAATATGCATCCAGGAAGGACAATCGTTCACATCCCGCTGTTGAGTCGACTATCTGATCGATGCGGGGGAGAGGAAAATGATCTTTCGGGCAGGCCCAATTGATATGCTTGAAATCAATGCACATACGGAGTGAATCGTCCTTCTTGGGAACCATGACAACATTGGCGAGCCACTCGGAGTGGTAAATCTCGCGGATGAACTCAACTGTCAAAAGCCGAGCCACCTCTTCGCCGATTGCCTTTCTCTTCTCCGCAGCAGACCGACGGAGGTGCTCTTTCACGGGTTTTGCCTTTGGATCGACTCGCAAACGGTGCTCAGCCAGCCCCCTGGGTACACCCGGCATGTCAGACGGCTTCCATGCAAAGATGTCCCAGTTCTCACGGAGGAACTGGATGAGCGCTTCTTCCTATTTGCTGTCGAGTGTTGTTGAGATATGAGTCGGTGCAGCACTGGGATCGGTCGGGTGAATGTGAACAGGCTTTGTTTCACCAGACGACTGAAATGCAGTCTCGGAAGCAGGCTTCTTAGCGCGCAACAAATCACTCGGATCTGCAGTCTTCTTATATTCTTCCATTTCAATCGCTGCCATCTGTTCATCAGCAATCTTAGAGCCCTTCTGGAGGCACTCTTCTGCTCGTTGCTGATTGCCAGTGACCGTGATCACGCCCCTGGGACCAGGCATCTTTAGCTTGAGGTACACGTAACACGGTCGAGCCATGAAACCGGCATATGCAGTTCTGCCCAGAATAGCATGATAGGCACTGTGAAAATCCACAACTTCAAATGTCAGCTTCTCCTTGCGGTAATTCTTTGAGTCACCGAAAACCACGTCAAGAGTGATCGGTCCTAGTGAATCAGCTTTCTTCCCTAGAATGACACCGTGGAACCGCATGTTGCTCTCACTGAGCCTGGACATCGGAATGCCCATCCCACGAAGAGTCTCTGCATACAAAATGTTCAAGCCGCTGCCACCATCCATCAAGACTTTGGTCAGTCGGGTGCCCCCAACGACTGGGTCGACCACCAACGCTTGCCTCCCGGAGGTGGCAACATGCGGTGGGTGGTCAGATTGGTCGAATGTGATGGGAGTCTTTGACCATTTCAAGTATGTCGTCGTTGCCGGAGCAACCATGTTTACCTCTCTGTTGATGACTTTCAGTCGACTTTTACTCTCAATGTCAGCAAAAATCATCAAAGTGGAATTGATGTTAGGGAAACCGTCATAATCTTCTTCCTGATCACCATCCTTGTCATACTCTTTTTCCTTTTCATTGGGTTGTTTCTCTCAGAACTGCTGGATCAGGAGCCGACATTGTCAAGTGGTATGTTTGGGATAAATCAGATTTCCCTCTTCATCCTTCTTGGTGTGAATGTGACATGGCAAGTCCAACTCATCGTTCCCAGCCTGATATTTCACCTTCTTGGGGATCCAGGGCCCCTTGGGCTTTCCCTTGAATTTCCCTTGAGTTACAACTGCAGCTTCACCTGGACCTGCTGGCTCGGCTTTGCGTTTCTGCTTCCGACCCACTCTGGTGTCTTGGGCGACTGGCTTGCCCTTCCCACTGCGGAGTCGGTCCTCTTCTTCACCATTAGCGTACCGGGTGGCTATTTCCATCATTCGGGTCAGAGACATATCTCCTGTCCGACCGAATTTCAAGTTAAGCTCCCAATACCGAACGCCTTCCTTGAAGGCACAAACTGCTTGGTGTTGGATACATTTTCTACTGTGTGGTGTAATGTGGTCCATCTTTGGATGTAATCCCTCAGAGTTTCATTCGGCTTCTGTACACAATGTTGCAATTCTGTCAACCCCGCAGGTCGTTTGCATGTGCCCTCGAATGTTCTGACAAACACTCGGGCTAACTCCTCCCAGCTGAATATACTGCCTGGAGCCAACTGATTCAGCCATGCTCTGGCCGACCCTTCCAGCATGAGAGGAAGGTGTTTCATAGCTACCTCATCATTACCACCGCCGATCTGGACAGCCACTCGGTAATCTTCCAGCCAAGTGTCAGGCTTCGACTCACCGGTGAACTTACTAACCCCAGTCGCCAACCTGAAGTTGGGGGGATCTCAGCGGCTCTGATAGCTCTGCTAAAACACTCGGGACCCGAAACATGAATCCTGCTTCCACTCGGGCGATCCCTGCCTTGCCCCTCTCTGTGTGCTCGGTTCCTATCGACCAAACCTTGCACTAAAATTGACCTCGCATCAAACCCTGGCTCTCTTGGGTCGACCGGCGTCCTCCGCCCTCCGCTGTACGGGCGCCTGTCATCATAGTGCCGGGGCACATATGATCCGCTTCTCGGAGGGGGTGTAGGCGCTCGACGGCGGTCATCACGGCCGAGTCGATGATCGTACTGCTCGTGGATCCGACCCAAGTGCTGATCCTGGCGATGCACCCGCCCTTCATGCCGCGGAGGCGATCTTGGGCTGTGAGCCGACTGAACTGTGTCAGCCACCACAGATCTGCTATGGATTCTGTTACGCGACTGTGATACTGCAGTGTTTTGGTCTCCTGCCGCCCGGAGCAGAGCCTGGATCTGCATCAAACCTTGTCCAGCTTCTGACTGGGATGGCTGGATGGATTCTGCTATACGAGCTGTGGCTGCAAGATTCTGAATCGGAGTGCGGTATACCTGAGGTTCAGGAGGGAACAATTGTCGCCGTCGACTGGACTCAGGAATCCGCTGCCGAGCACGTTCATCGAGTGCATGCTGAAGACTTTCCAATCGAGTGCGTTCAGCCAAAGTGGCCAAGCGCGCTGCCTCCAAGGCCCGAGCCTCAGAGGTCTCTCCGACGACGGGCGTGTGGAGTGCTTCCTCGTTACGGCGGTGAAGTTCCTCCCTCCGCTGTGAAGAGAGGGTTTCGGGGTGGCATTCCTCGTGAACACGCGACGGATCGCCACCGCCATCGCCGCCTCCGTTGCGACGCATGCCAGGTGGGCTACGCGGCGTGTCGACCATCAGGACCTCTGCCGCAGGATCGCTGCTGTCGCACTCGGACAGAGTCTCGACGGAGCCAGTCAACAGATCGAACAGGCCGTAGAGAGATTCATCAGGCTCGATTGCCGCGACTTGAGGGGTGGCCGATTGACGTGCCACTGCATGCTTCACCCACCGCTGAAGCCGCGATCGACCGGATCGCTTGCGACAGCGAACAGCGGGGAACGAAGACGCCGTAGGAAACGACCGATATTGGGTCGACGGCTGCCGCAGAAGGACACCGCGGACACATGCGCGAAAGTGTGTCGCCCCGCGGACGGGGAACGTCTCGACGTCGAGGGGGGCCTCATGGAGCCAGGAGGAGTCGTCGGCGATGAAGACGTGTGCGCCGAGATGGATCTCGTGGCCCTCAGCCAAACCTCCACCCGAAACCATGATGATGGGAACCGGAGAAAATCGCAACCTCACCGGAAAGTCGCTAAGACACCTGCCCCACGGTGGGCGCCAACTGTCGTGGTTCTAAGTCTGACAGTAGAATGGCAGGTAGGTATGAGGAGGCAAGATCCTAGCTACGGTGAGGTTGTGCACGCAAGATTTACGAGTTCAGGCCCTTCTCGGAGGAAGTAACAGCCCTACGTCTCGGTGCCCGGAGGCTCGGTCGATTGACTTATGCGTGAAGTTACAGGGGGTGCGAACCCTTGTGCCTGAGGAGGGGGGTGGCTTATATAGAGTGCGCCAGGACCCCAACCGTCCCACGTTACAAGGGATTCAATGTCTATAAAGACAGGACGTTACTAATAACGCCAGCAATAAAGGCAAATAAATGATCATTAAGACTACGGAGTGAACGCCTGACCCTTGCCATCCTGAGTGACCTTAGATCTTCTGTCTTCCGAGTGGTTTCTGGTGCGGTCGAGTGAGTACACCCCGGTCGAATGGAATTGGGTTATCCGAGTGAACTGTTGGTCGAGTGGGTTGGACCCTGTGGCGATTTTAGTCGGTAGATGGTGCTATCCTTTGAATGTACTTGGCCTTAGGGCAGTGTCCTCGGGTAAGGGTGTCTAGGTCAGGCCTATTACCCTACCCTAGGTACATGTCTTCGTCACCGTGGACACCCATATTGACCCCTATACCCACACGAATGAATATTCGAGTGAACCTCCAGTTGCCGTGTGCTATTCCTGTTGCTTCGCGATATGTTACAAACACCCGATGTGAGTTATATTGCATCCCCGTGGATCAACAAATTTGTCCACATTGCAAGTTACCTCGTTACCGGTTTTGTTCTCTTTTCTCGTTTCCATGTTCCGGCATCCCAGTGATCAAATCACAATGTGTCTGGCCAGACGATGATGGATACCATTACACCGAGAGGGCCTGAGTATATCTCTCCATCGTCGGAGGAGCAAATCCCAATCTTGAGCTATCTCATTACTTGCCATACCTTTCCGTGAACCCGTAAGCCGCCGTAATAGCCACCCAGTTACGGATGACGTTTAACAAACCCCAAAGTTCACGAAGCAAGCACGAAGGAACTCGAGAACTATGTAGACATGACCGAGACACCTCTCCGGTCAATAACCAATAGCGGAACCTGGATGCTCATATTGGCTCCTACATATTCTATGAAGATCTTTATCGGTCGAACAATTATGACAACATACGTAATTCCCTTTGTCCATCAGTATGTTACTTGCCCGAGATTCGATCGTCGGTATCTTCATACCTAGTTCAATCTCGTTACCGGCAAGTCTCTTTACTCGTTCCGTAATACATCACCTCGTGACTAACTCCTTAGTCATTTGCTTGCAAGCTTATGATGTGTATTACCGAGAGGGCCTAGAGATACCTCTCCGATACTCTGAGTGACAAATCCTAATCTCGATCTATGCCAACCCAAGAAACACCTTCGGAGATACCTATAGAGCATCTTTATGATCACCCAGTTACGTTGTGACGTTTGATAGCACACAAGTTATTCCTCCGGTATCCGGGAGTTGCATAATCTCATAGTCGAAGGAATATGTATTTGACATGAAGAAAGCAATAGCAATAAACTGAACGATCATTATGCTAAGCTAACGGATGGGTCTTGTCCATCACATCATTCTCCTAATGATGTGATCCCGTTATCAAATGACAACACATGTCCATGGTTAGGAAACCTTAACCATCTTTGATCAACGAGCTAGTCTAGTAGAGGCATACTAGGGACACGATATTTGTTTATGTATTCACACATGTATTTAAGTTTCCGATCAATACAATTCTAGCATGAATAATAAACCTTTATCATGAATAAGGAAATATAAAATAACAACTTTATTATTGCCTCTAGGGCATATTTCCTTCAGTCTCCCACTTGCACTAGAGTCAATAATCTAGTTCACATCGCCATGTGATTAACACCCATAGTTCACATCGTCATGTGACCAATACCCAAAGAGTTTACTAGAGTCAATAATCTAGTTCACATCACCGTGTTATTAACACCCAAAGAGTACTAAGGTGTGATCATGTTTTGCTTGTGTGAGAAGTTTAGTCAATGGGTCTGCCACATTCAGATCCGTATGTATTTTGCAAATTTCTATGTCTACAATGCTCTGCATGGAGCTACTCTAGTTGATTGCTCCCACTTTCAATATGTATCCAGATTGAGAGTCAGAGTCATCCGGATCGGTGTTAAAGCTTGCATCGACGTAACCCTTTACGACGAACTCTTTATCACCTCCATTACGGAGAAATATTTCCTTAGTCCTCTTAGGTACCTAATGATAATTTTGACCGCTATCCAGTGATCTACTCCTGGATCACTATTGTACCCCCTTGCAAAACTTATGGCATGGTACACAACAGGTATGGTACACAGCATGGCATACTTTATAGAACCTATGGCTGAGGCATAGGGAATGACTTTCATTCTCTCTCTATCTTCTACCGTGGTCGAGATTTGAGTCTTACTCAGCTTCATACCTTACAATACTGGCAAGAACTCCTTTGACTGATCCATTTTGAACTCTTTCAAAAATCTTGTCAAGGTATGTACTCATAGAAAGTCTTATCAAGCGTCTCGATCTATCCCTATAGATTTTAATGCTCAATACGTAAGTAGCTTCACCGAGGTTTTTCATTGAAAAACTCTGATTCAAGTATCCATTTATGCTATCCAGAAATTCCATATCATTTCCAATCAATAATATGTTATCCACATATAATATCAGAAATGCTAAAGAGCTCCCACTCACTTTCTTGTAAATACAGGCTTCACCATAAGTCTGTATAAAACCATATGCTTTGATCACCTCATCAAAGCGTATATTCCAACTTCGAGATGCTTGCACCAGTCCATAGATGGATCGCTGGAGCTTGCACACTTTATTAGCACCTTTAGGATCGACAAAATCTTCTGGTTGCATCATATACAACTCTTCTTTAAGAAATCCATTAAGGAATGCAGTTTTGACGTCCATTTGCCAGATTTCATAATCATAAAATGCGGCAATTGCTAACATCATTCGGACAGACTTAAGCATCGCTACTGGTGAGAAAGTCTCATCGTAGGCAACCCCTTGAACTTGTCGAAAACCTTTCGCGACAAGTCGAGCTTTGTAGACTGTAACATTACCATCAGCGTCAGTCTTCTTCTTGAAGATCCATTTATTCTCTATGGCTTGCCGATCATCGGGCAAGTCCACCAAAGTCCACACTTTGTTCTCATACATGGATCCTATCTCAGGTTTCATGGCCTCAAGCCATCTGTCGGAATCTAGGCTCATCATAGCTTCTTCATAGTTCGTAGGTTCGCATTGGTCTAGTAACATGACTTCCAGGACAGGACTACAGTACCACTCTGATGCGGATCGTGTTCTTGTCGACCTACGAGGTTCAGTAGTAACTTGATCTGAAGTTTCATGATCATCATCATTAGCTTCCTCTCTGGTTGGTGTAGGCATCACAGGAACGGATTTCTCTGATATACTATTTTCCAATTCGAGAGAAGGTACAATTACCTCATCAAGTTTTACTTTCCTCCCACTCACTTCTTTCGAGAGAAACTCCTTCTCTAGAAAGGATCCATTCTAGCAACAAAGATCTTGCCTTCGGATCTGTGGTAGAAGGTGTATCCAATTGTTTCATTAGGGTATCTTATGAAGACGCACTTCTCCGATTTGGGTTCGAGCTTATCAGGCTGAAGCCTTTTGACATAAGCGTTGCATCCCCAAACTTTTAAGAAATGACAGCTTAGGTTTCTTGTCAAACCACAGTTCATACGGTGTCATCTCAACGGATTTAGACGGTGCACTATTTAACGTGAATGCTGCTGTCTCTAATGCATAACCCCAAAATGATAAAGGCAAATCGGCAAGAGACATCATAGAACGCACCATATCTAATAAAGTGCGGTTACGACATTTGGACACACCATTACGCTATGGTGTTCCAGGTGGCGTGAGTTGTGAAATAATTCCACATTTTTTAAATGAAGGCCAAACTCGTAACTCAAATATTCGCCTCCGTGATCGGATGTTAGAAACTTTATTTTCTTGTTACGATGATTCTCAACTTCACTCTAAAATACTTTGAACTTTTCAAATGTTTCAGACTTGTGTTTCATCATGTACCCATATCTACTCAAATCATCAGTGAAGGTGAGAAAATAACGATACCCGCCGCGTGCTTCAACACTCATCGGACCGCATACATCGATATGTATTATTTTCAATAAGTCATTAGCTCGCTCCATTGTTCCGGAGAACGGAATTTTAGTCATCTTGCCCATGAGGCATGGTTCGCAAGTATCAAATTATTCATAATCAAGTGATTCCAAAAGTCCATCTGCATGGAGTTTCTTCATGCGTTTCACACCAATATGACCTAAACAGCAGTGCCACAAATATGTTGCACTACCATTATCAACTTTGCATCTTTTTGGCATCAATGTTATGAATATGTGTATCACTACAATCGAGATTCAATAAACCATTTACATTGGGTGTATGACCATAGAAGGTTTTATTCATGTAAATAGAACAACAATTATTCTCTGACTTAAATGAATAACCGTATCACAATAAACATGATCCAATCATATTCATGCTCAACGCAAACACCAAATAACATTTATTTAGGTCCAACACTAACCCCGAAGGTAGAGGGAGTGTGCGATGGTGATCTTATCAACCTTGGAATTACTTCCAACACACATCGTCACCTCGCCATTAACTAGTCTCTGTTCATTTTACAACTCCTGTTTCGAGTTACTAATCTTAGCAACTGAACCGGTATCAAATACCCAGGGGCTACTATGGACACTAGTAAAGTACACATCAATAACATGTACTCCCTCCGTTCCAAATTACTCGTCGTGGTTTTAGTTCAAATTTGAACTAAAACCACGACGAGTAATTTGGAACTGAGGGAGTATATCAAATATACCTTTGTTCACTTTGCCATCCTTCTTATCCGCCATGTATTTGGGGCAGTTCCACTTCTAGTGACCATTCCCTTTGCAATAGAAGCACTCAGTTTCAGGCTTTAGGTCCAGCTTTGGGCTTCTTCACGGGAGCGGCAACTTGTTTGCCATTCTTCTTGAAGTTCCCTTTCTTTCCCTTTTTCCCTTTTCCTTGAAACTAGTGGACTTGTTAACCATCAACATTTGATGCTCTTTCTTGATTTCTACCTTCGCCTATTTCAGCATCGCGAAGAGTTCGGGAATCGTTTTCGTCATCCCTTGCATATTATAGTTCATCACGAAGTTCTAGTAGCTTGGTGATAGTGACTAGAGAACTCTGTCAATCACTATCTTATCTGGAAGATTAACTCCCACTTGATTCAAGTGATTGTAGTACCCAGACATTCTGAGCACATGCTCACAGGCTAAGCTATTCTCCTCCATCTTGTAGGCAAAATACTTGTCAGAGGTCTCATACCTCTCGACACGGGCATGAGTCTGAAATACCAATTTCAGCTCTTGGAACATCTCATATGCTCCGTGGCGTTCAAAGCGTTTTTGAAGTCCCGGTTCTAAGCCGTAAATCATGGTGCACTAAACTATTAAGTAGTCATCATACCGAGCTTGCCAGACGTTCATAACGTTTGCATCTGCTCCTGCAATAGGTCTATCACCTAGCGGTGCATTAAGGACATAATTCTTCTGTGCAGCAATGAGGATAATCCTCAGATCATGAACCCGGTCCGCATCATTGCTACTATCATCTTTCAACTTAGTTTTTCTCTAGGAACATATCAAAAATAAGGGAGCTATATCGCAAGCTATTGATCTACAACATAGATTTGCAAATACTATCAGGACTAAGTTCATGATAAATTAAGTTCAATTAATCAAATTACTAATGAACTCCCACTTAAATCAACATCCCTCAAGTTGTCTAAGTGATACATGATCCATATCAACTAACCCATGTCCGATCATCACGTGAGATGGGGTAGTCATCAATGGTGAACATCTCTATGTTGATCATATCTACTATATGATTCACGTTCGACCTTTCGGTCTCCAGTGTTCCGAGGCCATGTCTATACATGCTAAGCTCGTCAAGTTTAACCCAAGTATTCCGCATGTGCAAAACTGTCTTGCACCCGTTGTATGTGAACGTAGAGTCTATCACACCCGATCATCACGTGGTGTCTCAACACGACGAACTGTAGCAACGGTGCATACTTAGAGAGAACACTTTTATCTTGAAATTAAGTGAAGGGATCATCTTATAAAACTACCGCCGTTCTAAGCAAAATAAGATGCATAAAGGATAAACATCACATGCAATCAAAATATGTGACATGATATGGCCATCATCTTGTGCTTTTGATCTCCATCTCCAAAGCATCGTCATGATCTCCATTGTCACTGGCTCGACACCTTGATCTCCATCGTTGCGTCGTGGTCGTCTCGCCAACTATTGCTTCTACAACTATCGCTAACGCATAGTGATAAAGTAAAGCAATTACATGGCGTTTGCATTTCATACAATAAAGAGACAACCATACGGCTCCTGCCGGTTGCCGATAACTTTTACAAAACATGATCATCTCATACAATAACGAATATCACAACATGTCTTGACCATATCACATCACAACATGCCCTGCAAAAACAAGTTAGACGTCCTCTACTTTGTTGTTGCAAGTTTTACGTGGCTGCTATGGGCTTCTAGCAAGAACCGTTCTTACCTACAGCAAAAACTACAACGGTGATTCGTCAAGTTTGCTGTTTTAACCTTCTTCAAGGACCAGCCGCAGTCAAATTCAATTCAACTAAAGTAGGAGAAACAGACACCTACCAGCCACCTTTATGCAAAACTAGTGGCATGTCTGTCGGTGGAACCGGTCTCATGTACGTGGACATGTAAGGTTGGTCCTGGCCGCGTTATCCCACAATACCGCCGAATCAAAATAAGACGTTGGTGGTAAGCAGCATGACTATCACGGCCCACAACTCTTTGTGTTCTACTCGTGCATATCATCTACGCCTAGACCTGGCTCATGATGCCACTGTTGGGAAACATTGCATGGAAAACAAAAAATTTCTACGCACACGCAAGATCTATCAAGGAGATGCATAGCAACGAGAGGGGAGAGTGTGTCTACGTACCCTCGTAGACCGTAAGCGGAAGTGTTTCACAATGCGGTTGATGTAGTCGAACTTCTTCGCGCTTCAACTGATCAAGTACCGAACGCACGGCACCTCCGCGTTCTGCACACGTTCAGCTCGATGACGTCACTCGCCTTCTTGATCCAGCAAGACGTCGAGGTAGTAGATGAGTTTCGTCAGCACGACAGCGTGGTGATGGTGATGGTGAAGTGATCTCCGCAGGGCTTCGCCTAAGCACAACGAAAATATGACCGGGGGTGTAAACGGTGGAGGGGGGCGCTGCACACGGCTATGTAATTGTCTAGGATGTGCTAGGCTCCCCCCTCCCACATATATATAGGTGGGAGGGAGGGAGGAGCAGCCAAGGGGGGCGCCCAAGTAGGAGGAATCCTACTTGGGGTCTCTCCCAAGGTGCACCCCCTTCTTTCCTTATTTGGAGTGCGGGGAAAGGCAGGGGAGGGTGCCCCCCCTTTCTTTGTCCCATGAGAGGGAAAGGCAGGAGGGGCTAGCCCTCTCCCTTTTTCTTCCCTAGGGCTGGCCAAACAAGGGAGGGGGCGCACCAGCCCCCTTGTGGGCTGGTCTGTCCCCTCCTTTGGCCCATAAGGCCCATAACTTCCCGAGGGGTGCCTGGAACCCCTTCCGGTGACCCGATTCCTTCCCGGTACGTCCCGAAACACTTCCGGTGTCCAAATACCATCGTCCTATATATCAATCTTTACCTCTCGACCATTTCGAGACTCCTCGTCATATCCATGATCTCATCCGGGACTCCAAACAACATTCGGTCACCAAAACACATAACTCATATAATACTATATCGTCATCGAATGTTAAGCGTGCGGACCCTACGGGTTCGAGAACTATGTAGACATGACCGAGACACCTCTCCGGTCAATAACCAATAGCGGAACCTGGATGCCCATATTGGCTCCTACATAATCTACGAAGATCTTTATCGGTCAAACTGTAATGACAACATACGTAATTCCCTTTGTCCATCGGTATGTTACTTGCCCGAGATTCGATCGTCGGTGTCTTCATACCTAGTTCAATCTTGTTACCGGCAAGTCTCTTTACTTGTTCCGTAATACATCACCTCGTGACTAACTCCTTAGTCATTTGCTTGCAAGCTTATGATGTGTATTACCGAGAGGGCCCAGAGATACCTCTCCAATACTCGGAGTAACAAATCCTAATCTCGATCTATGCCAACCCAACAAACACCTTCGGAGATACCTGTAGAGCATCTTTATGATCACCCAGTTATGTTGTGACATTTGATAGCACACAAGGTATTCCTCCGGTATCCGGGAGTTGCATAATCTCATAGTCGAAGGAATATGTATTTGACATGAAGAGAGCAATAGCAATAAACTGAATGATCATTATGCTAAGCTAACGGATGGGTCTTGTCCATCACATCATTCTCCTAATGATGTGATCCCGTTATCAAATGACAACACATGTCCATGGTTAGGAAACCTTAACCATCTTTGATCAATGAGCTAGTCTAGTAGAGGCATACTAGGAACACGGTATTTGTTTATGTATTCACACATGTATTTAAGTTTCCGATCAATACAATTCTAGCATGAATAATAAATCTTTATCATGAATAAGGAAATATAAAATGACAACTTTATTATTGCCTCTAGGGCATATTTCCTTCAGATATGACAATGACCTTCGATATTCGGCCCGAAGATGAAATGGAAGATAATATCGACATATAGGTGGATGTGGACACGCTTCCAATTCTACCTCTTTGTGAGTTTGTCAAGTAAATTTGTTAAGTAATTTATATTATTTATTTAAAAATCATTGGCTGCTTATTTCATTGACAGCTTACTTCCATGCTTCAAGAAATGTAAGGAAGGTAGTAGACAAAACCTACTACACTGGTGGCTCTGAACTAACTTACGAGGAGAAAAATCATCTTGTCTCATTTATTATTGATGTTGAGACTTTCAATAACAATTATGAAATTCCTCGACATTATGGTCAATACATGCCACTAGTCCACGTGTTGAACTACGGTAACATCCATAGAAATCGCATGGTAAGATTTCTTACTATTATGACACCAGTGCATCTTTTGCATACATTCTTCTAAAGCTAAACAACATTGCTAACTACGTTATTATTATGTTCTTCAACAGAAAATCCCGAAGGATTGTGTGCCTCATCTGATGCTTACGAAAGGTGACACTGATATTATTAGCTTACGGCCAAGCCTGCCTACGGTTTTCCGCTGTTCATACACGATTTCTCGAAGAGATGAAGACCTCACAATCAAAGGATGGAAAAAAGTTATGAATGCTCGCAGGGAGCTACTTGGAGGCAACATGGTGTGAAGCCCACGAATTGGAGACAGGATGATCTCCATTCTCCATAATGGAGAGTCAGGGCCTATCCTGTTTTACGCTATTTTACCTTAGAGAGGAACAATTTACTAGTTTTGGTTATGACTATGATGACGAGGAGTTGTTATTATGATGATGATGATGTGTGATGTGCTACAATGATGAGTTGTTCGATGACTATGATGATGATGAGGATGACTTGTTATTATGATAATGATGATGAGTTATTATTATGATGATACTGTTGGTGCTGAGTGTTTATATCATTATGAGCATAATGAGTTATTATATCTGTGGGTGAAATAAACGTGGATTAGATTCAAGTGTAGGCAACATGGTGATCCAAAGTACTACTACCATTACCATGTTGCCTCCACTTGAATCTAATCCACGTTTATTTCACCCACTATGTACATGAATAAAAAAAAGAAAAAATGAAGGAAAAACAAAAATGAAAAAGCAGAAGAAAAAGGAAGGAAAACACAAGATAAAGGAAAACTGGTCCAAAAACAGGAGTCACTGGATGGCTCGGGTTGGATTGGCCGATCTTTGCATAGTTGGAAGTGCGGGGGTACGCAGTAGTTAGGTATCCAGCAGCCTACGCACACTATAGAATTCGTATACCCTAGTTCGGCCAGGGTTGGGCTATTTCGGCTGGAGACATGCCGGCGTACCAGAGCCAAGCACACCTCGACAATACAGGCAGATGACACGGGGTCCTGCACCGCACGAGCTATGTCTCACCTACTACGAGTCCGGGTACCATCTTGAAGTAGGCAATTGCTAGGTTGGGCCGTCCCAATATAATGCTTTTAGTGAGTGGTTTTGCACCTGTTAGTGGGACGCTCCATCAGTTTTCAAAAGTTTCCATGCATTTTGTTTTTCTTTTTGTTGTTTTTCTTTAAAAAAATCATTCTTTTTTGTTTTATTCTTTTTTATTTCCCCTTTTTAAGATACATGTTGCACTTTTAATACATCTTGTACTTTTTTCGCATTCACGCTAAACATTTTTTAATATATGATGCACATTTGTTCAAATACTAGTTAAACATTTCTAAAATACACGTTGATCATTTTTTTAAATACATTTGAATTATTTTTAAATAAAATTTGATTTTTTTAAATACAAGATTAATATTTTTTCAAATACACATTGAGCATTTTTAATACACGTTATACATTTTTCGCGTACACGTTGATCACTTTTTAACACAAGTTGAACATTTTTCAAATACATGATGAATTGTTTTTGCAATACACGTTTCAGCATTTTGCTGAATATTTTATTAAAATTTTAAAATACACGTGATGCATTTTTCAAACACACATTGAACATTTCTTCTAAATACATGATGAAAATTTGTTCAGTTACAAGTTCAACATCTTTCGAATACACATTGAACATTTTACATAATACACCAAATGTTTTTTGTTATACATTGAACATTTTTCAAATACATGTTTGAACTTTTTTTTTCAAAATTCATGTTAAAAAATTTAAATATATGTTCAACCTGTTTCTACATGTAAATCATTTTTTATGGTTCAAACATTTATTTATACTTGCGTGAACAATTTTTACACAACATGACAATTTTGTAAACGCATGATCTATTATATTATTGAGACGATGGAAAATGGACGGTAGAGATTGAGCTATAAAAAGTTAAGATGTATCAACGATGGAGATTTATCAGCATGTCTATAGAATCCATGTGCAAGAATAAATCACATATATGTACGTGTACAAGGCAACATAGATTTCGCCAAGACAGGGCGATTGATTAGTTTCCATCTAAAAGCAGAGAAGGACACGAGCAAAAATCCATGCGTTTGAAAGAAAACTTACCGATCTAGGTGACATACCAATGGAAAAAAATATGTGCAAGTCATTTTCGAAATAAAAAACGAAAATCATAAATCCGGAACGTTCGAATTTTAAGCATGACAACCCGAACGCTTTTCATGGCAACTTTAGTTCACACGAGGTAGGCAAACATGGCAATTTTGAGACAAAAACAAACTGGGGACAAAGTTGCCTTGTTTTAACAACTAAAGTTGCCACCTCGCATCAAGTAAAGTTGCAATAAAAACATTCAGGGTGACATGCTTAAAATCCGAACGTTCTTGATTTGTCGGGGTCCATAAAAAACATGAATGCAATATCGGACAGCCTCCAGGACACCAACGAGAAGAGAATACAAACATTTTTCAAAAGACTCCAGATAAAAAAATAGTTCTCAAATCAAAAGAAAAAAATTAACAAGAAAACATACAAAATCTAGTCACGAGTAGATATAAAAAAAGGTCACATACATATCAAAAAATCATGGGTAGGTCTTTCCAAGAAGCGTACATCTTTAAAAAAACCAAATGATAAGGATAAGTGTCCAAAACCCCAAATGATAAGTGCCACACGTGTGGCACAAAGCACTCCGGCCCTGCCGTTTTTTACAACTAAAGTTGTTATCCGAAAAGTAAAAACACCCCCCGCCCCCGTCATAAAAAACTGAAACTTGCCGTCTGAAAAGAAGTTGCCATGCTTGACAACTAAAGTTGTCATCCTCGCATCACTAAACTTGCCATAAAAAACATTCGGAGATGCCATGTGTTCGTGCCACACGTATGACACTAATCAGGGTCCTTAAAAAACATGCATGCATACAGCGAATAATGTGCTTTAGGAGTGCAACAAAAATACATACAAGTAATCTAAGAAGAGAATACGTACAGTTTCCTAAATTGAATTGGTGATCGAGGCTGCCAAGGCATATTAGAGCCATGGAAACAATCATTCAACCCGTACTAACAAAGCCTCTAAATTTGTCCTTTTATGCTAGAATCTATAAAATATGCAGTTCATCAGAGATGATCTCGGTTTTGGGTCTGATTGTTAAAAATAATAATACTAGATACATATATTATTAGATGGAAAAACGGTACAATCCGATTTACATATGAAGTTCAACATAATAAGTAATAATAATAACATGGGCAAAAAAACCTATGACATGATTCAGAGAGAGAATTTTTACTTAGCACTAGACGGCTAGGCTACATAGACAAGTAGAGTAGGCGGATATTGTCTCGAGCACCCAGAAGCTTGCATGGAAGATCGAGAGGCATGATATTATTAGGAAACTCCAATTGCAACACACAATGTGGCAATAGGATATAAGAAGTTGGGGGACTACAATTTAGGCATTTAATTATTCGTTAGATGGTTTCATGTGATAGTATACCATGCTCAGTGCCATTACGCACATGTAGTCAGATGCCGTTGTATTTACCAACGCTAACACTATTAACCGAAAGGTTTTATCTAGAGCTTACTCTTGTTTCCAAAATTCGCACATTCCAACTACTATCTTTTTCTGTAATTCAAATGATATCTCAATGGTAATGTTTTTTTTTTTGTGGGGAAAAATAGCGACCAACGAAGAGAAGCAGAAGAGAAACACATGAGTATTGGAAATGAATTATACACTGTAGGATTGTGGTCTTTATCGCATAGCAATGTGTTTACAAACAATAATACAATTATAATTGGATTTTACATCAAAGTCATATCATGCTTCCCGAGAGACGTGTTGGTATTATATGTTTTTCCTTAAATTTAATACTAAATCAATGTTATGCAACAAATATTGTATATTCAATACATTTGGCCAGAGGGAGCATTACTGGCTGAGAAAACAATATAAAATATAAATATAAATATGATACGTGACTAAATGATAGAGGATGTTTTAGCAAGAAAACATAAGCACCAATTCATATAAAATATAATGAATAATTTTATATTTTGTTCAAAGACACAATGAAAGTCTCAAGTAATTGGCACCACCAGAAGTCAAGGTATACCCAGGTTACATCGGTTAAGGTTGGAGTGCCATATATAAAACTACATTTAAAGTAGAAGACAACGAAGCATATATATGGATGCAACATACTAAACGGTACAATTACATGTCATCAACACTCATGTTTTCTTGGTGAAAAATCGTTGAAATACATTGAGTGCAAAGATAAATGTCGCAGCTGACAAAAAGATGAACAAGGACCGGAAGATATCAGTACGAAAGTACGGGGTTTGGCATGGTAGGGCATACAGCGTGATTTTCCTTGAAATTCATTGAGTGCAAAGGAATGGCGACAGCGGCGCCTCGGCGGCTTGTTCTGGCGGCAACAGTGGTCACTCGGTAGTCGCAGAATCTCGATGAACTTTTTATTATATTTGAGACGTTTTGTACTTTTGTACTTAGATATGATCTTTTGTGCAAAAAAAAAAGTGTTGAGTATGGCTTGTACAGTTTTTTTGCTTGGCTTTGAGTTGGTGGCGTTCTTGCTACTGTCTCAGACGTTTTTTTTTTCTTTTTGACTTTCTGTGTAAGAGGATTTCCTCATCAACATGTATTAGTTTGGCTGTTGGTACTTTACCTATATATCTTGGGGTGAAAGAGTGTTTCGACAAATCATAATTTTTGGTATACCACGTTTTTTAAATTATACCTTCTTTTGTATGCGATTGGACCATTTTCTAGATTTGCTGAAACAACCTGGCCTGCATTTTGGCAAAAAAAAAGAGTTAATTTGAGGACCACCACAGTGGCATGTGTCTTGGCAAAAACGCGCCAATATATCTACGCCTTGATCTTTGCTCCGAGACTAGTTTAAGTTCCTATTTTTTGGAATAAATAAATAAACCCTTGCAGTATTTATTTTGGTCAGTATCGATGAACATGCTCTTTTGCTTAATTTGCCATCACGTGCCTGTTCCATTCAAAGTCGTCAATTTGGTTATGAAAACTATGATCTTGATGGTCCACCATCCCAAAATAATTATATATCACTAGCACTGTTGTTATCGGAGGTGACACCAACTATTTCCATCGAAAACGACCATAATGAAGAATAGTTTTTCGGGTTAACCAAACACAAGTCTCCTGCATTTTGGCAAAAATGCAGTCTATTTTTTGGACCACCTAATCTTTGTACAATATTTTTGTAGATTTGCTATAACACAGCCGCCTGCAAAAATGCGGTTGATTTGAGGCCTGCTGCCGTCGCATGTGTTTGTGGACCCCCTAATTTTTGCTCTCATACTCGTGCATGTTTCTTTTTTTAGGAAAAAAGGGAAGGAAACAAGTGCAGTCTCTCTATTGGTCGATATTGATGAACATGGTCGGTTGCTTGATTTGTCATCACGTGTTTGTTTTCTTCAAAGTTGTAAATTCTGATACGGGGGACACTGATATTGATAGTTTATCGTCGTAACATAAAAATAACATTGTTATTAGAGGTGACATCATTTATACAGAATTCAACCATAATGTAGAATACATTTCTCGATTAGCTAATTATAGTCACACGTGTTCCGGCAAAATATGTGGATTGGCTGATCTTTATAGAATAATTTCTTTGTATTTCCTAAAACATAGTCGCCTGTGTTTTAGCAAAACGCAGGAGATTTGTGGATAATCTAATATAGCAAGTACAGAAACATAATATGGGGCTATAGACTCCATGATATGGCACATTTGCCTGTGTAGAGAAGAGAGACAACAATAATAGAGCATTAAGAAGGCCATGTGAACACGGTCTATTTTTGGACATTCTTCAAGTGACCCCAACTTATGCAAGAAGGTGGCATGCCCATGGTAGGCATCCATGTCAAGTTTGAACGATTCCCGACTCCGTATGCAAGTTGCGAGACATCTGGTCATTTATGGGTCTTTTTTGATTGAGAAAACTTCAGAAAATGCAAAATTTATCAAAAACCATAACAACTTGGCATGGTGCCTTGAATTGGACAAACAAGGCGACGGAGAAAAATTGGGGCCATTTCAAGGATGTCGAGAAACAGCGTGCTCTCAGACGGAGCCTTCTGGCCTCTACCCAACACCCTCCGTTGAACATGGTGTTTTTTGCACATTTATGAAATGACCTCAACTTTTGCCAGCATGTGAGCATGCTCATGGTAGGCATCCATGCTAGGTTTGAAGAAAAATATATTTAAAAATCATAATTTAAATGAGAACTTAAAACTATTATTTTACGTGTTCCTTGTTTCCGTGTGCGACAATGGACTGGACCAGTCGGGCAGCCTTGTGTGAAAAGAGTATTTAATTCGTGAACTTTTCTGTCAAAATAGTGAATATTTTTCATTGATGAACTTTTAAAAATTTCACAAACTTTTTTGCCTAATTTTTGAACTTTTTTTCAAATCGATGAACATTTTTCAGTTTCGCGATTTTTTCCCTCTTTGGACCTAGGGGTGGGTATAAAAACGACAAACCGAACACCGAATAGATACCGAAACAAAAATAAACAAATATTTGTTTTTTGTGTTGGTGTTGGAGAATTTCCGCCACATGTAGTGACAGTGTGTGTGTGCGGCGGGGACGTCAGTTCCATGGGCCAAGGTGATCACTTGCATGCAAGGCATAAACTTATTTTGGGCCTCTTGTTGCAACCTGCATGTACTTACCTATACGCAACACACTGTCGTTCGTGGTTTTAGTCCCACCTCGTCTGGTTACACGCAAGGAGGCAGGAAGCTTGGCTATATACTAGGGCAGTCTGGTTACACGGTTGCTGGTTTTTAAAATTTTAAAAAATGTTCTTAGATTAAAGAAAAGTTCACAAGTTTTTAAAAAGTTCATTCATTTGAAAAAACTACACAAATGTGACAAAAAAGTTCGCAAAATTGAAAAAAGTTCATGAACTTGATGAAAAAAATCATGAATTTGACAAATCTTTGCGGAATTGAAAAAACATCACCAATTTGAAAAAAGTTCACAATTTTGATAAAGGTTTGCAAAATTGAAAAGCATTCATTCATTTGAAAAAAAATCATGAATTAAAAAAATAAGTTCACGAATTTGAAAAAAGTTCACGAATTTAAGAAAATTAAAAAGAAAAGAGAAAAATAAGTAGAAACAAAGAAAAATAGAAAACAAATAAAACCGAAGAATAAAAAGGCCAAGCAGAACCAAAAAAATACAGACTGAGAAGATGCACAAGAAAAAGAATAAAAGAAGTAACTGGACACAACAAGAGAGCTGTCCTAGTTGGCTCCATCGGGTGGAAGTAAATCAAGAGGTCGGGAGGAGGACGGCGCGGGGCGCCGGGGGGGGGGGGGGGGGGGGGGGGGGACTTGTAGCTGTTTGTATGACGCTACACCTCGTGCATGGTGTACAACAGGCGACACATCATACACACGAAAGCGGGTACGATTTGAAAAATGTCCATATTGTCCTTTATATGTTTAGTAAAGGGTTCTACCGTAGCGGGGCTCATAGCCTTTTTTGGTGCAAACAAAGCATTAGCGTGCTGTAGGCGTTTCGCGTTTGATGATTCTGGTTAGCAGCGAATTGATGGGTAATTAATGCAAACATAGCACTCACGGTTGTCACTGTTTGCTCATGACAATGTTGTTGACGCTTGGCCAGGTACATCTTTAGTTAAACTCTGATGTTGAAGTGATGCTTGGCCGGGTACATCTTTAATTAAACTCTGATGTTGAAGAAGAAAACAGATGCAATGATTGATTTTTCACCCTTAGGACCTGCTTTTTTCTTGACGAGCTAGAGAACAAATGGGCCAAATTGAAGGGGTAGTTGATGAAATATTGAAGATCATTGAAACAATTGGAAGCTCAAAAGATAAGTGTAAACCTGTGTACAAAAAAATATAGCCCCGACATTTATGTAATTCTATAGATGTTTTAATAAAACCCAAAATCTAATTATTGTAATAATTGTGTTTTGATCAATTATATTGGTAACAAGTTTACAACAAAACTATGTTTGGTACCTTGCCTTACCCCGAGACTAATTTTTGATTTTTTTCATGATCTCTAGTTCAACACTTGCGAGCATGACCAATTTTGGACCATGCCATGAAAATCTAGTTTGACCCTAGCTTTATATATTTTGTCCATTGTTTAAGGACCCATGACATCTGATTACTGCTGAAATGTAATTATACGCGTCACATACACATCGCCAGTTTAGTTGCAGTTTCATGGCTTTATAAGTGTATGCATCATCTATTATCTATATCATAATTTTCTTATCGTGCACACAACTTGTGGAACATTTCTGGATAGAGTATTGGAAGCTGCGTAGTGGTGCTACATTCTGAATTTTGGGTACATAAATTTTACAATGTTGTTTGTTTCGTTGCATGGTGATGATATAGATAAAGGACAGGAAGTGAGTTCAGTCAGCTCACCTCTTTTCCCCAAAGTCTATAATCCTCTTATGTTCATATGTTCAATATGTGAATGAGAAATTATAGACTTTGGGGAAAAGAGGTGAGCTTAGGGTACTGGTTTTAATTTTAAAACCCCTTTATTTCATAATATACGAGGAACTAGAAAGTCCAGCTCAGGCACATGCCTAAAGATCAGAAGCAGCAGGCTTTCAAGAGCAACTTCAGACTGTAAGGCCAAATCACCTCATCATCTTACCCAACTGATAATATTATGTACTGTTAACTTTTCTATAAAAATTAATAATTCAAAATGACCGCGGGCAAATAACTATTTGCGGCAAAACGTGAAAAATAAAATGGTGGGAACAATATTGGCGGCAACGAAAATGGCGGGAAGAATTTTGGCAGCAAAAAAAAGGCACGAAATAATATTGGCGGCAAAGAAAAAATATGGAAAATTAAATGGCGGGAACAATATTGGCGGCAAAAAAAAAGGCGCGAAAAATTATTTGCGGCAAAGAAAAACGTGAAAAATAAAATGGTGGGAACAATATTGGCGGCAACGAAAATGGCGGGAAGAATTTTAGCGGCAAATAAAAAGGTGGGGAAAGAAAATAGAGTTTTCGGTCTCCAGTAAAACGAAACTGTTTTCGGACCAGAATGCATGGATGATTTGGCCTGTGGTAGAACGAAATAGATGATTCGGCTTTTGGTAGAACGAAACAGATGTTTCGTCCAACCGGAGGATGACACGTCATGTTTCGGTCACTGGTTGACCGAAACGTGAGGTGTCGTCCACCGGTTGGACGACCGTGTACTAGTTTTGCAATATCTCATTTTTGGATCTTATTTTCCGAATTTGTTCAGAAAAAAGTACTATTTCCAAAAAAAAATCGTTGCGGGCAGCAGGCTGGATGCACTCCCACACCACGCTGTTGCACTTGAACCCTGAGCCGAAGCCGATCATCCAAACACGGTGGCCCTTGCGCATCCGTCCTTTGGCCTCCACGTAGGCCAGCTCGTACCACAGCGAGCTACTAGACGTGTTTCCGAACCGGTGCAGCGTCATCCGCGACGCCTCCACCTGCTCGTCTGAGAGGCGGAGTTTTGTCTGCAACTCATCGATGCCCGCGCGGCCGCCCGCGTGAATGCACATGTGCTTGAACGCCATGGAGAAGTCAGGGATGTAGGGCTTGACATGTGCGTGAAGCACCTTACGTGCAACAAAGGTGAGGGCGAAGAGGAGCTGCTCGGAGAAAGGCAGGACGAGCGGCGCGATCTCGGTGATGTTGGCCTGGAATCGAAAAGTGTTTAAAATAAGGTTTTTGGATTGCTGGAAATATTAGCATCTTTTTGATTAATCTAATCCATGAGTAGATCATAAACATGGCAATCACAGTATGCAATTCATAGCTATATCTAAGCATGTGAGCGCGTACAGTACATAGAACCAAAACATCTATGAACACAACATATATGGCTAGCACATGTACGAGCAAATAGGGAATGAACGAATTATACCCTCCGGTTGGCCAGGCCAATGCGTCGGCGGCAGCAGCAGAATCCGCGTCGTCCGTGGCCTTCTTCTTCTTGGCGGCTTCGTCGGCCATGGGGTTGATGCAGGGGAAGTAGTCGATGCGGAGGAGGACGGGGACGGGGATGGATTGGGAGCAGTCGTGCCGAGACGCTCTCCAAAAACCTTATCGCCGTCGTCCTGGGTAGGATCTCGAACGACGGGGTTCCGGAGGCACCTGCTATCCTGACCAACCGTGCATGCTGTTGTCGGGATGGGATCGCCGAAGGCGGCACAGTGAGAGGAACAATAGATAACGGCTAGGGTTATATAGGAGGGAGTGACTGAGTTAGGGTTCACTCCACAGACCAGAGCCTTCTTACATAGGCCGTCGGGTAGATGTGCCTGGGCTTAGGCCCATGACCAAGTCCGTAAACAGCCCACGGTCCTCCGCCGCCCGTCACAACACTTCCGTTAGTGGCTCGTTAATTAATTCATAATTAATTAACCATTTCTGACCGGTAAAAATAAAGCTCGGTTCGCGTGTCGTGACGGGCGGCGGAGGAGCGCATGTTTGCCATTCCTCTTCCCAAACTCTCAATGGCAAGCGGTAGAGTAACCTTTATCAATGGGTCTCACTCATACTACAGTAGCAGTATGGTACTAAATTTCTCACCATTTGGTATGCACCTAAATGAACCTTAAAGATTAACCAAGGATTATTTTGTTATTTGGGTCAAAGCCGATTTGTAATCCAACACAATCCATCACACACATCGCGAGTGGATGATAAAAGAGACATTCGGTTACATGGCGTACGTGAGCACACAGAAGATAACGATTACAATGGTTGCAAACCAGAAACGACCATTTGGGGTTTATTGTTCATGTTTAGGCCACCCGTCTGGGCTGGGTTTATTATGTACTCCCTCCGTCCCATAATATAAGAGCGTTGTCAAAAACGCTCAACGCTCTTATATTATGAGACGGAGGGAGTAGTAGTATAAGCTAGTGACTTAGCACGTCGGGAATGTCCACCGGATACCTGTGGATGGACGTGCTCCACGGCCCATGGGTGTTGCCGGCAGCAGGCTGGATGTACTCCCACACCACGCTGTTGCACTTGAACCCTGAGCCGAAGCCGATCATCCAAACGCGGTGGCCCTTGCGCATCCGGCCTTTGGCTTCCACGTAGGCCAGCTCGTACCACGGCGAGCTACTAGACGTGTTTCCGAACCGGTGTAGCGTCATCCGCGATGCCTCCACCTGTTCGTCGGAGAGGCGAAGGCTCTTCTGCAGCTCGTCGATGACCGCGCGACCGCCGGCGTGAATGCACAGGTGCTTGAACGCTGTCGAGAAGTCCGGGATGTAGGGCCTGATCCGCGCGCGAAGCGCCTTCCGTGCGACGAAGGAGAGCGCGAAGAGGAGCTGCTCCGAGACCGGCAGCACGAGCGGCCCCATCCTGGTGATGTTGGCTTGGAGCGAGGCCCCGGCGATGGCCATCAGGTTCTTGCTGAGGTTGATCCCGAGGTTCCCTTGCTCGTCCTCCTCCTGGAACACGCACCGGTAAGCATTGTCGTCGTCCGCGCCGGTGATGGTGCGCACGACGTGCTTGAGGCGGAACCGGGCGTTCACGGGGGACGTCGACAGCAGCGCAGCCACCCCGCCGACGCGGAACAGGCAGTTTGGCAGGAGCATCGCTCGCTCGTTCCCGACGTAGTAGTTCGGCGTGATGGTCTCCGTGGAGACGACCAGCGCGTGGGAGCCCCGGGGAACAACCTGCAGGAGGTTGTTGGCGAGCCCCACGGAGATGAGCCCCGCGCTGCACCCCATGCCGGAGAGGTTCACGCTACGGATGTCGCAGCGCAGGTTGTACTTGTTCACGATGATGTCGACCAACGACGGCGTGGGGCAGAAGAGGCTGCAGTTGAGGACGAGCACGCCGATCGCGTCTGGGGCGACGCCGGTCTTGGCGAGCAGGTCGTCGATGGCCGAGAAGACGACGAGCTCGAACTCGGCGCGGGCGTTCTCGAGGGTGCAGTACTCGTGCGTCGGGACGTAGTTGTGCGCCGCCGGCAGGCGGGTCTCCTCCCCGAGCCCGGAGCGCGCCAGCAGCCGCGACATGAACCGGACGCTGCGGTCGCTGATGCTGGGCGTATGCTTGGTGTGCTCGATGAATGAGGCCATGGGGACGCGCAAGAGCGGCGAGGTGTCAAAGCAGGCGTAGTCGATCAGGTACACCGGGCGCGGGCGGAGCATGAGGTACACGGCGGCCGCTGCCGCAGCAGAGAACAGGTGCACTGGCCGGAGCCAGCTGATGAGCTCCGCCGGGCCGAGCCGCGCCAGGACGACGACACATGAAGCGGCAAAAAAGTTGTCCACGATCAGCTGGTACACGGCCTTGAGCTTGAGCCGCATGGGCTGGGCCTGGACCGACGACCTCATGCCGCTCTTTCTTTTTTCCTTTTTTTAACAGTTAATTGTGTGTGTGTCTCTCTTAATTTAGCGTGTTTAGTGCTTGCACTTATATAGTCTTTAGTGCAAACAAAGCATTAATTTGTAATCAGCGGTAGTAGGTGTTTTGCATTTGATGATTCTGGTTGGCAGCGAATTGACGTGTAATTAACGCAAACAGAACACTTGCGGCCGTCACTGTCAGCTCGTGGCGATGCTGTTGGGGAAAATCCTACACACACGGGCCAACAACGGACATTTTACGCGATCCCTTCACACTAATTAACCTCTCCCCCCTAATTTTCAGGAGTGTGGGGCCCTTCCTCCTCTTAACCCCAATCAAACTCTGCCACATGTGCCAGCCCGTAAAGCCTGTAAAAAATTGTCCATGTGTGTAGCATTGCCGATGCTGTTGGTGCTCGCGGGCTACAGCTTTAATTAAACTCGGATGTCGAAGAGAAAAACAGAGAAAATAATTGATTTTTTTTGTTTTTATATCTGTTTTTTCATAAACAAAGTACAAGACCTCACATGTACACACATACATTCAATCCTACTCAGACACATAGACCCTACCCTAATAAGCACCTCTAAGAGACTGCGTCGACCGGTCTTGAGATTGACGAAGTCACCATACACACTTCGCTAGCAACAAGACCACCGTCTTCCACTCAAAGAATAGTCCGCTTGGTGGCTTGGGCATGCTATCTGGCAATGGCGTTGCCTCAATACGGATCTAGAGTTCTGACCTCGTCGCTCTTATCCTGGTGACCTCGTGGTGGCGCGAGGAGATGCTGAGCGAAAGCTCCGCGCTTTGCTGTTGTCGAGGACGACGCTCGCGGACGCTGTTATCATCTTGAAGATGTCGTTATGGTGCTCCTCTCCGTGTCTTGGTTCCGGTTGAAAACCTTTATCCATGTGGCAGCGGCGACGCCTAGTGCCATTCTCCCTTCTGGGGGAGTTGTCGTGGAACTTAGGTGTTATAGGGCGTAGTGTTGCATTGTTTTTAATTCTTCTCATTCTCTCTTGGTAGCATAATCATGTGTGTCTTGCGTGATCCAATTTTCTTAGGATCGGCTTTGTGTGAGGGTTCCATCATCACCTTGTATCATTCGGTCGTGTACTTTGTTTGTATGTTACTTTATAAAGTTTGACCAAGTTTATATAAAACAATATGAACATTTCAACAAATCTATACGACGTGAAAATATATTCAATGATGAATCCAATGGTATTGATTTGATGGTGTATATGTTAATATATTTTTCTACAAATATGTTCAAAGTTTATAAAGTTTGACTTTAGACAAACCTAGTATGGGGAATAAATGAAAACGCAGGGAGTACAAAGTAGCCAAGATTTATTTACAATGCTTAGCTATGCCAATTAATGCTAGGAAACATACTTTCTAACCATGCATGAGAAGATGGTGAACCCATTTTTTCAGTGAATGACAAATTCTCACCTGTGAAAATCGGTAAAAGTGAATCGATCTAAATGCCCAAAGTGAATTTTCACTTTTTGCTTTGGTTTTAGTATATGGCTCTGTGTTTTCCTTTCTTTTAGGATGATATCGATGTTCTTGATTTATTTTTCGTTAAAAAAGCTTCTCTTTTGTTTTTTCTAAGTTTTGTATTTGTTTTATTTTTTCTTTCTGCCTATTGAGTGAGTGTCAAAGTGGTATAATTTACAGCTTAGGGCAAGTACAATAGTGAGCTATAAGCCCGCTTACATGACATTTTTGTCCATGTGGAGAAGAGAGACAAGAAAAAAGTGATGGAGTGGGCTAACATGCAAAAGCCAGCCTCTGCGCGAGCTTCTAGATAAAAGCATTGAATGTGAGGGAAGAGATAGAGAAAAAGTTTAAAAAAGTTCTACCCTTATAGCCAACATTATAGTCAACTCTATTATATGAGTAATTAATAATGCTAACTCTTGATGACATTCCATATTTATATAGCCAGCTGATGGCTATATTATTAACCATGCTTATACTACTCATTAATTGATGCTATTAAAATTTATGGAAGATCATATCACAATGGTAGCCTAGTCTATAAGCTGGCTAAGTGCATGCATGCATACATAGAGATGCATGGAGAGGCGTGGGCTACGGTGATAAAGTTTCCTCTCTGATAAAAAATGCTACTCCCTCCGTCCAGGTGTATAAGTCATCTTAGGTTGTGCACCGCGACCAAGGTGGATGGAAAAACAAGAGAACTTAATGTTTATTTGCTAATTAATAGCATTGCACGCAATGAACTGACCACTGCATGTCGTGTTTGGTAGTCTCAAGTCATTGAAAGCATACACGCCTCACATCTCTTATTAGTTGATTCCTTCATTCATGTCAAGACATAAGACACGAGGTGGGAGTTAATGCACCGTGCCTAAGTGTTATGAGATTATTTGGTTTTTGTAAGGCTGGTCATAGTGAGGAGTAACTTATACTAGTGTCATGCATATGACACTAGTCTAAGTTACTATCTCCATGGTGCAAAGTAACATAGTAGTAGTGTCATAGATGTCTTCATTTATTAGCTTGTAGACTCATCTTCTTTTAGGAAGCGCTATGTTACAGTAACATAGTATGTTAGGCTAGTCATAGTGGAGAGTAACTTAGACTAGTGTCATACATATGACACTATGTAACACCCCTGTGTAATAGCCACTATGATCAGCTGCTGATAATGCCAAGTCATCTCATTTGCAGTGCTTAAACATAGAGGTTAATCAAAGCAAATCAACTCCATTTTGAAAATCAACTCAAATTCAAAAATGAAATATGAAGTTGATCAAACACTGTTGAAAAAATGTTCATTAAATGGCAAATAATCCACAAACATTTGTAAAATCATCATCAAAATAGTTGGAGTTAGATAAGTGACTCTAACAAGATGAAACAGCACCAAAACAGGATATTTAAATCCAATTAAAATCATTTCAAATACAAATGAATTCCAAATCTGTCCAAACCACTTTTTGGTGAGAGCTAAAATGGCACTGTAATATTTGGACCAAGTTCCATATTTTACAGAAATGCTAAAGTGGCCTAATCATTTCCAAAAAAAAGAAAAGAATTAAAGAACAGAAAATGAAAAATGAAAAACTACTATGGACAGGGCCTAAGTGCACAGTGCAATTAGACCCAGCCCACCAGACCGCTCCCCTCTCTCTCCGTCGTCGTGTTGACGCGTCCCTGGCCGAGCGCGCGCTCGCCGCTGCGGCGCCGACACGGCGATGCCGCCGACACTACCGTGAAGAGGAGGGGATAAGACCGACGCCCCTCCACTCCTCCCTGGCCTCTCCGTCATTCTCCCCCTCTCCTCTTGCTCGCCCCGCCTCCTTCCTCCTCAGATCCGAGAGCAGCCGAACGCAGCCGCCGCCGCTCGACGCCGTGCTCGCGGCCACCGGCCTCGCCCCGCCTCGTCAAGCTGTCCCTCGTCTCCGCCCTCGTCTGCTCGATCGTCTGACGCACTCAGGTGGAGCTGAGGAGCCCCGTTGGGGCCGCGCGACGCCATCCCCTTCCGCCTCTGCTCCGACGATCTCCGTCGTTACCGGCGAAATCCGGCAGCTATTAAGCCTAACGAGGTCTTTTCTTAGCCGCACGGTGAGCCACTCTACCTCCCCCGTCTCTCTGTTTGGCCTAGCACGCTCCCTAGCATTAGTCTCACCGGCACCCGAACATGCCTCCGCATGAGCTCGCCGCCGGCGCCCTTCCAGTGACCAAATGGTCACCGGGCCGAGCCCTTTGCGCTCAGCGCATCGAGTAGGTTCCCATTAGCCTCGCCATTTGTTCACTTGCGTGCTGCTGCCCCGTTTGCGTCATCGACCGAACCCCGGCGCCGCCCTCGCTCGACGCCGGCGATGATTCCGACCGAGCCCGGCCCTGCCACCACCACCTGACGATGCGGCGTGGAGTACTCATTCGAACGCAGCAAGAATCACGTGAAATGGCCCTCTGTAGAGCAAATCCGAGCTCGCCGGAGCTTTCGGACGCGTCCGGCGTTCGCCGGCGCGTCTCCGGCGCCGGCCGCCGACTTGGCCCGGTGGGGCCCAGCCTGGGTCGCTGACCGTGGGCCCTGCAGGCCCCAGTTGACTGGGTTGACCCAGTCAACGTGCTGACTGGGCAACTCCAGTCACTGACATGTGGGCCCCCGCGGCTAATTAACCTAATTAAACATTTAATTAAATAAAAACTAATTAGTTAACTAATGTCCCACTGACATATGGGGCCCACACTGTTGGGGAACGTAGTAATTTCAAAAATTTCTACGCACACACAGGATCATGGTGATGCATAGCAACGAGAGGGGAGAGTGTGTCCACGTACCCTCGTAGACCGAAAGCGGAAGTGTTAGCACAACGCGGTTGATGTAGTCGTACGTCTTCACGATCCGACCGATCCAAGTACCGAACGCACGGCACCTCCGAGTTCAGCACACGTTCAACTCGATGACGTCCCGCGAGCTCCGATCCAGCAAAGCTTCACAGGAGAGTTTCGTCAGGACGACGGCGTGGTGACGGTGATGATGATGCTACCGACACAGGGCTTCGCCTAAGCACCGCTACGATATGATCGAGGTGGATTATGGTGGAGGGGGCACCGCACACGGCTAAGAGATCAATGATCAATTGTTGTGTCTATGGGGTGCCCCCTGGCCACGTATATAAAGGATGGAGGGAGGAGGAGGCCGGCCCTCACAGGGCGCGCCCAAGGTGTGGAGTCCTACTAGGACTCCCTAGTCCTAGTAGGATTCCACCTCCCACATGGAATAGGAAAAGGGGAAGGGAGAAGGAGAAGGAAGGAAGGGGGCGCCCCCTTTCCCTAGTCCAATTCGGACCAGTCCATGGAGAAGGGGCACAGCCACCCTTGAGGCCTTTCTCTCCTTTCCCGTATGGCCCATTAAGGCCCAATACGAATTCCCGTAACTCTCCGGTACTCCGAAAAATACCCGAATCACTCGGAACCTTTCCGATGTCCGAATATATCCTTCCAATATATCGATCTTTACCTCTCAACCATTTAGAGCTTCCTCGTCATGTCCCCGATCTCATCCGGGACTCCGAACAAACTTCGGTCATCAAATCACATAAACTCATAATACCGATCGTCACCGAACTTTAAGCGTGCGGACCCTATGGGTTCGAGAACTATGTAGACATGACCGAGACACGTCTCCGGTCAATAACCAATAGCGGAACCTGGATGCTCATATTGGCTCCCACATATTCTACGAAGATCTTTATCGGTCAAACCGCATAACAACATACGTTGTTCCCTTTGTCATCGGTATGTTACTTGCCCGAGATTCGATCATCGGTATCTCAATACCTAGTTCAATCTCGTTACCGGCAAGTCTCTTTACTCGTTCCGTAATACATCATCCCGCAACTAACTCATTAGTTTCAATGCTTGCAAGGCTTATAGTGATGTGCATTACCGACTGGGCCCAGAGATACCTCTCCGACAATCGGAGTGACAAATCCTAATCTCGAAATACGCCAACTCAACAAGTACCTTCGGAGACACCTGTAGAGCACCTTTATAATCACCCAGTTACGTTGTGACGTTTGGTAGCACACAAAGTGTTCCTCCGGTAAACGGGAGTTGCATAATCTCATAGTCATAGGAACATGTATAAGTCATGAAGAAAGCAATAGCAACATACTAAACGATCAAGTGCTAAGCTAACGGAATGGGTCAAGTCAATCACATCATTCTCCTAATGATGTGATCCCGTTAATCAAATGACAACTCATGTCTATGGTTAGGAAACATAACCATCTTTGATTAACGAGCTAGTCAAGTAGAGGCATACTAGTGACACTCTATTTTGTCTATGTATTCACACATGTATCAAGTTTCCGGTTAATACAATTCTAGCATTAATAATAAACATTTATCATGACATAAGGAAATAAAATAATAACTTTATTATTGCCTCTAGGGCATATTTCCTTCAGTCTCCCACTTGCACTAGAGTCAATAATCTAGTTCACATCGCCATGTGATTTAACACCAATAGTTCACATCACCATGTGATTAACACCCATAGTTCACATCGCCATGTGACCAACACTCAAAGGGTTTAATAGAGTCAATAATCTAGTTCACATCGCCATGTGTTTAACACCCAAAGATTACTAAGGTGTGATCAAGTTTTGCTTGTGAGAGAAGTTTAGTCAACGGGTCTGCCACATTCAGATCCGTATGTATTTTGCAAATTTCTATGTTTACAATGCTCTGCATGGAGCTACTCTAGCTAATTGCTCCCACTTTCAATATGTATCCAGATTGAGACTCTGAGTCATCTGGATCAGTGTAAAAGCTTGCATCGACGTAACCTTTTACGACGAACTCTTTTTTCACCTCCATAACCGAGAAATATTTCCTTAGTCCTCTTAGGTAACTAAGGATAACTTTGACCGCTATCCAGTGATCTATCCCTAGATCACTATCGTACCTCCTTGCTAAACTCATAGCAAGGCACACAACTGGTCTGGTACATAGCATGGTATATTTTATAGAACCTATGGCTGAGGCATAGGGAATGACTTTCATTCTCTCTCTATCTTCTGCTATGGTCTTGCTTTGAGTCTTACTCAACTTTATACCTTGAATACAGGCAAGAACTCTTTCTTTGACTGATACTTTTGAACTCCTTCAAAACTTTGTCAAGGTATGTGCTTTGTGAAAGTCTTATTAAGCGTCTCGATCTATCCCTATAGATCTTGATGCTCAATACTTAAGCAGCTTCACCGAAGTCTTTTATTTGAAAAACTCCTTTCAAATACTCCTTTATGCTTTCCAGAAAATTCTACATTATTTCCGATCAACAATATGTCATTCACATATACTTATCAGAAATGCTGTAGTGCTCCGACTCACTTTCTTGTAAATACAGGCTTCACCGCAAGTCTGTATAAAACTATATGCTTTGATCAACTCATCAAAGCGTATATTCCAACTCCGAGATGCTTGCACCAGTCCATAGATGGATCGCTGGAGCTTGCACACTTTGTTAGCATCCTTTGGATCGATAAAACCTTCAGGTTGCATCATATACAACTCTTCTTCCAGAAATCCATTCAGGAATGCAGTCTTTACATCCATTTGCCAAATTTCATAATCATAAAATGCGGCAATTGCTAACATGATTCGGACGAACTTAAGCATCGCTACGGGTGAGAAAGTTTCATCGTAGTCAACTCCTTGAACTTTGTCAACAACCTTTTTCGACAAGTCTAGCTTTGTAGATAGTAACACTACTATCAGCGTCCGTCTTCCCCTTGAAGATCCATTTATTTTCTATGGCTTGCCGATCATTGGGCAAGTCAACCAAAGTCCATACTTTGTTCTCATACATGGATCCCATCTCAGATTTCATGGCCTCAAGCCATTTCGCGGAATCTGGGCTCATCATCGCTTCCTCATAGTTCGTAGGTTCGTCATGATCTAGTAACATGACTTCCAGAACTGGATTACCGTACCACTCTGGAGCGGAACGTACTCTGGTTGACCTACGAGGTTCTGTAGTAACTTGATCTGAAGTTTCATGATCATCATCATTAGCTTCCTCACTAATTGGTGTAGGCATCACTGGAACTGATTTCTGTGATGAACTACTTTCCAATTCAAGAGAAGGTACCACTACCTCATCAAGTTCTACATTCCTCCCACTCACTTCTTTCGAGAGAAACTCCTTCTCTAGAAAGGATCCATTCTTAGCAACAAATATCTTGCCTTCGGATCTGTGATAGAAGGTGTACCCAACAGTTTCTTTTGGGTATCCTATGAAGACGCACTTCTCCGATTTGGGTTCGAGCTTATCAGGCTGAAGTTTTTTCACATAAGCATCGCAGCACCAAACTTTAAGAAACGACAGCTTAGGTTTCTTGCCAAACCACAGTTCATACGGTGTCGCCTCAACGGATTTAGATGGTGCCCTATTAAATGTGAATGCAGCTGTCTCTAATGCATAACCCCAAAACGATAGTGGTAAATCGGTAAGAGACATCATAGACCGCACCATATCTAATAAAGTACGGTTACGACGTTTGGACACACCATTACGCTGTGGTGTTCCAGGTGGCATGAGTTGCGAAACTATTCCACATTTTAAATGAAGACCAAATTCGTAACTCAAATATTTGCCTCCGCGATCAGATCGTAGAAACTTTATTTTCTTGTTACGAAAATTTTCTACTTCACTCTGAAATTCTTTGAATTTTTCAAACATTTCAGACTTGTGTTTCATTAAGTAGATATACCCATATCTGCTCAAATCATCTGTGAAGGTTAGAAAATAACGATACCCGCCGCGAGCCTCAATACTCATCGGACCGCATACGTCGGTATGTATTATTTCCAATAAGTCCGTAGCTCGCTCCATTGTTCCGGAGAACGGAGTTTTAGTCATCTTGCCCATGAGGCATGGTTTTCAAGCATCAAATTATTCATAATCAAGTGATTCCAAAAGTCCATCAGTATGGAGTTTCTTCATGCGCTTTACACCAATATGACCTAAACGGCAGTGCCACAAATAAGTTGCACTATCATTACTAACTTTGCATCTTTTGGCTTCAATATTATGAATATGTGTATCACTACGATCGAGATTCAATAAACCATTTACATTGGGTGTATGACCATAGAAGGTTTTTATTCATGTAAACAGAACAACAAATATTCTCTGACTTAAATGAATAACCGTATTGCAATAAACATGATCCAATCATATTCATGCTCAACGCAAACACCAAATAACATTTATTTTGCAATAAACATGATCCAATCATATTCATGCTCAACGCAAACACCAAATAACATTTATTTAGGTTCAACACTAATCCCGAAAATAGAGGGAGTGTGCGATGGTGATCTTATCAACCTTGGAATCACTTCCAACACACATCGTCACCTCGTCATTAACTAGTCTTTGTTCATTTTGCAACTCCTGTTTCGAGTTACTAATGTTAGCAACTGAACCAGTATCAAATACCCAGGGGCTACTATGAACACTAGTAAAATACACATCAATAACATGTATATCAAATATACTTTTGTTCACTTTGCCATCCTTCTTATCCGCCAAATACTTGGGGCAGTTCCACTTCCAGTGACCAGTCCCTTTGCAGTAGAAGCACTCAGTTTCAGGCTTAGGTCCAGACTTGAGCTTCTTCCCGGGAGTAGCAACTTGCTTGCTATTCTTCTTGAAGTTCCCCTTCTTTCCTTTGCCCTTTTCTTGAAACTAGTGGTCTTGTTAACCATCAACACTTGATGCTCTTTCTTGATTTCTACCTTCGTTGATTTCAGCATCACGAAGAGCTCGGGAATCATTTTTGTCATCCCTTGCATATTATAGTTCATCACGAAGTTCCAGTAACTTGGTGATAGTGACTAGAGAATTCTGTCAATTACTATCTTATCCGGAAGATCAACTCCCACTTGATTCAAGCAACTGTAGTACTCAGACATTCTGAGCACATGCTCACTGATTGAGCTATTCTCCTCCATCTTGTAGGCAAAGTACTTGTCAGAGGTCTCATACCTCTCGACACGGGCATGAGTCTGAAATACCAATTTAATCTCTTTGGAACATCTCATATGCTCCGTGGCGTTCAAAACGTTTTTGAAGTCCCGATTCTAAGCCGTAAATCATGGCGCACTAAACTATCAAGTAGTCATCACATCGAGCTTGCTAAACGTTCATAACGTTTGCATCTGCTCCTGCAATAGGTCTGTCACCTAGCGGTGCATCAAGGACATAATTCTTCTGTGCAGCAATGAGGATAATCCTCAGATCACGGAACCAGTCCGCATCATTGCTACTATCATCTTTCAACTTAGTTTTCTCTAGGAACATATCAAAAATAAAACAGGGGAGCTATACGCGAGCTATTGATCTACAACATAATTTGCAAATACTACCAGGACTAAGTTCATGATAAATTAAAGTTCAATTAATCATATTACTCAAGAACTCCCACTTAGATAGACATCTCTCTAATCATCTAAGTGATCACGTGATCCAAATCAACTAAACCATAACCGATCATCACGTGAAATGGAGTAGTTTTCAATGGTGAACATCACTATGTTGATCATATCTACTATATGATTCACGCTCGACCTTTCGGTCTCAGTGTTCCGAGGCCATATCTGCATATGCTAGGCTCGTCAAGTTTAACCCGAGTATTCTGCGTGTGCAAAACTGGCTTGCACCCGTTGTAGATGAACGTTGAGCTTATCACACCCGATCATCACGTGGTGTCTCGGCACGACGAACTTTGACAACGGTGCATACTCAGGTAGAACACTTTTACCTTGAAATTTAGTGAGAGATCATCTTATAATGCTACCGTCAAACAAAGCAAAATAAGATGCATAAAGGATAAACATCACATGCAATCAATATAAGTAATATGATATGGCCATCATCATCTTGTGCTTGTGATCTCCATCTCCGAAGCACCGTCATGATCACCATCGTCACTGGCGCGACAGCTTGATCTCCATCGTAGCATCGTTGTCGTCTCACCAACTATTGCTTCTACGACTATCGCTACCGCTTAGTGATAAAGTAAAGCAATTACGGGGCGATTGCATTGCATACAATAAAGCGACAACCAAATGGCTCCTGCCAGTTGCCGATAACTCAGTTACAAAACATGATCATCTCATACAATAAAATATAGCATCATGTCTTGACCATATCACATCACAACATGCCCTGCAAAAACAAGTTAGACGTCCTCTACTTTGTTGTTGCAAGTTTTACGTGGCTGCTACGGGCTGAGCAAGAACCGTTCTTACCTACGCATCAAAACCACAATGATAGTTCGTCAAGTTAGTGCTGTTTTAACCTTCACAAGGACCGGGCATAGCCACACTCGGTTCAACTAAAGTTGGAGAAACTGACACCCGCTAGTCACCTGTGTGCAAAGCACGGCGGTAAAACCAGTCTCGCGTAAGCGTACACGTAATGTCGGCCGGGACGCTTCATCCAACAATACCGCCGAACCAAAGTGTGACATGCTGGTAAGCAGTATGACTTGTATCGCCCACAACTCACTTGTATTCTACTCGTGCATCTAACATCTACGCATAAAACCAGGCTCGGATGCCACTATTGGGGAACGTAGTAATTTCAAAAATTTCCTACGCACACACAGGATCATGGTGATGCATAGCAACGAGAGGGGAGAGTGTGTCCACGTACCCTCATAGACCGAAAGCGGAAGCGTTAGCACAACGCGGTTGATGTAGTCGTACGTCTTCACGATCCGACCGATCCAAGTACCGAACGAACGGCACCTCCGAGTTCAGCACACGTTCAACTCGATGACGTCCCGCGAGCTCCGATCCAGCAAAGCTTCACAGGAGAGTTTCGTCAGCACGACGGCGTGGTGACGGTGATGATGATGCTACCGACGCAGGGCTTCGCCTAAGCACCACTGCGATATGATCGAGGTGGATTATGGTGGAGGGGGGCACCGCACACGGCTAAGAGATCAATGATCAATTGTTGTGTCTATGGGGTGCCCCCTGGCCACGTATATAAAGGATGGAGGGAGGAGGAGGCCGGCCCTCACAGGGCGCGCCCAAGGTGTGGAGTCCTACTAGGACTCCCTAGTCCTAGTAGGATTCCACCTCCCACATGGAATAGGAAAAGGGGAAGGGAGAAGGAGAAGGAAGGAAGGGGGCGCCCCCTTTCCCTAGTCCAATTCGAACCAGTCCATGGGGAAGGGGCGCAGTCACCCTTGAGGCCTTTCTCTCCTTTCCCGTATGGCCAATTAAGGCCCAATACGAATTCCCGTAACTCTCCGGTACTCCGAAAAATACGCGAATCACTCGGAACCTTTCCGATGTCCGAATATAGCCTTCCAAATATCGATCTTTACCTCTCGACAATTTCGAGACTCCTCGTCATGTCCCAGATCTCATCCGGGACTCCGAACAAACTTCGGTCATCAAATCACATAAACTCATAATACCGATCGTCATCGAACTTTAAGCGTGCGGACCCTACGGGTTCGAGAACTATGTAGACATGACCGAGACACGTCTCCGGTCAATAAACAATTGCGGAACCTGGATGCTCATATTGGCTCCCACATATTCTACGAAGATCTTTATCGGTCAAACCGCATAACATACGTTGTTCCCTTTGTCATCGGTATGTTACTTGCCCGAGATTCGATCGTCGGTATCTCAATACCTAGTTCAATATCGTTACCGGCAAGTCTCTTTACTCGTTCCATAATACATCATCCCGCAACTAACTCATTAGTTACAATGCTTGCAAGGCTTATAGTGATGTGCATTACCGAGTGGGCCCAGAGATACCTCTCCGACTATCGGAGTGACAAATCCTAATCTCGAAATACGCCAACTCAACAAGTACCTTTGAAGACACCTGTAGAGCACCTTTATAATCACCCAGTTATGTTATGACGTTTGGTAGCACACAAAGTGTTCCTCCGGTAAACGGGAGTTGTATAATCTCATAGTCATAGGAACATGTATAAGTCATGAAGAAAGCAATAGCAACATACTAAACGATCAAGTGCTAAGCTAACGGAATGGGTCAAGTCAATCACATCATTCTCCTAATGATGTGATCCTGTTAATCAAATGACAACTCATGTCTATGGTTAGGAAACATAACCATCTTTGATTAACGAGCTAGTCAAGTAGAGGCATACTAGTGACACTCTATTTTGTCTATGTATTCACACATGTATCAAGTTTCCGGTTAATACAATTCTAGCATGAATAATAAACATTTATCATGACATAAGGAAATAAAATAATAACTTTATTATTGCCTCTAGGGCATATTTCCTTCACACACCCCTAATCAACCCTGGTAATTAGTTTAATTCACTGTTAATGTCACAGAGGCTGACATGTGGGTCCCACTGGACCCACATGTCAGGTTTGACTAGTCAGCCGTCCTGTTGACTTGCTGATGTCAGCATGTCATCATGCTGACGTCATAATTCTCTTTTCTGTTAAATAAAATAAATCCAGAAAATCAATTAAACTTTGAAAATTAATAACTTTTAAACCGTAGCTCGGATCGAAAAAGTTAAAACATGAAAGTTGCCCGAACCCCCTACGTAGAACAACTCGTAACTCCGGACCCGAATCCGATAGATGAATAGTGCACACACATCGGTTAATAAATCCCCGGTTAATTCTAAAAATAACTAAAATGACTTAGAGGCATATTTAGGCAACCCTGCACTGCATCATAGCATCGCACGCACTGTGTTGCATCTGATTGCATTATATTTACTTGTTTCCTCCCCCTCTTCTCTTTCGGTAGACCCAGACGTTGCCGTAGCTCCTGAGGCAGACGCCGGTCCGGAGTACGACTACGTCCCGACGACCCTGCCCTTGCCGTCGAGTAGACAGGCAAGCACCCCCATTTTGAGCATTCCGATATCACCTATTCTCTTCCCTCTTATGCTTGCATTAGATGTTACTGCTGCTATTACCATCCTATATCTGTTGCATAGCCTGTTTAATTGTAGCCTACTGTTGATACCTGCCTGTTATCCTAAACTGTTTAGATAGAATGGGTAGAGCCTGATCAGAGACCCACTTGTCCCGACTGCCCCGCTGGACTCTCAGAAGACCCGAGCAACGGGATCGAAGATTAGAACCTGGCACCGCACGTCACTTCCCCTAAGATGCTCGACATTGCTGGGTTACTATCGAGTGCCGAGGGTGATACCTCGTCAGCACTTTGATGATAACCTTGCAGGTTAGTTAATCGGTCATGGTAAGCGAGGGTGATTCCTCCTACACCACCCCCGATAACGACATCGTCGTGCAACTGTTCAAGTGTGGACCTCGAGGGTGATACCTCCTTCGTTCACCTTGACGAGAACATCAGGTGGGACTCCTTCGAGGGTGATTTCTCAGGGTTCCCCCTTGGTGTCAGACACACGGAGACTTTGCATACTATGACTGATTACTGAACTTTGATACTAAAGACGGGTCGGGCCTGAGGGGTATCCGCGCGAGCATAAATGCGAAGTGATGTGGAGTCGGGTTGACCTGAGAGGTGCCCGCGAGATAACTACGAGGCATGGCCGGGCATTCTTAGCCCTTGCCGCAAGTCCTCGAGACGGGGCGACGGGGTCACATCGATCGTGAGTCTCTGCTCATTACCGCGTGCTCCTAATCCACTACGGTTTGGATATTTGATCCGAGGGGCCTCTGGCCCGATAGCACTAACCATCACGTGGGCATAGTATGGGCGTTCTGCGTCGTATACTTCAGCCGAAGCTTAATAGACGTCAGCGACTGAGCGGCGCGTGCTGGATTGGACTAGTTACGCAACCGCGCTTGTATTAAGGGGTTGCTAGGTCTGCTTCTGGCCGCCCACGCAATGCGCAGGAGTTCCCGGGGCGAAGGCCCAAGACCCCTGGGGGCATAGGTTAGACCGGCGTGCTGACCTCTCTGTTAAGTATTTGGTCGGGTTGCGGCGTGTTGCTTAGCCGAGGCCGGGCATGACCCAGAAAAGTGTGTCCGGCCGGAGTTAAGCGAGCGTGGTGGGTAAGTTGGTGCACCCCTGCAGGGAAGAAACTTCTATCGATAGCCTGTCCTATGGTAACGGACACTCGGAGTTGTATCCCGATCGGTACAACTAGAACTTGAGATGATAACTGGATAGTACGGCTCTGGGATTGCTTTCTCGCGGGGAGTCGAGGACGAATCCCCGGCCGAGGTTGATGACATTACTGCTATACTTTACATTATGTTGGTCTACTCTCTTCTAATGCTGCGAGACCGTTGAAGATGCTGAAGATGCTAGTCTTCGATAGGACTAGGCTTTCCCCCTCTATTCTGGCATTTCTGCAGCCCAGTCCACATATACATCCCCCTTTGAAAATGTTGCATATGTAGTGTAGATCCTTGCTTGCTGAGTACTTCGGATGAGTACTCACGTTTGCTTTATTTTCCTTTTTCCCCCTTTTATCCCTTTGTCGCATCTAGACGACGGAGCCCCGGAGCTAGATGTCCCCGTCGACGACCAGTACTACTACCAGCCCGGAGAGTACTACTACTACGAGGAGCCGTCTGACGACCAGGAGTAGGATCGGAGGGTCCAGGGCAGGAGGCCCACGCCTTTTCGATCGTAGCTTTTATTTTACCCCGCCTCTGTGAAGGCCTATCTCTCTCTATGTTCTGTAATATATCTGTACCTAGATATCTGATGCTTCCGCTGACACTTGTATGCCATCGAGCTATGTATTCGAGCCCTCGAGGCTCTGGCATGTAATATTAAGCTTGTATGAATTTATTTATGTTTTAGAGTTGTGTTGTGATATCTTCAAGTGAGTCCTTAGGCTTGATCGTGTGCATTTGCGTGTATGATTAGTGCACGATTAAGCCGGGGTTGTCACACACTAGTCTATGTTACTATGTTCATTGTGGAGAGTAACATAGAGGTAGTGTCATAGGTGGTGTCATAGAGGTAGTGTAATCAAGTGCAGGGATACACCCGGAGCACATTCTTTACCCGAGCAGGACCGAGATGCCATCAGGGATCGATTGGCCTGCAGTGGGAGGTGACACGCCTGCACGTGGACCTCTTCTTACAGTTCGAGACCGGGTTCTGCATGAGAGTGCACATGGAGCACAGGATCCTGCCGCGACGAACATTCGTCGTCCGCACTTGCAGTTACCCCGTTTCAGTGGTTTTCTCCGACGCTGATGTAGCCTTTGCTATGTCACGTTGTGTACTTCCCTACCGCATGCCTGCGTGCCGCCTAGTGTGTCTAGTTTTTCAATTTGCGCCGTTTTGCTGCCCGATTGTAACCGACTGTGTATGGATCTGTATGTCTTAATGACTACTTTTAGCATCTATTGCACTCTTTCAATAATGTCGAGTTACATCATGTTGTTGCTAAGCCCTTGCATAAGCTATTGCTGAAATACCCCTGTTGAATTAGCAGGATGGCTGACAACAACCCGCCACCGCCGCCACCACCTGATTACATGGCAGCGATGATGCAACAGTTTGAACTCAACCGCCAGTTTATGACGGGGATTATGCAGCAATTCCCCCGTCCCAATGCCGACCAGCTGCTACCTTCCATCACCTTGCCAGAATTCATGCGGCTCAACCCATCGTTCTTTCGCAATACAGTCAATCCACTGGATGCCGATGATTGGCTGCGTGACATCTCCCATGAGATGGAGTCTGCTGGTGTCGCCCAGGTCAACTATGTTACCTTTGCGACATACCTTCTGAAGGGTCCCGCATCACAGTGGTGGGCTACTCATCGACAGACCCTACCACCTGGTACCGTCATCACTTGGGCAGAATTCAAGATTGCTTTCCGTGCCCGCTACATTCCTCAAGCTATCATAGCTCGGAAGAAGGCCGAGTTCCGCAATCTCGTTCAGGGCAACAAATCTGTGGAAGTTTATCAGCGCGCGTTTCTTGACTTGTCTAGCTACGCTGAAGAGGACGTTCCCACCGATGAACGAAGGCAGGAGAAATTCCGCGAAGGGCTACACCATGACATTCAGTTAGCCCTGCTTATTCAAGACTACCCTGATTTCGCCACCTTGGTGAATAAGGCTATTATGGTCGAGACTGGATTGAAGAAGCATAAAGAAGCGACCAGACGCACTCGTGAGGCGGGCTCATCTTCGGGCTCGTCTTCCCAGAAGCACCGTATCTGGATCCCTCAGAGTATGTATCGTTCAGCAGCACCAGTGCACAGGCCTCCCTATGCTGCACCACATCTGCCTCCTCCACCGCCGAGGCAGCCTCTGCAAGCTCCAGCACCTCGAGCTCCTGCACCACGTCATGACAATGGACTCTGCTTCAAGTGTGGCCAGCCAGGTCACCGTGCCAGAGATTGCTCTCAGAATCAAAATCAGTTGGCTCTCCCTTCTGCTGGCCATGGTAATGGCCGTGGGAATTCTCAGCCTCGCTACAGCAATGCTAGACCTTCTTATGGTCGTGGGCAGGTCTTCCATGTCAACATGAATGAAGACCCCAAACAACCAACAACCGTGATGGGTACACTTCTTGTTAATTCAGTACCTGCAACTGTTTTATTTGATTCAGGAGCATCGCATTCATTCATGTCAGAACATTTTGCACTCCTGCATGACGATAAGTGCGAAACACTACAACATCCGTTAGTAGTAAACACTCCGCGGGACGATGCCGAACTTCTATATTCAGCCCCCAAGTCACTGTTGAGATTGAAGGGTTGCATTTTCATGCAAACCCCATTATCCTACAATCTTCCAAGATTGACCTTATTCTGGGGATGGATTGGTTGAAGGCTCACTACGCCTCAATCAATTGTGCCACTAAGGTGGTACACCTTCTGCACCCATCGAATGAGATAGTGAATTATCAAGCTCACCTCACCCAGAACGCTGAGGCTCAGATTTATGCATTAAATGCGTTGAACGCTTCTCCGCTTGAGGGAATCGAGAACATCCCAGTTGTCTGTGATTTCCCGGATGTTTTTCCAGAAGAACTTCCAGGAATACCCCCTGCTAGAGCTGTCGAGTTCGTCATTGACTTGAAGCCTGGCACCACTCCCATTGCGAAGCGTCCCTACAAGATGCCTCCGCACCATCTTATCGAGCTCAAGGAAGAAATTGATAAATCCTTAAGGAAGGGTTTCATCCGACCCAGTTCCTCTGCCTGGGGAGCACCGTCTCTCTTTGTCAAGAAGAAAGATGGTACAAATAGGTTGGTCCAAGATTACCGTCCTATCAACCAGGCAACCATTCAGAATAAATATCCGCTTCCCCGGATCAACGATTTATATGACCAACTCGCTGGATCATCGGTGTTCTCTAAACTCGACTTGAGGTTGGGTTATCACCAGATCCGTGTCCGTGAAGAGGATATTCCAAAGACTGCATTCGTTACTCGATATGGCTCCTATGAATACACTGTCATGTCATTTGGCCTGACGAATGCTCCGGCTACGTTCTCCCGCTTAATGAATTACATATTCATGGACTACCTCGACAAATTCGTCGTGGTATATCTGGACGATATCCTAGTATATTCGAAGAATAAGGAAGAACATGCTGAACATCTTCGCCTTGTTCTGGAAAGGCTTCGAGAGCACAAGTTATATGCCAAGTACTCCAAATGTAAATTCTGGCTTTCTGAAGTGACTTACCTTGGACATGTGATTTCCAAGGACGGTATTGCCGTTAACCCGGAGCGTGTTCAGGCTATCCTTGACTGGACTCCTCCGAAGAATGCCAAGCAAGTCCGAAGCTTCCTCGGTCTAGCCAGTTATTGTCGCCGATTCGTCGAGAACTTCTCCAAGATCGCCAAGCCCTTGACTAATCTGCTCCACAAAGGCGTTAAGTTTGAGTGGACAGACAAATGTCAGGAAAGTTTCCAGACCCTCAAGGACAAGCTTACCTCTGCTCCAGTGCTAGCTCCTCCTGATTCTCGAAAGGACTTTGTCATATACTGCGACGCCTCTCGTCAGGGATTAGGCTGTGTCCTAATGCAAGAACGAAGAGTGATTGCGTATGCTTCACGTCAATTGCGTCCGCATGAAGAAAATTATCCGGTGCATGATCTTGAACTTGCTGCAGTGATCTATGCATTAAAGTTATGGCGGCATTACCTTCTGGGTAATCGGTGTGAGATTTATACCGATCACCAAAGTCTGAAGTACTTGTTCACGCAACCGGATCTTAACCTCCGTCAGCAGCGATGGTTAGAAACAATTACGGACTATGACTGCGGTATTTCATATACCCCGGGCAAGGCTAATGTAATGGCCGATGCCCTGAGCCGCAAGTCATATTGCAACAACCTCATGGTTAGGCGAGCTCAACCTCGTCTATATGCAGAATTAAATCAGCTGAATCTGTGAATTGTTCCCCAAGGTTCCCTTAATAACCTTGTGGTACAGCCAGACCTTCAAAAGGCTATTAAGGAAGCGCAAGGCAAAGATGCTGAGATTGACCTGATGAAGAAAGAGCTTCACCTTGAGAAGTACCGGGATTTCTCAGTTGCTGAAGATGGAACATTATATTTTCGAGACCGCGTCGTAGTACCTCGTTTCGAGCTGATGACCGACAAGGTCATGAAGGAGGCTCTTGGTACACCGCTGTCTATCCATCCGGGTAGCACTAAGATGTATCGTCATCTCCGACAGAGGTACTGGTGGTCTAGAATGAAGCAGGACATTGCTCGATACATTGCTGAATGTGACGTATGTCGTCGCGTGAAAGCAGAACATCAGAAGCCTGCTGGAATTCTGCAACCGCTCCCTATTCCTCTGTGGAAGTGGGATAAAGTGCAGATGGATTTCATTACTGGTCTTCCCAAGTCTCAGAAAGGTCACGACGCCATTCTTGTCGTCGTCGACCAACTTTCCAAGGTTGCTCATTTCCTACCTGTCAAGGAGACTATCACTGCTAGCCAGCTAGCAGAGCTGTATATCTCCAGAATCGTTTCACTCCACGGTATTCCGAAGGAGATCAGTTCGGACCGTGGCGGTCTTTTCACGTCCAAGTTCTGGGAAAGTTTTCAAGAAGCTATGGGAACTCACATTACATGGAGTTCAGCTTATCATCCCCAATCCCAAGGCCAAGTTGAGCCCATTAATCAAGTGCTTGAAGACATGCTTCGAGCCTGTGTTATATCCTTCGGTAAGAAATGGGAGGAATCTCTCCCGTATGCCGAGTTCTCTTATAACAACAGCTATCAAGCCAGCTTGAAAATGGCCCCCTTCGAAGTGCTTTATGGACGTAAGTGTCGAACCCCTCTGAACTGGTCAGAAACTGGGGAACGACCTCTCATTGGACCGGACATTATTCAACACGCTGAAGAACAAGTCAGAATTGTCCGGGAAAATCTCAAAGCAGCTCAAGACCGCCAGAAGAGCAATTATGATCGCAAACGATGGGGTCTGACTTATCAACCAGGTGATCATGCTTATCTTCGTGTCACTCCTATGAAATGCACCCGTCATTTCGGAATCAAGGGCAAGCTAGCTCCTCGCTATATTGGTCCCTTCCGCATCGTGGCTAGACGTGGACAGGTGGCTTATAAATTGGAGTTGCCGCCACAATTCTCTCATATTCATGATGTCTTCCACGTGTCGCAACTTCGTAAATGCTTCAAGGAATCTCCGCACCGCGCAGTGGATCACGAGATGCTTCAGTTGCAAGACAACTTATCTTATAAGGAGCATCCGATCCGCATCCTTGATGAAGCCGAATGTCGAACTCGTCAGAAGACGACCAAGTTCCTGAAAGTGTAGTGGTCGAATCATACTGAAGATGAAGCCACTTGGGAACGCGAGGATCATCTTCGGGAAGAATATCCCGGACTCTTTCCTTCTACCTCCTAAATTCTCGGGACGAGAATTTCTTTTAGAGGAGGAGAACTTGTAACACCCCTGTGTAATAGCCACTATGATCAGCTGCTGATAATGCCAAGTCATCTCATTTGCAGTGCTTAAACATAGAGGTTAATCAAAGCAAATCAACTCCATTTTGAAAATCAACTCAAATTCAAAAATGAAATATGAAGTTGATCAAACACTGTTGAAAAAATGTTCATTAAATGGCAAATAATCCAGGAACATTTGTAAAATCATCATCAAAATAGTTGGAGTTAGATAAGTGACTCTAACAAGATGAAACAGCACCAAAACAGGATATTTAAATCCAATTAAAATCATTTCAAATACAAATGAATTCCTAATCTGTCCAAACCACTTTTTGGTGAGAGCTAAAATGGCACTGTAATATTTGGACCCAGTTCCATATTTTACAGAAATGCTAAAGTGGCCTAATCATTTCCAAAAAAACTGAAAAGAATTAAAGAACAGAAAAAGGAAAATGAAAAACTACTATGGACTGGGCCTAAGTGCACAGTGCAATTAGACCCAGCCCACCAGACCGCTCCCCTCTCTCTCCGTCGTCGTGTCGACGCGTCCCTGGCTGAGCGCGCGCTCGCCGCTGCAGCGCCGACACGGCGATGCCGCCGACAATACAGTGAGGAGGAGGGGATAAGACCGACGCCCCTCCACTCCTCCCTGGCCTCTCCGTCATTCTTCCCCTCTCCTCTCGCTCGCCCCGCCTCCTTCCTCCTCAGATCCGAGAGCAGCCGAACGCAGCCGCCGCCGCTCGACGCCGTGCTCGCGCCACCGGCCTCGCCCCGCCTCGTCAAGGTGTCCCTCGTCTCCGCCGTCGTCTGCTCGATCGTCTGACGCACTCAGGTGGAGCTGAGGAGCCCCGTTGGCGCCGCGCGATGCCATCCCCTTCCGCCTCTGCTCCGACGATCTCCGTCGTCACCGGCGAACTCCGGCAGCTACTAAGCCTAACGAGGGCTTTTCTTAGCTGCACGGTGAGCCACTCTACCTCCCCCGCCTCTCTGTTTGGCCTAGCACGCTCCCTAGACTTAGTCTCACCGGCGCCAGAACGCGCCTCCGCATGAGCTCGCCGCCAGCGCCCTTCCGGTGACCAAATGGTCACCGGGCCGAGCCCTTTGCGCTCAGCGCATCGAGTAGGTTCCCATTAGCCTCGCCATTTGTTCACTTGCGCGCTGCTGCCCCGTTTGCGTCATCGACCGAACCCCAGCGCCACCCTCGCTCGACGCCGGCGATGATTCCGACCGAGCCCGGCCCTGCCACCACCACCTGACGATGCGGCGTGGAGTACTCGTTCGAACGCAACAAGAATCACGTGAAATGGCCCTCTGTAGAGCAAATCCGAGCTCGCCGGAGCTTTCGGACGCGTCCGGCGTTCGCCGGCGCGTCTCCGGCGCCGGCCGCCGACGTGGCCCGGTGGGGCCCAGCCTGGGTCGCTGACCGTGGGCCCTGCAGGCCCCAGTTGATTGGGTTGACCCAGTCAACGTCCTGACTGGGCAACTCCAGTCACTGACATGTGGGCCCCCGCGGCTAATTAACCTAACTAAACATTTAATTAAATAAAAACTAATTAGTTAACTAATGTCCCACTGACATACGGGGCCCACACCCCTAATCAACCCTGGTAATTAGTTTAATTCACTGTTAAAGTCATAGAGGCTGACATGTGGGTCCCACTAGACCCACATGTCAGGTTTGACTGGTCAGCCGTCCTGTTGACTTGCTGATGTCAGCATGTCATCATGCTGACGTCATAATTCTCTTTTCTGTTAAATAAAATAAATCCAGAAAATCAATTAAACTTTGAAAATTAATAACTTTTAAACCGTAGCTCGGATCGAAAAAGTTAAAACATGAAAGTTGCTCAGAACGACGAGACAAGTCTGATCGTGCCGTCTGTTTCTTTGCCGAAACCTCCTATGTAGAAGAACTCGTAACTCCGGACCCGAATCCGGCAGATGAATAGTGCACACACATCGGTTAATAAATCCCCGGTTAATTCTAAAAATAACTAAAATGACTTAGAGGCATATTTAGGCAACCCTGCACTGCATCATAGCATCGCACGCACTGTGTTGCATCTGATTGCATTATATTTACTTGTTTCCTCCCCCTCTTCTCTTTCGGTAGACCCAGACGTTGCCGTAGCTCCTGAGGCAGATGCCGCTCCGGAGTACGACTACGTCCCCGACGACCCTGCCCTTGCCGTCGAGCAGACAGGCAAGCACGCCCATTTTGAGCATTCCGATATCACCTATTCTCTTCCCTCTTATGCTTGCATTAGATGTTACGGATGCTATTACCATCCTATATCTGTTCCATAGCCTGTTTAATTGTAGCCTACTGTTGATACCTGCCTGTTATCCTAAACTGTTTAGATAGGATGGGTAGAGGCTTATCAGAGACCCACTTGTCCCGACTGCCCCGCTGGACTCTCAGAAGACCCGAGCAACGGGATCGAAGATTAGAACCTGGCACCGCACGTCACTTCGCCTAAGATGCTCGACACTGCTGGGTTACTATCGAGTGCCGAGGGTGATACCTCGTCAGCACTTTGATGATAACCTTGCAGGTTAGTTAATCGGTCGTGGTAAGCGAGGGTGATTCCTCCTACACCACCCCCGATAACGACATCGTCGTGCAACTGTTCAAGTGTGGACCTCGAGGGTGATACCTCCTTCGTTCACCTTGATGAGAACATCAGGTGGGACTCCTTCGAGGGTGATTTCTCAGGGTTCCCCCTTGGTGTCAGACACACGGAGACTTTGGATACTATGACTGATTACTGAACTTTGATACTAAAGACAGGTCGGCCCTGAGGGGTACCCGCGCGAGCATAAATGCGAAGTGATGTGGAATCGGGTTGACCTGAGTGGTGCCCGCGAGATAACTACGAGGCGTGGCCGGGCATTCTTAGCCCTTGCCGCAAGTCCTCGAGACGGGGCGACGGGGTCACATCGATCGTGAGTCTCTGCTCGTTACCGCACCCTCCTAGCCACTACAGTTTGGATATTTGATCCGAGGGGCCTCTGGCCCGATAGCACTAACCATCACGCGGGCATAGTATGGGCGTTCTGCGTCGTATACTTCAGCCGAAGCTTAATAGACGTCAGCGACTGAGCGGCGCGCGCTGGATTGGACTGGTTACGCAACCGCGCTTGTATTAAGGGGTTGCTAGGTCTGCTTCCGGCCGCACATGCAACGCGTAGGAGTTCCCGGGGCGAAGGCCCAAGACCCCTGGGGGCATAGGTTAGACCGGCGTGCTGACCTCTCTGTTAAGTATTTGGTCAGGTTGCGGCGTGTTGCTTAGCCGAGGCCGGGCATGACCCAGAAAAGTGTGTCCGGCCGGAGTTAAGCGAGCGTGGTGGGTAAGTTGGTGCACCCCTGCAGGGAAGAAACTTCTATCGATAGCCTGTCCTATGGTAACGGACACTCGGAGTTGTATCCCGATCGGTACAACTAGAACTTGAGATGATAACTGGATAATACGGCTCTGGGATTGCTTTCTCGCGGGGAGTCGATGAAGAATCCCCGGCCGAGGTTGATGACATTACTGCTATACTTTACATTATGTTGGTCTACTCTCTTCTAATGCTGCGAGACCGTTGAAGATGCTTAAGATGCTAGTCTTCGATAGGACTAGGCTTTCCCCCTCTATTCTGGCATTTCTGCAGCCCAGTCCACATATACAACCCCCTTTGAAAATGTTGCATATGTAGTGTAGATCCTTGCTTGCTGAGTACTTCGGATGAGTACTCACGTTTGCTTTATTTTCCTTTTTCCCCCTTTTATCCCTTTGTCGCATCCAGACGACGGAGCCCCGGCGCCAGATGTCCCCGTCGACGACCAGTACTACTACCAGCCCGGAGAGTACTACCACGAGGAGCCGTCTGACGACCAGGAGTAGGATCGGAGGGTCCAGGGCAGGAGGCCCACGCCTTTTCGATCGTAGCTTTTATTTTACCCCGCCTCTGTGAAGGCCTATCTCTCTCTATGTTCTGTAATATATCTGTACCTAGATATCTGACGCTTCTGCTGACACTTGTAGGCCATCGAGCTATGTATTCGAGCCCTCGTGGCCCTGGCTTGTAATATTAAGCTTGTATGAATTTATTTATGTTTTAGAGTTGTGTTGTGATATCTTCAAGTGAGTCCTTAGGCTTGATCGTGTGCATTTGCGTGTATGATTAGTGCACGATTAAGCCGGGGTCGTCACACACTAGTCTATGTTACTATGTTCATAGTGGAGAGTAACATAGAGGTAGTGTCATAGAGGTAGTGTCGTAGTCGATGGGAACATCTCCTCCCACTGAAAGCGTATCGGAAATCCTGAAATAAATCCAGGATAAATGCGAGCAACAGGACTTGAACCTTGGTGGTCTTGGGATACCACTGTCCACCTAACCATCCCAACCACATGTTGGTTCACTATACGAGACCTTCTTTTGTGTACGATTGCACCATTTTCTAGATTTGCTAAAGCACAATGGCATGCATTTTCATAAAAATAAAACCACTTGATTTGAGGACAGCCGCCATGGCATGTTTTTTGGCCAAAAAAAGGCTCAATTTACGTACGGCTTGATCTTTGCTCCCGGATTAGTTAACTTTCTATTTTTTTAGAAAAAAAATAAACACGTGCAGTCATTCTTTTGGTCAGTATCGATGAACATGCACTTTTGCTTGATTTGCCCAACGTGCCTTTTCTATTCAAAGTTGTCAATTCGATTATGGAAAACACTGATATTGATAGTTAACCATCCCAAAATATAATAATATAACAATAACACTATTATCAGTGGTGACACCAACTATTTCCATCGAAAATGACCATAATGCAGAATAGTTTTCCGGGTTAGCCAAACACAAGTCACCTGCATTTTGGCAAATATGCACTCGATTTGTTGACTACCGGATCTTTGTACATTTTTTTCTAGATTTGATAGAAACACAGTTGATTTGAAGACTGCCACAATCACAGTTGATTTGAACACTCGACGGCCTGACGGAGACGGTACTCACCACACGGCACTCTGTTATCCATTGCCTTGGGAAAGAACTCGGCGAAGATAACCGCACGCGGTTGCCATGTGTCCACCCCCGTACGCCGTGCGCCCAACATTTGCCAAGCTGCTACCGGCAGCACTCGTCAAAAGCGGCCCACCCTGACGGAGCAGGTGACAACTGCTGTGATCGCAACGTGGCACCAACTTTTATAAAGTCCACCTTAATTAACTTACCTTTTACAATAACGTGGAATTACGCCGCTCAATTCCACGCCATATTTCACCGCACCATTCCATATAACTCTTAATCATATTAATTTACTTATTATGCATGAGCCAGGACGCCAAATTATTGAAAAAAAATTTGGCCCGTGTGGCAATGCACGGGCATGTACCTAGTCCACAAAAAAAATAAAGACTAGAGGTCTGGTTATGCTGAATCACGAGATCAATGGAGCAGTGTTTTCTGAATCTCCCCAAAGCAAGATCAGGCGGTCCACAAATAGACCGCCTTGTCACCAAATTGCAAGAGGAGACTATGTTTAGAAAATCCGGAAAAATATTATGCACTATGGTTGCTTCCGGTAAAACAAAACAGTTATCATCTTTGATAACAATGTATCTGCTATGTTATTTTGGACGGTAAACTATTAATATCAATATTAATGTTTTACATAACCAAATTGACGGACAGCACTGGCGTCAATCGCCGGAGCAGTGCTCAGAAGGTAATTTAATTATTGTGGAGATGATGTACTGCTGTAAAATGTAAGTTATTTTTGTGATTGAGTGGCGTATTTGGAAGGTGATGTAAAATTTGGCGAGTGGGGAAAGAACCGACTGAATGATTTTTTTTGCTGAAGGGACATGATGGGAAGGAGTAACCAATTGACGAAGAGTTTTATCAAGCAGGAAAAGGAACACTACTTATTTTTTTAAGCAAGTAGAGATATACCAAAAGTTTAGTTATTTGTATTTGTAAAGGTTTTGATTATTTGTATTTGTATTTGTAAGGGTTTTGATTATTTGTTTTTGGTTTCTATATCCCTCTGTCTCATATTATTTGTCGCCCAAACGGATGTATGTATCTTGGGCGACAAATAATATGAGACCAAGGGAGTACTAATTTATTTTGGATTTCTATTTTGTATAACCAAAAGGGTTTTAGCTATTTGATTTGGTTGCCCATACACTTTTAGGCTGGATGATATAAGTCACCAACAAGTCATTCTAGTGAATTATTCGCCCAAAAAATCATTTGGGTGTATTATAAAAAAAATCCTCCTTCCCCGCGTACCCCTCCTCTGGCAATATAGGGGAACCCTAGCTGCCGCCTTCTCTTCTGCCCCTCCTCGGTCTCCAGTTGCACCGCCGCCACCTGAGGGGTGATAACCCACAAGTATAAGGGAACGTTTGTAGCCTTTTTCGATAAATAAGAGTGTCGAACCCAATGAGGAGCTACAGGTAGAACAAATATTCCTACAAGTTCTATCGACCACCGATACAACTCTACGCACACTTAACGTTTTCTTTACCCAGAACAAGAATAAAACTAGAAGTACTTTGTAGGTGTGGTAGGATAGGTTTGCAAGATAATAAAGAACGTGAAAATAAAAAGTATGTGCTGTTCTAATTAAAGTACAATTAAATTAGTATAACGAGTGTGGATTAGTAGTGGTAGGATTTGCGGAATTGTCCCTTAGCAATTGACTAAGTTACTAAACCGATAGCAAGTTTTTATGTGGGAGAGACCACTTCTAGGATGTCATCCCTTACTTGGAATTCTATGCACTTATGATTGGAACTATTAGCAAGCATCCGCAACTACTAATGTTCATTAAGGTGAAACCCAACCATAGCATTAAGATATATATTGGCCCCCCTTCAATCCCGTATGCATCAATTTCTATGGTAGGAAGAAGCTTCTGTCATCCTTGCCCTCCAATGCATAGTCCTATCAACATACAACTAACCCTATGGTGTGATCCACACGTGCGCTCATATGATGGGAACCAAAGGACAACAACATAACCACAAGCAAATTAAACCAATCATAGCAATTCACCAATTACCGATAGGACAACAAAAATCTACTAAAGCATCATAGGATGGCAACATATCATTGGATAATAATGTGAAGCATAAAGCACCATGTTCAAGTAGAGGGTACAGCGGGTTGCGGGAGAGTGGACCACTGTAGATAGATGGCGGAAGGTGATGAAGATGTTGGTGAAGATGACGGAGTTGTTGGAGTAGATCACCGTCACACCATGATTGCCCTGGCGGCATTCCGGCGCCACCGGGAGAGAGGGGGAGAGAGCCCCCCTCCTCCTCCTCCTCCTTCTTCTTCTTCTTCCTTGGCCTCCCCCTAGAAGGGAGGAGGGTTCCCCCTCTGGTCCATGGCCTCCATGGCGGCGGAGGGGCGAGAGCCCCTCCGAGATTGGAGCTGTCTCTCTGTTCTCTTCTGTTTCGCATTCTTCAGATATGGTCGAAAACCGTTTCTTAAATATCCGGAGATCCGTAACTCCGATTGTGCTGAGATTTTAACACGATTTTTTCCGGATATTAGCTTCCTTGCACCCGAAGTAGAGCAGCAACCGCCTTACGATGTGGCCACAACCCACCACCCCGCGCTTGGGCCCTGGGCCGCGCCCTGGTGTCTTGTGGGGGTTGTGGGCCTCCTTTTGCGTTGATTCCACCTCCCAAAAATCACAAATATTCCAAAACAGTAAAATTTTATTGCATTTGGACTTCGTTTGATATGGATATTCCACGAAACAAAAAACATGCAAAAAACAGGAACTGACACTGGGCACTGGATCAATATGTTAGTCCAATAAATTATATAAAATGTTGCCAAAAGTATGTGAAAGTTATACAATATTGGCATGAAACAATCAAAAATTATAGATACGATGGAGACATATCAGCATCCCCAAGCTTAATTCTTGCTCGTCCTCGAGTAGGTATATGATAAAAAAAGATAATTTTTGATGTGGAATGCTACCTTGCATGAACTTGATCATATATCTAATCATGGCATGAATATTAAGACATAAGTGTTTCAAAGCAATAGTCTATAATTTGACATAAAGACATTAATACTCAGGCATCCCAACAAACAATCGTGTCTTTCAAAATATCAACGCTAAAGAATGCTATGCCTATAAAATCATATAGTCTTGTCATGCTCTATCTTCTTAACACAAAGTATTTATCATGCACAACCCAGTTGACAAGCCGAGCAATTGGTTCATACTTTTTAACGCGCTTTAGCTTTTTCAACTCCCACGCAATACATGAGCGCAAGCCATGGACATAGCACTATGGGTGGAATAGAGTATGATGATAGGAGTAAACATAGAGAAGACAAAAAGGTAAGAAAGTCTCACATCGACACGGCTAACCAACGGGCTATGGAGATGCCCATCAATTGATATCAATGCGAGGAGTAGGGATTGCCATGCAATGGATGCACTAAGAGCTATAAGTGTATGAAAGCTCAACATGAAAACTAAGTGGGCGTGCAATCTAACTCTATAATGAAAATTTTCCACTACTATATGAAAGTGACAACATAGGAGACTCTCTATATGAAAAACATGGTGCTACTTTGAAGACAAGTGTGGAACTAGCATGCCCCTTCCTCATTTTTTTATTTTTCTTTTTCTTTTTTCTTCTTTTTTTTTTCTTTTTGTCTGGAGTCTCATCCCGACTTGTGGGGGAATCATAGTCTCCATCATCCTTTCCTTTCCGGGACATGCTCTAATAATGAATAATGATGATCATCACACTTCTATTTACTTATAACTCAATATTACAACTCAATACCTAGAAGAAAGTATGACTCTATATGAATGCCTCTGGTAGTGTACCAGGATGTGCAATGATCTAGCGTAACAACGATATCAAAAAACGGACAAGCCATGGAAATAACATGCTAGCTATCTTACGATCATGCAAAGCAATATGACAATGAATGCTCAAGTCATCAAAACGGAAGCGGTGGAAGTTGCATGGCAATATATCTCGGAATGGCTATGGAAAGGCCATAATAGGTAGGTATGGTGGCTGTTTTGAGGAATATACAATAAGGCTTATGTGTGATAGAGCGTATCATATCACGGGGTTTGGATGCACCGGCGAAGTTTGCACCACGTCTCGAGGTGAGAAAGGGCAATGCACGGTACCGTAGAGGCTAGCAAATTGCGGAAAGGTAAGAGTGCGTATAATCCATGGACTCACATTAGTCATAAAGAACTCATATACTGATTGCAAAAGTTTATTAGCCCTCGAAGCAAAGTACTACTACGCATGCCCCTAGGGGGATAGATTGGTAGGAAAAGACCATCGCTCGTCCCTGACCGTCACTCATAAGGAAGACAATCAATAATAAATCATGCTCCAACTTCGTAGCATAACGAGAGACTATACGTGCATGCTTCGGGAATCACAAACCTTAACAAAAATATTCCTACTAACCACAACCATTTACTAGTACATCCCACATATTATCATCTCTATATCGCAAAACTATTGCAAGGAATCAAACATATCATATTCAGTGATCCATAAGTTTTATGTAGGATTTTATGACTAACCATGCAAATGACCAATTCCTGTCGACTCTCTAAATTGATATAAGTGAAGCATGAGAGTTTAATTCTTTCTACAAAATACCACACTCTAATAAATATAAGTGAAGCAAAAGAGCATTCTACAAATAACGGTTTTCCATGTGAAGAGAAACATGCAATCAAAACTTCAAATGATATAAGTGAAGCACATGAAGCATTCTATAAAGCCATACTCAAAAGATATAAGTGAAGTGCAATGAGCATTCTATAAATCAACCATGGGCTATCTCATACCAGCATGGTGCATAAAAGAAAAGTGAAAACTAAACAAAAAGATGCTCCAAGATTTACACATATCACATGAACGAAACGAAGAAGAAAACATACCGATACTTGTTGAAGAAAGATGGGATGCCTTCCGGGGCATCCCCAAGCTTAGAAGCTTGAGTCTCCTTGAATATTTACTTGGGTTGCCTTTGGCATCCCCAAGCTTGAACTCTTGCCTCTCCTCCTTCTCCTCATATCGAGACCTCCTCAATCTTTGATCACTTCATCCACACAAAACTTAATAGAAAACTCGTGAGATCCGTTAGTATAATAATGCAAATTACTACTTTAAGTACTGTTTAAAACCGATTCATATTTTGTTTTTGCATTGTAGATACTGTATTATAACTTCTCCATGGCTTATACCACCGATACAATCGATAGTTTCATCAAAACGAGCAAAATAATGCATCAAAAACAGAATCTGTCAAAAACACGACAGTATGTAGTAATATGGACATTCACCATACTTCTATAACTCTAAATATTCTGAAACATTAGGACAAAATAAAAAAAAATTATAGAATTGTTGTGTAAAATTTTTAGAAACTTTTGATGTGCCAGTAAAAAATGTAAAATCACGCACTACAGCCAAAGTTTGTGTTTTTGCACCGCACAAACCAACAAGCAATCTAATCATCCTAAACGCAAATCTTGGAACATTATTTTTATAATACAATGGATTTTTACAAGGGGATATTTATTTTTGTGGAAAAGTTTCTGTAATTAAGATTCACAAAGTTTCCATGGGCATGAACAAAGTTCAAGGCTAGCTCCCACTTTAACAATGCTCGTCTCTCTCACTTTCACTTTTATTTTCGAAAAAGTTTTAGGATCCCCTCTATATTTTTTGTTTTTAAACTTTAAAAAAGCACACAACAGAATAAAATGACTCTCTAAAACTTCCAGGCTGTCTCCCTGGCAGCGCTTTTTTTAAAGCCATTAAGCTAGGCATAAAGTGCTCAAGTAATTGGTCCACCCGGATCCCAAGGTATATCAAACCTAATTTTAATTAACAATGATTTGGCATTTAGTAGTGAGCACGAAGCAACATATTGAAGGAAATATGCCCTAGAGGCAATAATAAAGTTGTTATTTATATTTCCTTATATCATGATAAATGTTTATTATTCATGCTAGAATTGTATTAACCGGAAACTTGATACATGTGTGAATACATAGACAAAACAAAGTGTCCCTAGTATGCCTCTACTTGACTAGCTCGTTAATCAAAGATGGTTAAGTTTCCTAACCATAGACATGTGTTGTCATTTGATGAACGGGATCACATCATTAGGAGAATGATGTGATGGACAAGACCCATCCATTAGCTTAGCATAATAATTGCTAAGTTTTATTGCTATTGCTTTCTTCATGACTTATACATATTCCTCTGACTATGAGATTATGCAACTCCCGAATACCAGAGGAACACCTTGTGTGCTATCAAACGTCACAACGTAACTGGGTGATTATAAAGATGCTCTACATGTGTTTCCGAAGGTGTTTGTTGGGTTGGCATAGATCGAGATTAGGATTTGTCACTCCGAGTATCGGAGAGGTATCTCTGGGCCCTCTCGGTAATGCACATCATATGAAACCTTGCAAGCAATGTGACTAATGAGTTAGTTGTGGGATGATGCATTACGGAATGAGTAAGGAGACTTGCCGGTAACGAGATTGAACTAGGTATGATGATACCGACGATCAAATCTCGGGCAAGTAACATACCGATGACAAAGGGAATAACGTATGTTGTTATGCGGTTTGACCGATAAAGATCTTCGTAGAATATGTAGGAGCCAATATGAGCATCCAGGTTCCGCTATTGGTTATTGGCCAAAGAAGTGTCTCGGTCATGTCTACATAGTTCTCGAACCCGTAGGGTCTGCACGCTTAACGTTCGATGACGATTTGTATTATGAGTTATGTGATTTGATGAACCGAAGTTTGTTCGGAGTCCCGGATGAGATCACGGACATGACGAGGAGTCTTGAAATGGTCGAGAGGTAAAGATTCATATATTGGAAGGATACATTCGGATACCGGAATGGTTCGGGTTGATTCGGATGAATTTCGGAGTACTGGTGGTTACCGGAACCCCTCCGGGAAGTAATGGGCCTTAATGGGCTTTAGTGGAAAGGAGAGAAGGTCCTCAAGGGGTGGCCGCGGCCCCCCCCCCATGGCTGGTCTGAATTGGAATAGGAGGGGGCGGCGCACCCCCTCTTTCCTTCTCCCCTCTTCCTCCTTCCCTCCTCCTAGTTGGAATAGGAAAGGGGGGGCCGAATCCTACTTGGACCGGGAGTCCAAGTAGGACTCCCCCCTTTGGCGCGCCCCCCCTTGGGCCGGCCTCCTCTTCCCCCCTCCTTTATATACGTGGGGAGGGGGGCACCCAAAGGCACGACAGACAATCTTTTAGCCGTGTGCGGTGCCCCCCTCCACAGTTACACACCTTGGTCATATCGTCGTAGTGCTTAGGCGAAGCCCTGCGTCGGTAACTTCATCATCACCGTCACCACGCCGTCGTGCTGATGGAACTCTCCCTCGACCTCAACTGGATCAAGAGTTCGTGGGACGTCATTGAGATGAACGTGTGCTAAACGCGGAGGTGCCGTACGTTCGGTGCTTGGATCGGTTGGATCGCGAAGACGTTCGACTACATCAACCGCGTTACTAAACGCTTCCGCTTTCTGTCTACGAGGGTACGTGGACACACTCTCCCCCTCTCGTTGCTATGCATCTCCTAGATAAATCTTGCGTGAGCGTAGAATTTTTTTGAAATTGCATGATCCATTCCCCAACAGTGGCACCCGAGCCAGGTCTATGCGTAGATGATATGCACGAGTAGAACACAAAGAGTTGTGGGCGATAATAGTCATACTGCTTACCACCAACGTCTTACATTGATTCGGTGGTATTGTTGGATGAAGCGGCCCGGACCGACATTACATGACCGCGTTCATGAGACTTGTTCTACCGACGTGCTTTGCACACAGGTGGCTGGCGGGTGTCTGTTTCTCCAACTTTAGTTGAATCGAGTTTGACTACGGCCGGTCCTTGTTGAAGGTTAAAACAGCACACTTGACGAAAAATCGTTGTGGTTTTGGTGCGTAGGTAAGAACGGTTCTTACTAGAAGCTCGTAGCAGCCACGTAAAACTTGCAACAACAAAGTAGAGGACGTCTAACTTGTTTTTGCAGGGCATGTTGTGATGTGATATGGTCAAGACATGATGTGATACACGTTATTGTATGAGATGATCATGTTTTGTAAAAGTTATCGGCAACTGGCAGGAGCCTTATGGTTGTCGCTTTATTGTATGAAATGCAATCGCCATGTAATTGCTTTACTTTATCACTATGCGTTAGCGATAGTTGTAGAAGCAATAGTTGGCGAGGCGACAACGACGCTACGATGGAGATCAAGGTGTCAAGCCGGTGACGATGGAGATCATGATGGTGCTTTGGAGATGGAGATCAAAGGCACAAGATGATGATGGCCATATCATGTGACATATTTTGATTGCATGTGATGTTTATCTTTTATGCATCTTATTTTGCTTAGTATGGCGGTAGCATTATAAGATGATCCCTCACTAAAATTTCAAGGTATAAGTGTTCTCCCTGAGTATGCACCATTGCAACAGTTCGTCGTGCGGAGACACCATGTGATGATCGGGTGTGATAAGCTCTACGTTCACATACAACGAGTGCAAGACAGTTTTGCACGTGCGGAATACTCGGGTTAAACTTGACGAGCCTAGCATATGCAGATATGGCCTCCGAACACTGGAGACCGAAAGGTCGAACGTGAATCATATAGTAGATATGATCAACATAGAGATGTTCACCGTTGAAAACTACTCCATCTCACGTGATGATCGGACATGGTTTAGTTGATATGGATCACGTGATCATTTAGATGACTAGAGGGATGTCTATCTAAGTGGGAGTTCTTAAGTAATATGATTAATTGAACTTAATTTATCATGAATTTAGTCCTAATAGTTTTTGCATATCTATGTTGTAGATCAATGGACCGTGCTACCGTTCCCTTGAATTTTAATGCGTTCCTAGAGAAAGCTAAGTTGAAAGATGATGGTAGCAATTACATGGACTGGGTCCATAACTTGAGGATTATCCTCATTGCTGCACAGAAGAATTATGTCCTTGATGCACCGTTGGGTGAAAGGCCTGCTGCAGGAGCAGATGCTGACATTGTGAACGTCTGGCAAGCTCGATCTGATGACTACTCGATAGTTCAGTGTAACATGCTTTACGGCTTAGAATCGGGACTTCAAAGACGTTTTGAACGTCATGGAGCATATGAGATGTTCCAGGAGTTGAAGTTAATATTTCAAGCAAATGCCCGAGTTGAGAGATATGAAGTCTCCAACAAGTTCTATAGCTGCAAGATGGAGGAGAACTTTTTTGTCAGTGAACACATACTCAGAATGTCTGGGTACAATAACCACTTGACTCAGCTGGGAGTTAATCTTCCGGATGATTGTGTTATTGACAGAGTTCTTCAATCACTGCCACCAAGCTACAAAGGCTTCGTGATGAACTATAATATGCAAGGGATGAATAGGACAATTTCCGAGCTCTTCGCTATGCTCAAAGCTGCGGAGGTAGAAATCAAGAAAGAACATCAAGTGTTGATGGTTAACAAGACCACTAGTTTCATGAAAAAGGGCAAAAGAAAGAAGGGGAACTTCAAGAAGAACGGCAAACAAGTTGCTGCTCCCGGGAAGAATCCCAAGTCTGGACCTAAATCTGAAACTGAGTGCTTCTACTGCAAAGGGACTGGTCACTGGAAGCGGAATTGCCGCAAGTATTTCGTGTTTAAGAAGGATGGCAAAGTGAACAAAGGTATATTTGATATACACGTTATTGATGTGTACCTTACTAATGCTCGTAGTAGTGCCTGGGTATTTGATACTGGTTTGGTTGCTCATATTTGTAACTCGAAATAGGGGCTACGGATCAAACGAAGATTGGTTAAGGACGAGGTGACGATGCGCGTCGGGAATGGTTCCAAGGTCGATGTGATCGCCGTCGGCATGCTACCTCTACATCTACCTTCAGGATTAGTTTTAGACCTGAATAATTGTTATTTGGTGCTAGCGTTGAGCATGAACATTATATCTGGATCTTGTTTGATGCGAGACGGTTATTCATTTAAATGAGAGAATAATGGTTGTTCTATTTATATGAGTAATATCTTTTATGGTCATGCACCCTTGAAGAGTGGTCTATTTTTTGAATCTCGATCGTGGTGATACACATATTCATAATATTGATGCCAAAAGATGCAAAGTTGATAATGATAGTGCAACATATTTGTGGCACTGCCGTTTAGGTCATATTGGTGTAAAGCGCATGAAGAAACTCCATGCTGAGGGACTTTTGGAATCACTTGATTATGAATCATTTGATGCTTACGAACCATGCCTCATGGGCAAGATGACTAAGACTCTGTTCTCCGGAACAATGGAGCGAGCAACGGACTTATTGGAAATAATACATACCGATGCATGCGGTCCGATTAGTGTTGAGGCTCGCGGCGGGTATCGTTATTTTCTGACCTTCACAGATGATTTGAGCAGATATGGGTATATCTACTTAATGAAAAATAAGTCTAAAACATTTGAAAAGTTCAAAGAATTTCAGAGTGAAGTGGAAAATCATCGTAACATGAAAATAAAGTTTCTACGATCTGATCACGAAGGCGAATATTTGAGTTACGAGTTTGGTCTTCATTTAAAACAATGCGGAATAGTTTCGCAACTCACGCCACCTAGAACACCACAGCATAATGGTGTGTCCGAACATCGTAACCGTACTTTATAAGATATGGTGTGATCTATGATGTCTCTTACCGATTTACCACTATCGTTTTGGGGTTATGCATTAGAGACAGCTGCATTCACGTTAATTAGGGCACCATCTAAATCTGTTGAGACGACACCGTATTAACTGTGGTTTGGCAAGAAACCTAAGCTGTCATTTCTTAAAGTTTGGGGTTGCGATGCTTATGTGAAAAAGCTTCAACCTGATAAGCTCGAACCCAAATCGGAGAAGTGCGTCTTCATAGGATACCCAAAAGAAACTGTTGGGTACACCTTCTATCACAGATCCGAAGGCAAAATATTTGTTGCTAAGAATGGATCCTTTCTAGAGAAGGAGTTTCTCTCGAAAGAAGTGAGTGGGAGGAAAGTAGAACTTGATGAGGTAGTGGTACCTTCTCTTGAATTGGAAAGTAGTTCATCACAGAAATCAGTTCCAGTGATGCCTATACCAATTAGTGAGGAAGCTAATGATGATCATGAAACTTCAGATCAAGTTACTACATAACCTCGTAGGTCAACCAGAGTATGTTCCGCACCAGAGTGGTACGGCAATCCTATTCTGGAAGTCATGTTACTAGACCATGACGAACCTACAAAACTATGTGGAAGGAATGATGAGCCCAGATTCCGCGAAATGGCTTGAGGCCATGAAATCTGAGATGGGATCCATGTATGAGAACAAAGTATGGACTTTGGTTGACTTGCCCGATGATCGGCAAGCCATAGAGAATAAATAGATCTTCAAGAAGAAGACTGACACAGATGGTAATGTTATTGTCTACAAAGCTCGACTTGTTGTGAAAGGTTTTCGACAAGTTCAAGGGGTTGACTACGATGAGACCTTCTCACCCGTAGCGATGCTCAAGTCTGTCCGAATCATGTTAGCAATTGCCGCATTTTATGATTATGAAATCTGGCAAATGGATGTCAAAACTGCATTCCTTAATGGATTTCTCAAAGAAGAGTTGTATATGATGCAACCAGAAGGTTTTGTCAATCCTAAAGGTGCTAACAAAGTGTGCAAGCTCCAGCGATCCATTTATGGAATGGTGCAAGCATCTCGGAGTTGGAATATATGCTTTGATAGTGTGATCAAAGCATATGGTTTTATACAGACTTTTGGAGAGGCCTGTATTTACAAGAAAGTGAGTGGGAGCTCTGTAGCATTTCAAATATTATATGTGGATGACATATTATTGATTGGAAATGATATAGAATTTTTGGATAGCATAAAAGGATACATGAATAAGAATTTTTCAATGAAAGACCTCGGTGAAGCTGCTTATATATTGGGCATCAAGATCTATAGAGATAGATTAAGACGCTTAATTGGACTTTCACAAAGCACATACCTTGATAAAGTTTTGAAGAAGTTCAAAATGGACCAGTCAAAGAAAGGGTTCTTGCCTGTGTTACAAGGTGTGAAGTTGAGTAAGACTCAATGCTCGACCACTGTAGAAGATATAGAGAAAATGAAAGTCATTCCCTATGCCTCAGCCATAGGTTCTATCATGTATGCAATGCTGTGTACCAGACCTGATGTGTGCCTTGCTATAAGTTTAGCAGGGAGGTACCAAAGTAATCCAGGAGTGGATCACTGGACAGCGGTCAAGAACATCCTGAAATGCCTGAAAACGACTAAGGATATGTTTCTCGTTTATGGAGGTGACAAAGAGCTCATCGTGAATGGTTACGTCGATTCTAGCTTTGACACTGATCCGGATGACTCTAAGTCACAAACCGGATACGTATTTATATTGAATGGTGGAGCTGTCAGTTGGTGCAGTTCCAAGCAAAGCATCATGGCGGGATCTACATGTGAAGGGGAGTACATAGCTGCTTCGGAACCAGCAAATGAAGGAGTCTGGATGAAGGAGTTCATATCCGATCTAGGTGTAATACCTAGTGCATCGGGTCCAATGAAAATCTTTTGTGACAATATTGGAGCAATTGCCTTAGCGAAGGAATCCAGATTTCACAAAAGAACCAAACACATCAAGAGACGCTTCAACTCCATCCGCGATCAAGTCAAGGAGGGAGACATAGAGATTTGCAATAAAACATATGGATCTGAATGTTGCAGACCCATTGACTAAGCCTCTTCCACGAGCAAAACATGATCAGCACCAAGACTCCATGGGTGTTAGAATCATTACAATGTAATCTAGATTATTAACTCTAGTGCAAGTGGGAGACTGAAGGAAATATGCCCTAGAGGCAATAATAAAGTTGTTATTTATATTTCCTTATATCATGATAAATGTTTATTATTCATGCTAGAATTGCATTAACCGGAAACTTGATACATGTGTGAATACATAGACAAAACAAAGTGTCCCTAGTATGCCTCTACTTGACTAGCTCGTTAATCAAAGATGGTTAAGTTTCCTAACCATAGACATGTGTTGTCATTTGATGAACGGGTTCACATCATTAGGAGAATGATATGATGGACAAGACCCATCCATTAGCTTAGCATAATGATCGTTAAGTTTTATTGCTATTGCTTTCTTCATGACTTATACATATTCCTCTGACTATGAGATTATGCAACTCCCGAATACCGGAGGAACACCTTGTGTGCTATCAAACGTCACAACGTAACTGGGTGATTATAAAGATGCTCTATAGGTGTTTGTTGGGTTGGCATAGATCGAGATTAGGATTTGTCACTCCGAGTATCGGAGAGGTATCTCTGGGCCCTCTCGGTAATGCACATCATATGAAGCCTTGCAAGCAATGTGACTAATGAGTTAGTTGCGGGATGATGCATTACGGAACGAGTAAAGAGACTTGCTGGTAATGAGATTGAACTAGGTATGATGATACCGACGATCAAATCTCGGGCAAGTAACATACCGATGACAAAGGGAATAACGTATGTTGTTATGCGGTTTGACCGATAAAGATCTTCGTAGAATATGTAGGAGCCAATATGAGCATCCAGGTTCCGCTATTGGTTATTGGCCGAAGAAGTGTCTCGGTCATGTCTACATAGTTCTCGAACCCGTAGGGTCCGCACACTTAACGTTCGATGACGATTTGTATTATGAGTTATGTGATTTGATGAACCGAAGTTTGTTCGGAGTCCCGGATAAGATCACGGACATGACGAGGAGTCTCGAAATGGTCGAGAGGTAAAGAGTCATATATTGGAAGGATACATTCGGATACCGGAATGGTTCGGGTTGATTCGGATGAATTTCGGAGTACCGGGGGTTGCTTTACACACAACACAAACACACCCACAAACAACACAAAAAAACAAAAAAACAAAAGGTGAAGTGAATAAAAGGCCTTAATGGGCTTTAGTGGAAAGGAGAGAAGGGCCTCAAGGGGTGGCCGCGCCGCCCCCCCCCCCATGGCTGGTCTGAATTGGACTAGGAGGGGCGGCGCCCCCCTCTTTCCGTCTCCCCTCTTCCTCCTTCCCACCTTCTCCTAGTCGGAATAGGAAAGGGGGCCGTATCCTACTTGGACCGGGAGTCCAAGTAGGACTCCCCCCTTTGGCGCGCCCCCCTTGGGCCGGCCTCCTCTTCCCCCCTCCTTTATATATGTGGGGAGGGGGGCACCCAAAGGCACGACAGACAATCTTTTAGCCGTGTGCGGTGCCCCCCTCCACAGTTACACACCTCGGTCATATCGTTGTAGTGCTTTGGCGAAGCCCTGCGTCGGTAACTTCATCATCACCGTCACCACGCCATCGTGCTGATGGAACTCTCCCTCGACCTCAACTGGATCAAGAGTTCGTGGGACGTCATCGAGCTAAACGTGTGCTGAACGCGGAGGTGCCGTACGTTCGGTGCTTGGATCGGTTGGATCGCGAAGACGTTCGACTACATCAACCGCGTTACTAAACGCTTCCGCTTTCGGTCTACGAGGGTACGTGGACACACTCTCCCCCTCTCATTGCTATGCATCTCCTAGATAGATCTTGCGTGAGCGTAGAATTTTTTTAAAATTGCATGCTGTGTTCCCCAACACATATATCATGCAATGACGAAGTCTAACTCTCTTCCTATGCATCGGCATGTCATAAAAGAACAATTCATGCACATCAAGTAAAGGCCAATTCATAGCATAGGCAGTTTCTTGCAATTTTATCGTATTGGAAACATAAAGAGGTGGAGATGTAGTTCCTCTCTCATAATAATTGCAAGTAGGAGCAGCAAGCACCTGCATATTATATTTATCAAAATCATCATGTGTAGTAGCAAAACGCAACCCATCAATATAATCCTTAATAAGAGCAAACTTCTCTGATATAGTGTAGTTTGGAGAATTCAAAAAGATAATAGGACTATCATGCGTGGGTGCAATTGCAACAATTTCTTTCTCAACATCAGGAACTATAGCAAGTTCATCTCCATAAGCATAATTCATATTGGCATCTTGGCCACAAGCATAGCAAGCATCAAGTTCATCAAAAAGGGATATTTCAAATGAATCAATGGGATCATAGCAATTATCATAGCATTCATACTTCTGTAAGCACGAAGGGTAATTAAACAATGTATGAGTTGAAGAGTTACTCTCATTAGAAGGTGGGCACGGTGATCAATCCGTTCTTCCTCCTCTTGTTCTGCGCTCTCCTCCTCATCCTTTTCATCTAATGAGCTCACAATTTCATCAATTTCTTCTCCCATAGACTCCTGCAAAATATTAGTCTCTTCTTGGACTGCGGAGACTTTCTCAATAAACTCATTAATATTGGCATTATATTCATAATTTGCATAGCAATATTGAAGTATAGCAAAATTTTCAGGTCCGTAAACAACATCATCATAATTTTCATAGTTTTCAAACAAAGATTCAATTTCATAAGCACCCTTAAAAGCAACAAATTCTTCTATTCGTTCCACATCATAGTAATCATATCCACCATTAGCATAAGAAGACAAGGTTTCATTATCAATAAATTCACATGAAAATGGAAGGTGTCAAGCCTTCATCCTAGAGCAACAAGTATAATCATATCTAGAGCATAGATTCCAACCATACCATTGCAACATTTCAATTTGATCCCATAAGAGTTTCCCTTTTTGAGTCAAGCGATAATCCCTAAAGTATTCATGTTGATCCAACGTGTCTCCCATTATCGAGTTTAATGGGGTTTTCTCAGGATTATCAAAGTAGTGTTTAATGTTTTTCACATAACGAGCATCGAGGATTTTAGGAGGTTCCCCATCTCCATGAGTAGCAACTACAACTAATTTTTTTGGTATTTCGTGTTCCATATCCATAACTAAAGATAGAGAACAACTTAGAAAATAAAATAAAAACTACTTAGTGATAAAGCAAAGAAGCACACACGAGAATATTCACCCCACGCTATTGCTCCCCGCCAACGGCGCCAGAAAAAGGTCTTGATAACCCACAAGTATAGGGGATCGTTTGTAGACTTTTTCGATAAATAAGAGTGTCGAACCCAACGAGGAGCTAAAGGTAGAACAAATATTTCCTCAAGTACTATCGACCACCGATACAACTCTACGCACGCTTAACGTTTGCTTTACCTAGAACAAGAATAAAACTAGAAGTACTTTGTAGGTGTGGTATGATAGGTTTGCAAGATAATAAAGAACGTGAAAATAAAAAGTGGCTGCTGTTCTAATTAAACTATAATTAAATTAGTATAACGAGCATGGATTAGTAGTGGTAGGATTTGCGGAATTGTCCCTTAGCAATTGAATATGTTACTAGACCGATAGCAAGATTTTATGTGGGAGAGGCCAATGCTAGCATGTCGTCCCTTACTTGGAATTCTATGCACTTATGATTGGAAATATTAGCAAGCATCCGCAACTACTAACGTTCATTGAGGTAAAACCCAACCATAGCATTAAGATATATATTGGTCCCCCTTCAATCCCGAATGCATCAATTTCTATGATAGGAAGAAGCTTCTATCACCCTTGCCCTCCAATGCATAGTCCTATCAACATACAACTAACCCTATGGTGTGATCCACACGCGCGCTCATATGATGGGCACCAAAGGATAGCAACATAACCACAAGCAAATTAAACCAATCATAGCAATTCACCAATTACCGATAGGACAACAAAAATCTACTCAAGCATCATAGGATGGCAACATATCATTGGATAATAATATGAAGCATAAAGCACCATGTTCAAGTAGAGGGTACATCAGGTTGCGGAAGAGTGGACCGCTGTAGATTGATGGGGGAAGGTGATGAAGATGTTGGTGAAGATGACAGAGTTGTTGGAGTAGATCGCCATCACACGATGATTGCCTCGGCGGCGTTCCGGCGCCACCGGGAGAGAGGGGGAGAGAGCCCCCCTCCTTCTTCTTCTTCCTTGGCCTCCCCCCTAGATGGGAGGAGGGTTCCCCCTCTGGTCCATGGCCTCCATGGCGGCGGAGGGGTGAGAGCCACTCCGAGATTGGATCTATCTCTCTGCTCTCTTCTGTTTCGCGTTCTTCCGATCTGGCCGAAAACCATTTCTTAAATATCCGAAGATCCGTAACTCCGATTGTGCTGAGATTTTAACACGATTTTTTCCCAGATATAAGCTTCCTTGTGCCCGAAGTAGAGCAGCAACCGCCTTACGAGGAGGCCACAACCCACCACCCCGCGCCTGGGCCCTGGGCAATGCCCTGGTGTCTTGTAGGGGCTGTGGGCCTACTTTTGCGTTGATTCCACCTCCCAAAAATCACAAATATTCCAAAATAATTCTCCGTAAATTTTTATAGCATTTGGACTTCGTTTGATATGGATATTCTGCGAAACAAAAAGCATGCAAAAATCAGGAACTGGCACTGGGCACTGGATCAATATGTTAGTCCAATAAATCATATAAAATGTTGCAAAAAGTATGTGAAAGTTGTACAATATTGGCATGAAACAATAAAAAATTATAGATATGACGGAGACGTATCAAGGGGCCACTGGCAAAGCCGGGTCTGGCTCTAGGGAAGGTAGAGGCGGGGCTCGTTGTTCTTTGGTGGTGGCCCCCGGGGCAGAGCTTGCGGGGACGGTGCTGTGGCGTCACACAATGCTGGATGGCATGGAGTTCGTTTTCTGCAGTGCGGCGCTTGGGCAGTGGCTTGGGTGCGGCGACCCTCCCATGGTCGGATCTAGCAAGGGACACACTGGCAGGGTTGCCTCGTTGGTCTTCTATCTTTTACATGTGACCTAGCTGTCACCGTTCTCGGTTCTCATTTTCTGCTGGTAAGATCAGCACTTTACCTACCCTCTTCAACGAAGACTTGGTGTGTTTGGTGCAACGGTGTCTGGTGGTAGCCGTTGAGGCGAAATCTCGTTCCTTGTTGGTAGCTTAGGTAGACCTTGATGGAAATATGCCCTAGAGGTAATAATAAAGTTGTTATTATTATATTTCCTTATTCATGATAAAGGTTTATTATTCATGCTAGAATTGTATTGAACGAAAACTTAGATACATGTGTGGATACCTAAACAAATACCGTGTCCCTAATGAGCCTCTACTAGACTAGCTCGTTGATCAAAAGATGGTTAAGGTTTCCTAACCATAGACATGAGTTGTCATTTGATAACGGGATCACATCATTAGGAGAATGATGTGATGGACAAGACCCATCCGTTAGCTTAGCATATGATCATTTAGTTTATTGCTACTACTTTTTTAATGTCAAATACATGTTCCTTCGACCATGAGATCATGTAACTCCCGGATAACGAGGAATGCCTAGTGTGCTATCAAACATCAGAACATAACTGGGTGATTATAAAGATGCTCTACAGGTATCTCCGAAGGTGTTTGTAGAGTTGGCATGGATCGAGATTGGGATTTCTCACTCCGTGTATCGGAGAGGTATCTCTGGGCCCTCTCTGTAATACACATCATAAGAAGCTTGCAAGCAAAGTGACTAAGGAGTTAGTTACGCGATGATGTATTACGGAACGAGTAAAGAGACTTGCCAGTAACGAGATTAAACTAGGTATGGAGATACCGACGATTGAATCTCGGGCAAGTAACATACCGACAGACAAAGGGAATTGCGTATGTTGTCATAAGGGTTCGACCGATAAAGATCTTCGTAGAATATGTAGGAACCAATATGGGCATCCAGGTCCCTTTATTGGTTATTGACCGGAGAGTCGTCTCGGTCATGTGTACATCATTCTCGAACCCGTAGGGTCCGCACGCTTAACGTTCGTTGACGATATAGTATTATATGAGTTATGTGATTTGGTGACCGAATGTTGTTCGGAGACCCGGATGAGATCACGGACATGACGAGGAGCTCCGGAATGGTCCAGAGGTAAAGATTGATATAGAGGATGATGCTATTTGGACACCGGAAAGGTTTCGGGATGTACCGGGTAACCATCGGATCACCGAAAGGGGTTCCGGGAAGCCCGGGAGGTATATGGGCCTAATGGGCCAAGGGGAGGCACACAACAGCCCGCAAGGAGGCTGACACGCCCTCTCCTTGGCTGCCATCCCTAGGGAAGGAAAGGGGGGAGGGCTAGCCCCTCCTGCCTTTCCCTCCACCTAAGAGGAAGGAAAGGGGGGGGCACCTCCTCCTGCCTTCCCCCCTGCTGGCTGATACGTCTCCAACGTATCTATATTTTTTGATTATTCCATGCTGTTATATTATCATTCTTGGATGTTTTACAATCATTTTATATCATTTTTGGTACTAACCTATTGACATAGTGCCCAGTGCCAGTTGCTGTTTTCTGCTTGTTTTTTACATCGCAGGAAATCAATATCAAACGGAGTCCAAATACAACGAAACTTTTTGTGGAATTTTTATGGACCAGAAGACACCCAATGGGCCGGAGAAGCACCTGGGGGGTGCCCCGAGGGGGCACAACCCACCAGGGCGCGCCTGGGCCCCCAGGCGTGCCCAGGTGGGTTGTGCCCACCTCGGTGTCCTCCCGCACCGCCTCTTTGCTCTATAAATACCCCAATATTCTAGAAACCCTAGGGGAGTCGACGAAAATCAATTCCAGCCGCCGCAAGTTTCAGAACCACCAGATCCAATCTAGACACCATCACAGAGGGTTTCATCATCCTCATTGGTGCCTGTCTGATGATGCGTGAGTAGTTCATTGTAGACCTACGGGTCCGTAGTTAGTAGCTAGATGGCTTCCTCTCTCTCTTTTGATTCTCAATACAATGGTCTCTTGGAGATCCATATGATGTAACTCTTTTTACGGTGTGTTTGTTGGGATCCGATGAACTTTGAGTTTATGATTTGATCTATATTTTTATCCATGAAAGTTATTTGAGTCTTCTTTGATCTCTTATATGCATGATTGCTTATAGCCTCGTATTTCTTCTCCGATATTTGGGTTTTGTTTGGCCAACTTGATCTATTTATCTTGCAATGGGAAGAGGTGCTTTGTGATGGGTTCGATCTTACGGTGCTTGATCCCAGTGACAGAAGGGGAACCGACACGTATATATCGTTGCTATTAAGGATAACAAGATGGGGTCTATTTCTACATAAATAGATCTTGTCTACATCATGTCATCGTTCTTATTGCATTACTCTGTTTCTCCATGAACTTAATACACTAGATGCATGCTGGATAGCGGTCGATGTGTGGAGTAATAGTAGTAGATGCAGGCAGGAGTCGGTCTACTAATCTTGGACATGATGCCTATATAATGATCATTGCCTGGATATTGTCATGATTATTTAAAGTTTTATCAATTGCCCAACAGTAATTTGTTTACCCGCCGTTTGCTATTTTTCTCAAGAGAAGCCACTAGTGAAATCTATGGCCCCCGGGTCTCTTCTTTATTATATTTGCCTTTGCGATCTATTTTTATTTGCTTTTATTTTCAGATCTATTAATCCAAAAATACAAAAATACCTTGCTGCACTTTATTTTATTTGAGATCTATTTATCCAATCTATCATAATTTTATCCCGTCAACTTGCCAATTTCTGGCGCCGTTACCCGAAAGGGCTTGACAACCCCTTTAATACGTCGGGTTGCGAGTATTTGTTATTTGTGTGCAGGTGCCGTTCATGTAGTGTTGCGTGGTTCTCCTACTGGTTCGATGACCTTGGTCTCATCACTGAGTGAAATACCTACCGTTGTTGTGCTGCATCATCCCTTCCTCTTTGGGGAAATACCGACGTAGTTCAAGCGAACATCACTGGCAAACAAGGAATTTGGGGGGGGGGGGCGCCAAAGGGCAGTTGCCCAAGGGGGCCGGCCGGCCACCTTGGGGCGCATCCTGGCTGCCTCCCCTCCCCCACCAATATATATATATATGAGGGAGGGGGCGCCACACAACACAACGACAATCTCTTAGCCGTGTGCGGCGCCCTCTCCACAGTTTAGTCCTTCGTCCAGTTTTTTCGCAATGCACGACGAAGCCCTGCGGGAACGAGTTCACCATCACCATCACCACGCCGTCGTGCTGCCGGAACTCATCTACTACTTCGCCCGTCTTGCTCGATCAAGAAGGCGAGGACATCATCGAGCTGAACGTGTGCTGAACACGGAGGTGTCGTATGTTCGGTACTTGATCGGTTGGATCGCGAAGGTGTTTGACTACATCAACCGCGTTAATAAACGCTTCCGCTTTACGGTCTACGAGGGTACGTAGACACACTCTCCCCTCTCATTGCTATGCATCTCCATGGATAGATCTTGCGTGTGCGTAGAAAATTTTCTGTTTTCCATGCAACGTTTCCAAACAGTGGTATCAGAGCCAGGTCCATGCGTAGATGATATGCACGAGTAGAACACAAAGAAGTTGTGGGCTATGATGTTCATACTGCTTACCGCCAACGCCTTATTTTGATTCGGTGGCATTGTGGGATGAAGCGGCCCGGACCAACCTTACATGTCCACATACATGTGACCGGTTCCACCGACTGACATGCAACTAGTTTTGCATAAAGGTGGCTGGCGGGTGTCTGTTTCTCCTACTTTAGTTGAATCGAATTTGACTACGGCCAGTCCTTGAAGAATGTTAAAAAAGAAAACTTGATAGTCACCGTTGTGGTTTTTGCGTAGGTAAGAACGGTTCTTGCTAGAAGCCCGTAGCAGCCACGTAAAACTTGCAACAACAAAGTAGAGGACGTCTAACTTGTTTTTGCAGGGCATGTTGTGACGTGATATGGTCAAGATGTGATGTGATATACGTTATTGTATGAGATGATCATGTTTTGTAATATCGACAACCGGCATGAGCCTTAGGGTTATCTCTTAATTATTGTATGAAATGCAAGCGCCATGTAAATGCTTTACTTTATCGCTATGCGTTAGCAATAGTTGTAGAAGCAATAGTTGGGGAGACGACCCCGATGCAATGATGGAGATCAAGGTGTCGAGCCGGTGACGATGGAGATCATGACGATGCTTTGGAGATGGAGATCACAAGCACAAGATGATGACGGCCATATCATGTCACATATTTTGATTGCATGTGATGTTTATCCTTTATGCATCTTATTTTGCTTAGAATGACAGTAGCATTATAAGATGATCCCTTCACTAAATTTCAAGATAAAAAGTGTTCTCCCCGAGTATGCACCGTTGCTAAAGTTCGTCGTTTCGAAGCACCTCGTGATGATCGGGTGTGATAGACTCTACGTTCACATACAATGGGTGTAAGCCAGATTTACACACGCGGAATACTTGGGTTAAACTTGATGTGCCTAGCATGTACAGACATGGTCTCGGAACACTAGAGACCGAAAGGTCGAACGTGAGTCATATAGTAGATATGATCAACATAGAGATGTTCACCATTGATGACTACCCCATCTCACGTGATGATCGGACATGGGTTAGTTGATTTGGATAACGTATCACTTAGATAACTTGAGGGATGTTAATTTAAGTAGGAGTTCATTAGTAATTTGATTAATTGAACTTAATTTATCATGAACTTAGTCTTAATAGTTTTGCATATCTATGTTATAGATCAATGGCCTGAGCTACCATTCCCCTGAATTTTAATGCGTTCCTAGAGAAAGCTAAGTTGAAAGATGATGGTAGCAACTACACGGACTGGGTCCGTAACTTGAGGATTATCCTCATTGCTGCATAGAAGAATTATGTCCTTGATGCACCGCTAGGTGACAGACCTGCTGCAGGAGCTACTGCAGAAGTTATGAATGTCTGGCAGGCTCGATCTGATGACTACTCAATAGTTCAGTGTGCCATGCTTTACGGCTTAGAACCAGGACTTCAAAAATGTTTTGAACACCACGGAGCATATGAGATGTTCCAAGAGCTGAAGTTAATATTTCAGGCCAATGCCCGGGTTGAGAGATATGAAGTCTCTAACAAGTTCTATAGCTGCAAGATGGAGGAGAACAGTTCTGTCAGTGTGCATATACTCAAAATATCTGGGTATCATAACCACTTGACTCAGCTGGGAATTGAGCTCCCAGATGAGTGTGTTATTGACAAAGTTCTTCAATCACTGCCACCAAGCTATAAAGGCTTCGTGATGAAATATAATATGCAAGGGATGACGAAAACGATTCCCGAGCTCTTCGCGATGCTGAAATTGGTGAAGGTAGAAATCAAGAAGGAGCATCAAGTGTTGATGGTTAACAAGACCAGTAGTTTCAAGAAAAAGGGCAAGGGAAAGAAAGGGAATTTCAAGAACAATGGCAAGCAAGTTGCTACTCCTGTGAAAAGCCCAAAGCTGGAGCCAAGCCTGAAACTGAGCCCTTCTACTGGAAGGGAAATGGTCAGTGGAAACGGAACTGCCCCAAGTATTTGGCGGATAAGAAGGATGGCAAAGTGAACAAAGGTATATTTGATATACATGTTATTGATGTGTTCCTTACTAATGCTCGTAGTAGCACCTGGGTATTTGATACTGGTTTGGTTGTTCATATTTGTAACTCGAAACAGGAGGTGCGAAATAAACGAAGATTGGCCAAGGACGAGGTGACGATGCGTGTCGGGAATGGTTCCAAGGTCGATGTGATCGCCGTCGGCATGCTACCTCTACCTCTACCTTCGGGATTAGTTTTAGACCTCAATAATTGTTATTTGGTGCCAGCGTTGAGCAACATTATATCTGGATCTTGTTTATTGTGAGGCGGTTATTCTTTTAAGTCAGAGAATAATGGTTGTTCATTTTATATGAATAATAGCTTTTATGGTCGCGCACTTATACATCTCCAACGTATCTATAATTTTCGATTGCTCCATGCTATTATATTATCTGTTTTGGATGTTTTATATGCATTAATATGCTATTTTATATTATTTTTGGGACTAACTTATTAACCTAGAGCCCAGTGCCAGTTTCTGTTTTTTCCTTGTTTTTGAGCTTAGCAGAAAAGGAATACTAAACGGAGTCCAAACGGAATAAAACTTCATGATGATTTTTCCTGGACCAGAAGACACCCAGGAGACTTGGAGTGCAAGTCACAAGAGCCACGAGGCGGCGGCAAGGGTGGAGGGCGCGCCCTAGGGGGGGGCGCCCCCCTACCTTGTGGGCCCCTCGTGACCTTCCTGACCTAGATCTTCCTCCTATATATTCACATATATTCCAGAACCACCAGAAGCATCCACGAAAACACTTTTCCACCACCGCAACCTTCTGTTCCCGTGAGATCCCTTCTTGGGGCCTTTTCCGGCATCCTGCCAGAGGGGGATTTGATCATGGAGGGCATCTACATCAACTCTATCGCCCTTTCAATGAAGCGTGAGTAGTTTACCTCAGACCTACGGGTCCATATAGCTTGTAGCTAGATGGCTTCTTCTCTCTCTTTGATTCTCAATACCATGTTCTTCTCGATGTTCTTGGAGATCTATCCGATGTAATCTTCTTTTGCGGTGTGTTTGTTGAGATCCGATTAATTCTGGATTTATGATCAGCTTATCTATGAATATTATTTGAATCTTCTCTGAATTCTTATATGCATGATTTGGTATCTTTGTATTTCTCTTCGACTTATCGGTTTGGTTTGGCCAACTAGATTGGTTTTTCTTGCAATGGGAGACGTGCTTAGCTTTGGGTTCAATCTTGCGTGATTTCACCCAGTGACAAAGTAGGGGTAGCGAGACACGTATTGAATTGTTGCCATCAAGGATAAAAAGATGGGGTTTTCATCATATTGCTTGAGTTTATTCCTCTACATCATGTCATCTTACTTAAGGCGTTACTCCGTTCTTTATGAACTTAATACTCTAGATGCTTGCTTGATAGCGGTCGATGTGTGGAGTAATAGTAGTGGATGCAGGAAGGAGTCGGTCTACTTGACACGGACGTGATGCCTATATTGCATAATCATTGCCTTGGATATCATCATAACTTTACGTTTTTCTATCTATTGCTCGACAGTAATTTGTTCACCCACCGTATTATTTGCCTTCATGAGAGAAGCCTCTAGTGAAACCTATGGCCCCCATTTCTATTTTCCATCATATTAGTTTCCGATCTACTATTTTGCAATCTTTATTTTTAGATCTATAAACCAAAAAAAACCCAAAAATATTTTATCTTTTAGTTATCTATCTCTATCAGATCTCACCTTTGCAAGTGACTGTGAAGGGATTGACAACCCCTTTATCGCGTTGGGTGCAAGTGTTTGATTGTTTGTGCAGGTATTAGTGATTTGCGCATTCTTCTCCTACTGGATTGATACCTTGGTTCTTAACTGAGGGAAATACTTACCTCTACTGTGCTGCATCACCCTTTCCTCTTCAAGGGAAAAACCAACGCAAGCTCAAGAAGTAGCAGGAAGAATTTCTGGTGCCGTTGCCGGGGAGATCTACGCCAAGTGAAGATCTACATCAAGCCTACCAAGTACCCATCATAAAACTCTCATCTCTTGCATTAAATTATTCGCCATTTGCCTCTCGTTTTCCTCTCCCCACTTCTAAAACGATTTTAAAAAGATTCGAATTTTTCTTCGCGCTTCTTCCGTTCGTCTTTTCGTTTGCCTTTTGTTTGCTTGTGTGTTAGATTGCTTGCTTTGTCACGATGACTCAAGAGAATACCAAATTGTGTGACTTTTCAAATACTAATAACAATGATTTTATTAGTACTCTGATTGCTCCCGCCACTAGTGCGGAATCTTATGAAATTAATGCCGCTTTAGTGAATCTTGTTATGAAAGATCAATTTTCTGGCCTTCCTAGTGAAGATGTCGCATCCCATCTAAACAATTTCGTTGATTTGTGTGATATGCAAAATAAGAAAGATGCGGATAATGATATTGTTAAATTGAAGCTATTTCCGTTCTCATTACGAGATTGTGCTAAAACTTGGTTTTCATCTTTACTGAAAAATAGTATTGATTCATGGAATAAGTGTAAAGATGCTTTTATTTCCAAGTACTTTCCTCCCGCTAAGATCATCTCCCTTAGGAACGATATTATGAATTTTAAGCAACTCGATCATGAACATGTTGCACAATCTTGGGAGAGGATGAAATTGATGATATGAAATTGCCCTACTCATGGTTTAAATCTATGGATGATCATACCAATTTTTTATGCCGGATTGAATTTTGATTCTAGAAATCTTTTAGATTTGGCCGCGGGAGGTAATTTTAAGGAAATTACTTTGGGGGAAGCTACTAAACACCTAGATAATATTATGGCTAATTATTCTCAATGGCATACCGAAAGATCTTCTACTAGTAAAAAAGTGCATGCAATTGAAGAGATCAATGTTTTGAGTGGAAAGATGGATGAACTTATGAAATTATTTGCTAGCAAAAGTGCTCCTATTGATCCTAATGATATGCCGTTGTCTACTTTGATTGAGAATAGCAATGAATCTATGGATGTGAATTTTGTTGGTAGGAACAATTTTGGTAATAACGCGTATAGAGGTAATTTTAATCCTAGGCCGTTTCCTAGTAATTCCTCTAACAATTATGGTAATTCCTACAACAATTCTTACGGAAATTATAATAAGATACCCTCTGATATTGAGAATAGTATTAAAGAATTTATGAGTTCGCAAAAGAATTTCAATGCTTTGGTTGAAGAAAAATTGCTTAAGATTGATGATTTGGCTAGGAACATGCATAGAATTTCTCTTGAGATTGATTCTTTGAAAATTAGATCTATTCCACCCAAGCATGATATTAATGAATCTCTTAAGGCTATGAGAATTTCCATTGATTAGTGCAAAGAAAGAACCGCTAAGATGCGTGCTAAGCGAGATTGGTTTGTAAAAGCGTGTTCTTCTAGTTTTTGTGAAAATAATGATGAAGATCTTAAAGTGATTGATGTGACTCGTATTGAATCTTTGTTTTATAAAATAAATCTTGATAAAGATGGGACTGGAGATGAGTCAACTTTAGCTAGAAGGCGTCCCAATGATTCGGAGTTTATAGATGTTGATGCAAAAATTGATAAAAGTGGGATTGGAGAGGTCAAAACTTCAAGTAGCGATGAACCCACTCTTTTGGATTTCAAGGAATTTAATTATGATAATTGTTCTTTAATAGATTGTATTTACTTGTTGCAATCCATGTTGAATTCTCCTCATGCTTATAATCAAAATAAAGCTTTTACTAAACATATCGTTGATGCCATGATGAAATCTTTTGAACAAAAGCTTGAATTGGAAGTTTCTATCCCTAGAAAACTTTATGATGAGTGGTAACCTACTATTAAGATTAAGATTAAAGATTATGAGTGCCATGCTTTGTGTGATTTGGGTGCTAGCGTTTCCACGATTCCAAACACTTTATGTGATGTGCTTGGTTTCCGTGAATTTGATGATTATTCTTTAAATTTGCATCTTGCAGATTCCACTATTAAGAAACCGATGGGAAGGATTAATGATGTTCTTATTGTTGCAAATAGGAATTATGTGCCCATAGATTTCATTGTTCTTGATATAGATTGCAATCCTACATGTCCTATTATTCTTGGTAGACCTTTCCTTAGAACGATTGGTGCAATTATTGATATGAAAGAAGGAAACATTAGATTTCAATTTCCGTTAAGGAAGGGCATGGAACACTTTCCTAGAAATAAAATTAAGTTGCCATATGAATCTATTATGAGAGCTACTTATGGATTGCATACCAAAGATGACAATACCTAGATCTATGTTTTATGGCTAGCTAAGGGCGTTAAACAATAGCGCTTGTTGGGAGGCAACCCAATTTTATTTTTGTTCTTGCTTTTTTTGGTTCTGTTTTTCAATAAATAATTCATCTAGCCTCTGGTTAGATGTGTTTTTGTGTTTTAATTAGTGTTTGTGCCAAGTAAGACCTTTGGGATGGCTTACGGTGATAGTTGATTTGATCTTGCTGAAAAACAGAAACTTTTGTGCCCAGTAAAATAATTTTAGAAAATCAGAGAAACGTGATTTTGATCTTAATTTTTTACACAAGATTTACATACAAATTTACCAGGTTTTCCTAATTTTTCAGAATTTTTGGATTTACAAAAGTATTCGAAATTTACAGATTGCTACAGACTGTTCTGTTTTTGACAGATTCTGTTTTCGTTGTGTTGTTTGCTTATTTTGATGAATCTATGGGTAGTATCGGGGGGTATGAACCATGGAGAAGTTGGAATACAGTAGATATTACGCCAATATAAAAAAAGAATGAGTTCACAACAGTACCAAAAGTGGTGATTTTATTTCTTATACTAACGGATCTCATGAGTTTTTTGTTGAGTTTTGTGTTGTGAAGTTTTCAAGTTTTTGGTAAAGATTTGATTGGCTATGGAATAAGGAGTCGAAAGAGCCTAAGCTTGGGGATGCCCAAGGCACCCCAAGATAATATTCAAGGACAACCAAGAGCCTAAGCTTGGGGATGCCCCGGATGGCATCCTCTCTTTCGTCTTCATCTACCGGTAACTTTACTTGAGGCTATATTTCTATTCACCACATGATATGTGTTTTGCTTGGAGCGTCTTGTATGATATGAGCCTTTACTTTTTAGTTTGCCACAATCATCCTTTCTGTACACATCTTTTGAGAGGGACACGCATGAATCGTGATTCATTGGAATACTCTATGTGCTTCACTTATGTCTTTTGAGCTAGGCAATTTTGCTCAAGTGCTTCACTTATATCTTTTTAGAGCACGGTGGTGGTTTTATTTATTAGAAATTTCTGAACTCTCATGCTTCACTTATATTATTTTGAGAGTCTTTCTAAACAGCGTAGTAATTTGCTTTGGTTATAAATTTAGTCCAAATATGATGGGCATCCAAGAGGGATATAATAAAAACTTTCATATAAAGTGTATTGAATACTATTTGAAGTTTGATTCCTTATGATTGTTTTGAGATATGAGGATGGTGATATTAGAGTCATGTGTAGGAGATATGCCCTAGAGGCAATAATAAATGTTATTTATTATCTCCCTGTTCATAATTAGGTTTATGTTCCATGCTATAACTGCTATGGTTCTCGAGTCTGCAATAACCACGAGGCTCGGAGGAAGACTCATATGCACGTGTGGGATAATAAATAGTAAAATGTATTCCTAGTCTGGCCTCTAAGACTAGCTCAAGTGTTGCATGATGATTCTGTTTTCCTGATCATGGGCACGTCTATGCCAGCAACTTTGAGGGCACAATGTTAGCAGAACATTTGTGTTGAATCGACCCGAATTGATGTTATGCTATGAGATACATTCGTCACAAGTTTATTGTTAATAACACAGAGATGGTTAACGTTTGCATGATTCCTTAGACCATGAGAGTATCGAGTTTCTTCATGCTTGCTTCTTGAACTTTGGGGTTTGTTAAACGTCATCCGTAAATGGGTGGCTATTACGGCGGCTTACGGGTTTATGGAAAAGTGTGTCAAGTAACTTGATAGCTCAAGATTGGGATTTGCTCCTCCAACGATGGAGAGATATCTCTGGGCCCTCTCGGTGTTAAGGTATCCATCATCGTCTGGCCAGACACTTTGTGATTTGATCACGGGGATGCCGGAACACGGTAACGAGAAAAGAGAACAATACTGGTAACAAGGTAACTGGCATAGTGGACAAGTTGTTGTTCCACAGGGATGCCAACATGTCTCACCTCGAGTATTTGTAACATATCGCGAAGCAAGAGGAATAGCACACGGCAACTAGAGGTTCACTCGAATATTCATTCATGTGGGTATAGGGGTCAATATGGGTGTCCACGGCTCCGATGTTGATCATTGATCGGAAGGGGTTCCGTGTCATGTCTATGCTTCACCGAACCTATAGGGTCACATGCTTAAGGGTCATCTATCTGCTGAATACTAGACAGGGAGTCTGAGAGAAAGTTTCCGGAAAAAGTTTTCGGAGACAGCGGAAAAGTTCCGAAGAAAGAGATCACCGGATGCGTTCCGGTGAAACTGAAAAGTTGGTTCAGAGGATACCAGAAAGTCAAATTGGTTTCGGCACATGCCTGATAATTCTTGGAGGGTGCTAGAATCATTCTGGAAACATCTGGGAATTTTCCGAGATGAAAACCGGAAATGTTCCGGAGCTGCCGGAACCGCTTCAGATGCTTTTCGCAGATGAAAATCACTAATCCTGAATTATTCTGGAACACGTTGAAAATTATTTTAGTGGGTACTGGAAATGTTCTAAGCCCACATAAATATTTTCAGTTCGAACGGACACTGAAAAATATCGTCGTGAATAGTGAAAGTGCCTTTTGGGATATTTTTGGAAAGCCACCTTTTAGGGCTTTTGCAAAAAGGCTTATAGAAGGGCATGGGGGCCATGGGAGCCCCTCATGGAGGGCCCCCAAGGGTGTGGCCGGCCAAGGGAGGTGGAGCTCCTTGGAGCTCCACATGGCATCCCATTTTGTCCATATTGCCCTCATGTGAATTCTTTTGCATGGGAGTTTTTGGTAATTTGGGAGGCAGACTACCCCTTGGGTTTTCCTATAAATAGGAGGTGAGGGGGCTGCCCAAGCCTCATCCATTCTCACACACAAGTGCCATGCAATTATCTGGCTTCTCTCTCCCTCCCAGCAAAATAGTTTCGTAGAGCCGAAAGGTTGTCTGGGTTCCGGTGGGAACTAGTTCTGGACGGCGAAGCCCTGCCGGGTAGATGACACCGTATGTGTGCAACCCCGTAGAGAGATTGTAGTTTCGATCTTTGTGCCCGAGGGGCTGTTTTGAGAGTGCCTCCCAAAGGGTTGTCCAAGTGACGGTCCGAGTTCTGTGAGTCCTCCCGAAGGGCTGTCCGCGACACCGTCCGGGGGACTATCCGACCACCTCCCGGAGGGCTGTCCGAAGGGAAGATGAGGGTATACATCCTCGTGGTTGGGAGGTTGTAAATCCTAGCTGTGGGGATCTGCACCGCCGATCGTCATCGAATCTACTTCCGCTGCGCTACGAGTCGGTAACGAAAATTTTCAAACCTTGTATGCAGTCTCCATAGTGGTCCTGGGCTGGTGCGTAGGTCGAAATATTTTTGTTTTCTGCTGCGTTACCCTACATCATGCTAGTGAGTAATTGTGGATTGTTGAAATACTTATGTTAAAGTTTGTGATTCCCGTAGCATGCATGTATGGTGAACCGTTATGTGATGAAGTCGGAGCATGATTTATTTATTGACTGTCTTCCTTATGAGTGGCGGTCGAGGACGAGCGATGGTCTTTTCCTACCAATCTATCCCCCTAGGAGCATGCGCGTAGTACTTTGTTTTGATGACTAATAGATTTTAAAAATAAGTATGTGAGTTCTTTATGACTAATGTTGAGTCCATGGATTATACGCACTCTCACCCTTCCACCATTGCTAGCCTCTCCTGTACCGCGTAACTTTCGCCGGTACCATACACCCACCATATACCTTCCTCAAAACAGCCACCATACCTACTTATTATGGCATTTTGATAGCCATTCCGAGATATATTGCCATGCAACTTCCACCATTCCATTTATTATGACACGCTTCATCATTGTCATATTGCTTTGCATGATCATGTAGTTGACATAGTATTTGTGGCAAAGCCGCCGTTCATTATTTTTATACATGTCACTCTTGAGTCATTGCACATCCCGGTACACCGCCGGAGGCATTCATATAGAGTCATATTTTGTTCTAAGTATCGATTTGTAATTCTTGAGTTGTATGTAAATAAAAGTGTGATGATCTTCATTATTAGAGCATTGTCCCACGTGAGGAAATGATGATGGAGACTATGATTCCCCCACAAGTCGGGATGAGACTCCGGAAAAAAAATAAAAAAAAGAAAAGAAAAAAGAAGAAAAAAAGAGGCCAAAGAGCCCAAAATAAAAAAATGAGAGAAAAGAGAGAAGGGGCAATGCTACTATCCTTTTACCACACTTGTGCTTCAAAGTAGCACCATGATCTTCATGATAGAGAGTCTCCTATGTTGTCACTTTCATATACTAGTGAGAATTTTTCATTATAGAACTTGGCTTGTATATTCCAATGATGGGCTTCCTCAAATTGCCCTAGGTCTTCGTGAGCAAGCTAGTTGGATGCACACCCACTTAGTTTCTTTTTGAGCTTTCATAAACTTATAGCTCTAGTGCATCCGTTGCATGGCAATCCCTACTCACTCACATTGATATCTATTGATGGGCATATCCATAGCCCGTTGATACGCCTAGTTGATGTGAGACTATCTCCTTCTTTTTGTCTTCTCCACAACCACCATATTTTATTCCACCTATAGTGCTATGTCCATGGCTCACGCTCATGTATTGCGTGAAAGTTGAAAAAGTTTGAGAACATCAAAAGAATGAAACAATTGCTTGGCTTGTCATCGGGGTTGTGCATGATTTGAATATTTTGTGTGATGATGGAGCATAGCCAGACTTTATGATTTTGTAGGGATAGCTTTCTTTGGCCATGTTATTTTGAGAAGACACGATTGCTTTATTAGTATGCTTGAAGTATTATCGTTTTTATGTCAATATTAAACTTTTGTTTTGAATCTTATGGATCTGAACATTCATGCCACAATAAAGAAAATTACATGGATAAATTTTTTAGGTAGCATTCCACATCAAAAATTTGGTTTTTATCATTTACCTACTCGAGGACGAGCAGGAATTAAGCTTGGGGATGCTTGATACGTCTCCAATGTATCTATAATTTTTTATTGTTCCATGCTATTATATTATCTGTTTTGGATGTTTTATATGCATTAATATACTATTTTATATTATTTTTGAGACTAACTTATTAACCTAGAGCCCAGTGCCTGTTTTTGTTTTTTCCTTGTTTTTGCGCTTCGCAGAAAAGGAATACTAAACAGAGTCCAAACGGAATAAAACTTCACGATGATTTTTCATGGACCAGAAGACACCCAGGAGACTTGGAGTGCAAGTCAGAAGAGCCACGAGGCGGCGGCAAGGGTGGAGGGCGCGCCCTAGGGGGGGCGCCCCTACCTTGTGGGCCCCTCATGACCTTCCTGACCTAGATCTTCCTCCTATATATTCACATATATTCCAAAACCACCAGAAGCAACCATGAAAACCCTTTTCCACCACCGCAACCTTCTGTTCCCATGAGATCCTATCTTGGGGCCTTTTCCGGCATCTTGCCGGAAGGGGATTCGATCACGGAGGGCATCCACATCAACTCTATCGCCCTTCCGATGAAGCGTGAGTAGTTTACCTCAGACCTACGGGTCCATAGCTAGTAGCTAGATGGCTTCTTCTCTCTCTTTGATTCTCAATACCATGTTCTCCTCGATGTTCTTGGAGATCTATCCGATGTAATCTTCTTTTGCGGTGTGTTTGTCGAGATCCGATGAATTGTGGATTTATGATCAGCTTATCTATGAATATTATTTGAATCTTCTATGAATTCTGATATGCTTGATTTGGTATCTTTGTATTACTCTTCGAATTATCGGTTTGGTTTGGCCAACCAGATTGGTTTTTCTTGCAATGGGAGAGGTGCTTAGCTTTGGGTTCAATCTTGCGTGATTTCACCCAGTGACAAAGTAGTCGAGACACGTATTGAATTGTTGCCATCGAGGATAAAAAGATGGGGTTTTCATCATATTGCTTGAGTTTATTCCTCTACATCATGTCATCTTACTTAAGGCGTTACTCCGTTCTTTATGAACTTAATACTCTAGATGCATGCTGGATTGCGGTCGATGTGTGGAGTAATAGTAGTAGATGTAGGGAGGAGTCGGTCTACTTGACAAATACATGATGCCTATATTGCATAATCATTGCCATGGATATCGTCATAACTTTGCACTTTTCTATCAATTGCTCGACAGTAATTTGTTCACCCACCGTATTATTTGCCTTCATGAGAGAAGCCTCTAGTGAAACCTATGGCCCCCGGGTCTATTTTCCATGATATTAGTTTCCGATCTACTATTTTGCAATCTTTATTTTCAGATCTATAAACCAAAAATATTTTATCTTTTAGTTATCTATCTCTATCAGATCTCACCTTTGCAAGTGACCGTGAAGGGATTGACAACCCCTTTATCATGTTGGGTGCAAGTGTTTGATTGTTTGTGCAGGTATTGGTGATTTGCGCGTTCTTCTCCTACTGGATTGATACCTTGGTTCTTAACTGAGGGAAATACTTACCTCTACTGTGCAGCATCACCCTTTCATCTTCAAGGGAAAAACCAACGCAAGCTCAAGAAGTAGTGCGCACCTTTGATGAATGGTCTGTTCTTGTTGAATCTCGATCGTAGTGATACACATATTCATAATATTGATGCCAAAAGATGCAAAGTTGATAATGATAGTGCAACATACTTGTGGTGTAAAGCGCATGAAGAAACTCCATGCAGATAGACTTTTGGAATCACTTGATTATGAATCATTTGATAATTGCGAACCGTGCCTCATGGGAAAGATGACTAAAACTCCGTTCTCCAGAACAATGGAGTGAGCTAATGACTTGTTGGAAATAATACATACCGATGTATGCGGTCCGATGAGTGTTGAGGCACGTGGCGGGTATCATTATTTTCTAACCTTTACAGATGATTTGAGTAGGTATGGGTATGTCTACTTAATGAAACACAAATCTAAAACATTTCAAAAGTTCAAAGAATTTCAGAGTGAAGTAGAGAATCATCGTAACAAGAAAATAAAGTTTCTATGATCTGATCATGGAGGTGAATATTTGAGTTACGAGTTTGGCCTTCATTTAAAACAATGTGGAATTGTTTCACAACTCACGCCACCTGGAACACCACAGCGTAATGGTGTGTCCGAACATCATAACCGTACTTTATTAGATATGGTGTGTTCTATGATGTCTCTTACCGATTTACCACTATCGTTTTGGGGTTATGCATTAGAGACAGTTGCATTCAAGTTAAATAGGGCACCGTCTAAATCCGTTCAAACGACACCGTATGAACTGTGGTTTGGCAAGAAACCTAAGCTGTCGTTTCTTAAAGTTTGGGGATGTGATGCTTACGTCAAACAGCTTCAGCTTGATAAGCTCAAACCCAAAGCGGAGAAGTGCGTCTTCATAGGATATCCTAAAGAGACCATTGGGTATACCTTCTACCACAGATCCGAAGGCAAGATATTTGTTGCCAAGAATGGGTCCTTTCTAGAGAAGGAGTTTCTCTCGAAAGAAGTGAGTGGGAGGAAAGTAGAACTTGATGAGGTAGTTGTACCTTCTCTCGAATTGGAAAGTAGTACACCATGGAAAAACGTTTCCGTGATGCCTACACCAACTAGAGAAGCTAATGATGATGATCTTGAAACTTCAGATCAAGTTACTACTGAACTTCGTAGGTCGACCAGAACATGTTCCACACCAGAGTGTTATGGTAATCCTGTCCTGGAAGTCATGTTATTAGACCACGACGAGCCTACAAACTATGAAGAAGCTATGATGAGCCCAGATTCCGATAAATGGCTTGAGGCCATGAAACCTGAGATAGGATCCATGTATGAGAACAAAGTGTGGAATTTTGTGGACTTGCCCAATGATCGGCAAGCCATATAGAATAAATGGATCTTCAAGAACAAGACTGACACTGATGGTAATGTTACTATCTACAAAGCTTGACTTGTCGCAAAAGGTTTTCGACAAATTCAAGGGGTTGACTACGATGAGACTTTCTCACCCGTAGTGATGCTTAAGTCTGTCCGAATCATGTTAGCAATTACCGCATTTTATGATTATGAAATCTGGCAAATGGACATCAAACTTGCATTCCTTAATGGATTTCTTAAAGAAGAGTTGTATATGATGCAACCAAAAGGTTTTGTCGATCCTAAACGTGCTGACAAAGTGTGCAAAATCCAGCGATCCATCTATGGACTGGTGCAAGCATCTCAGAGTTGGAATATACGCTTTGACGAGATGATCAAAGCATATGGTTTTATACAGACTTACGGTGAAGCCTCTATTTACAAGAAAGTGAGTGGGAGCTCTTTAGCATTTCTGATATTATATGTGGGTGACATATTGTTGATTGGAAATGATATAGAATTTCTGGATAGCATAAAAGGATACTAGAATAAGAATTTTTCAATGAAAGACCTCGGTGAAGATGCTTATATATTGGGCATCAAGATCTATAGGGAGAGATCAAGACGCTTGATAGGACTTTCACAAAGCACATACCTTGACAAAGTTCTGAAGAAGTTCAAAATGGACCAGTCAAAGAAAGGGTTCTTGCCTGTGTTTCAAGGTGTGAAATTGAGTCAGACTCAAAGCCCGACCACGGTAGAAGGTAGAGAGAGAATGAAAGTCATTCCCTATGCCTCAGCCATAGGTTCTATCATGTATGCTATGCTGTGTACCAGACCTGATGTGTGCCTTGCCATAAGTTTGGCAGGGAGTTACCAAAGTAATCTAGGAGTGGATCACTGGACAGCGATCAAGAATATCCTAAAGTACCTGAAAAAGACCAAGGATATGTTTCTTGTTTATGGAGGTACGAAGAACTCATCGTAAAGGGTTACGTCGATGCTAGCTTAGACACTGATCCGGATGACTCTAAGTTGCAAACCGTATATGTATTTATATTGAATGGTGGAGCTATCATTTGGTGCAGTTCCAAGCAGAGCGTCGTGCGGGATCTACATGTGAAGCGGAGTACATAGCTGCTTCGGAAGCAGCGCGTGAAGGAGTCTGGATGAAGGAGTTCATATCCGATCTGGGTGTAATACCTAGTGCATCGGTGTAACACCCCCTTGTAATGAGCCCTGTGACACTCTGTTAATCTTGCCAAGTTACAAGCCCTGTGACACTCTGTTAATCTTGCCAAGTCATGACCATTTGCATTGCCAAGTCACATGGGTTAAGTATTCAATACAAATTCAACTCTGAAAATCAACTCAATTTACAAAGTGAAATATGAAGTTGACCAAGCCTTATGGGAAAATTGTTCAAAACTTTGCAAATATTCCAGAAGCACTCATAAAATTATCACCAATAATATTTGGATTAAATACAAGACTCAAACCATATGAAACAGCAACAAAACAGCAATATACAACACATTTAAAATCATATCATTTTCGAATGAAGTCCAATTTCACCCAAACTAATTTTTAGGGAGAGCTTACACTGCACATTATTATTTGAGCCTAGCCTCATATTTTACAAAAAGGCTAAAGTGGCCTAACTATATCAAAACAGAGAATAAATAAAGAGAAATGTAAAACAGAAAAGGAATAAGTCAAAAGAGGTCGGGGCCACTTACCTGGCCACTGGGCCGAGCCCAGCTGGCCCCGCAGCTGTTCCCCTACCTGCTCCCGCCCTGCTGTCGCCGCCGCCGTGGACCGAGCGCCTCTGCCTCTCGCTGGCCGCCATCGCGATGGGGCAGGTGGCTGGGAGGATAAGGGAAACCTCCCAGCGTCCCCCTGGTCCTCCCCGCCATTCTCCTCCTCCCCATCTTGCTCGCTCGTCTCTCTCCCCCGTGTTTCTCTCTGTCCTGAGCGGAACCGACGCCACACGCCGTGCTCCGACGCGGCCACCGGCAACCTCGCGCTCGGGCTCGGTGTCTAGCACCTCCGACGTACTCCACCTCGTTCCCTTCGTCCTCAAGCTGGAGCTGGAGAGCTTCACAGGCAGGGGATCGAGCCGTCCCTCTTCTTCCCGAATGCCGGCGAATCCCGTCGCCACCGGCCTTCCCCTGCGCTACTGACCATCGAGGGGCCTCCGTGAGCCCGCGCGGTGAGCTCCGCTTCTCCCCACAACGTTTTCCCCTCTGCTCCGTGCCCCAGTCGAGCTCCTGCTACTGCGTGCTTCGGTCGCCGCCTGAGAGCTCGCCGTCGTAGTACTGGTCATTGTCGCGGCCACCTGAGCACGTCGTGGTGCTCAGGGCACCTCCATGGTGCGGCCGGTGCCCTTCGTTTGGCCTCTATTGTCGTGCCTCGCCGTTTCCGTAACACACCCGATTCCGGCCGCCGCCTACGGTCGCCGCTTCGGCCAACTTCGGTCGTTCCAGGCTGCGCCAGTAGGCTAGAACGACTTGCGGCTCTGCCCGCGTCCGAACGAGCTAGGCCACGCTCGATTTGGCCCATGGAGGCGAAATCCCGATCCCCTCCGCCGTTCCTGAGGCTGCCGCCGGCGCGCCACCGCGTTTTAAACGCCGGTGTGCAGCTGACCGGTGGGGCCCAGCCATTAGCCACTAACCACCGCGTGAACGGCCACTGACATGTGGGACCAGCACTGTAGCAATTAGATTAATAGCTAGTTAATCCACTGGTTAGCTGAGACACTGACTGGTGGCCCCACCTAACTAACTAACTTAGTTAGTCTAATTAACCCACTAGCTAAACTGCTATCACTGTTAACTAGGCCCCACTGGACCCGTTGACCTAGTCAACCTGCTGACTGGGCAAGCCCAGTCACTGGCAAGTGGGTCCAGTGGACCCCTTGACCAGTCAACGTGGACCAGTCAACTGCTGACTGGGCAGTTGACTGGCCCCATATGTCAGCCTCTCAGCTCTCTGCTGTGTACACTATGTTGTGTGCACTTAGCAATTTTTCCTTTTATTTTCGAATTAATCTAATTTCAGAAAATGTTCTAAACTTCAGAAAATCATAGAAAATAAACCGTAGCTCGGATCGAAAAACTTTCTACATGAAAGTTGCTCAGAACGACAAGGCGAATCTGAATACGCGGCCCGTTTGTCCGTCACACGTCCCTAACTATCCGAATATGGAACCGATCCCCTCCGGTCATCTGTCCGACAAATGTCCGGAACCGGGAAAACATTCCCGGATGGATTCCTCCTTCCTCGGTGACATGCAACCTTACGTTAGGACACACCCGACGCTACATATTGTCATGTCATACATTGTGTAGCAATTGTATGTACACTATGTTTATACTTATACTGTTTGCTTTATATTTATACTGTTTCCTCCCCCTCTTCTCTCTCGATAGAGCCCGGTGCCGACGCAGCTCCGGTGATTGGCTACATTACTGTCGACCTTGCCTTTGCCGCCGAGCAACCAGGCAAGCCCCCCCCCCCCCTTTGATCATCCCGATATCACCTATTCTATTTTCTCATGCTTGCACTAGATTTTGCTACAGTAATTGATTGCTCCTATTCTGTTGCATAGCCTGTTTATTGTAACCTGTTTTTGCTACCCTCATGGATATCCTAGACTGTTTAGTATAGGCTGGCTAGAGACCCCTCAGTGACCCCTCTTATCCCGACTGCCCCGCTGGAGCTTCAGAAGACCCGACCAACGGGATCGAAGATCAGACCCCTGGCACCACACCTCACTTCCCCTTCGTTGCTCGACACTACTGTGTTACTATCGAGTGCCGAGAGTAATACCTCGTCAGCACTTCTGATGATAACCTTGTAGGTTAGCTAATCGGTCGTGGTAAGCGAGGGTGATTCCTCCTACACCACCCCCGATAACGACGAAGTCGAGTAACACCTCACGTGTGGACCTCGAGGGTGATGCCTCTTACGTCCATCTTGATGTTACATCAGGTGGGAGTCCAACGAGGGTGATGCCTCGGATTCCCCTTGATACGGTGACCACACGGATGCCTTACATTATTGTTGATACTGATACTTGAGAAGGCGGGTCGACCCTGAGGGGTACCCGTGGATGATGGATAGTTACCCGTGAGTTATTCCACGAGGCGCGGCCGGGCATTCTTAGCCCTTACAGCAAGTCCTCGAGACGGGGCGACGGGGTTACATCTTTCGTGAGTCTCTGCTTGTTACCGCAAGCCACTAGGACACTATGATTTGGATATATGATCTGAGCCGGCCTCTGGTCGGATAGCACTAATCATCACGTGGGCATAGTATGGGCGTTCTGCACCGTAGCATCAACCGAAAGCTCTGTCAGACGTCCAGTTCAGCATTGCGGCCGGGCTGGGCCGGCACCATCCGGTAGTGGTGGAGCCTGGTTCGCCCTGCACGCAATGACCTGGAGAGCGAGGGGCGATGGCCCAAGACCCCCTTGCGCTTAGGAGGTAGACCGGCGGGGACCTCTCTGCTGAGCTGTAGGTAGGGTTGCGGTGTATCGTTTGGCCGAGGCCGGGCATGACCCAGGAAAGTGTGTCCGGCCGGAGTTAAGCGAGCGTGGTGGGTAAGTTGGTGCACCCCTGCAGGGAAGAACACATCTATCGATAGCCGGTCCTACGGTAAAGGACACTCGGAGTTGTATCCCGATCGGTACATCTAGAATTGAGATGATACCTGGATATGTGGCTCCGAGATCGCTTTCTCGCAGGGAGACGAGGAAGGATCTCTGGGCGAGACTGTTGCTTGCTACTACCACTACTACTTTATACTATGCTGCTCTGTACTCCTCTATATGCTGCAAGACGCTCGAAGATGCTTGAAGATGCTGAAGATGCTAGTCTTCGAAAGGACTAGGCCTTCTCTCTATTCTGGCATTTCTGCAGCCCAGTCCACATATACAGCCATCCCTTGATAATGTTGCATATGTAGTGTAGATCCTTGCTTGCTGAGTACTTCGCAGTACTCACAGATGCTTTGCTTTCCTTTTTCTACCTTATCAGCTGTCGTAACCGGATGACGGAGCCCCTGAGATTGCTGCCCCGCCGTCGACTATTTCTACCACCCCGAGGACGACTACTACTTCGAGTTGGCTGTCGACCAGGAGTAGGTTCGGAGGGTCCTAGGCAGGAGGCCTACGCCTTTCGATCGTTGTATTTTCTTTTGTCCCGCCTTCTTAAGGCCTTTCTGTTTTCTTTTATCTCTGTACTCAGATATTTGATGCTTCCGCTGACGCTTGTATGCCATCGAGCTATGTATTTGAGCCCTCGAGGCCCTGGCTTGTAATATAAAGCTTGTATGATTTTATTTATGTTTTAGAGTTGTGTTGTGATATCTTCAAGTGAGTCCTTAGGCTTGATTGTGTGCATTTGCGTGTATGGTTAGTGCACGATTGAGCCGGGGGCGTCACCGGTTGGTATCAGAGCCGACTGCCTCTAGGAATCCCCCTTCCCAACTCCTTGGCCGAAGTTGAGTCTAGTGGTCCAAATCTGTTTTACTAACTTGGTTGTGTGGCATACGGGCCCACGTCGCCAATTGGGTGGTATTAGGATCTTTTACTCCTCGACCTTTACTCTGGGACTCTACTCTCTCTTCTATTCGGGTTAATTTTTTTACTAACTCCAACATTAGGTTCTCGTGATCACATCCACCCGTAGTTCTGAAGTTACCCCCCCTTGCTTCAAGATTAAGGGCCAGGTTCTGCTTACAGGATCCTCTTATCGAGGGCACCCTGTGTTGTCACTTGCAGATTCCTCACTCCTACAGTTTTCTCCGACGTTGATGTAGCCTTTGCTATGTCTCGTTGTGTACTTCCTTACCGCGTGCCTGCGCGCCGCCTAGCTTGTCTAGCTGTGTGCGTATCCGAATTCCTATCGCCGTTTGTGTCCAACTCTGTGCATCGTTCTGTATGTCTTTAATGACTACTAATATGCACCTGATGCCTCCTTGTTCATTACTCATGTTACGTCATGAATGACCTCTTACACCTGCAATTTTGCTTGCTAAACTGCCCCTGTTGATTTGGCAGGATGGCTAACGATCCTCCTCCTCCTTATATTGCCGCAATGATGCAGCAGTTCGAATTGAACCGTCAGCTCAACGAGAGTCTGGTTAAACGTTTGGAACGCAACAAGGCTCGTCAGGAGCCTGGACCAATCTCACTGTCAGAATTTGTTCGCCTCAACCCGTCTGTTTTTCGCAATCCCACCAATCCTATGGATGCTGATGATTGGCTGCATGACATCCAGTTCGAAATGGTGTCAGCTAATGTGGCCCCTGACAGTTACGTCACCTTTGCGACATTTCACTTGAAGGGTCCCGCTGCTCAATGGTGGGAAAGCCACAAGGATACATTGCCTCCAGAGACTGTAACCACTTGGCAGGAATTTCAGTCAGCTTTTCATGCACGGTACATTCCACGAGGTCTGATCAACCAGAAGAAGCAGGAGTTCCGCAAACTCTCACAGGGCAAAATGACTCTGGATGAATATCAGAAGGAATTTCTTGAATTATCCCGCTATGCTAAAGATGACGTCGACACCGACGCCCGCAAGCAGGAGAAATTCCGTCAAGGACTGCGTTCCGATATACAGCTCGCACTTCTTGTCCATGATTGTGAGGACTTTGCGACGCTTGTCAGTCAAGCCTACCGAGTTGAAACTGGTCTGGCTAAGTATCAGGAGTCGCTCAAACGCACTCGTGAAGTAGGCTCATCTTCGGGTCAGCCTGTTCAGAAGCGTCGAGTCTGGATTCCGCACAACGTTCATCACCGACCTGCTCCAACACCAAGGCCGTCTTATGTTGCACCTCGTCTGCCTCCGCCGCCGAGACAACTAACGACTCACGGTGTACAGCCAAATGATGAGGCTCCTCCCCATAATGATGGTTTATGCCGCAAGTGTGGACAGCCAGGGCACCGTGCTCTCAACTGTTGCCAGGGTCAGCCGCCGGATTCGACGTGTCGACCTGTTGACAGTAGGAAGGGCCGTCGAAACCACCCTAGTAGAAAACGTAATGCTAGACCACCTGCTATGAATAGTGGTCAAGTCACCCATGTCAAAATGGAAGAAGCTCGAGGGTCCCCTAAAATCGTGATGGGAACTCTTCCAGTTAATTCAGTGGCAGCTTCTGTTCTCTTTGACTCCGGAGCATCACATTCCTTTGTGTCACAGCAATTTGCACAATTGCATGAGTTAACCATGAACTCATTACCCACTCCAATGGAGATTAGTACTCCCCGTTCTAGGTGGCAAACCAAGATGGTAAGTCACAATAATCAGATCAGAATTGAAGGATTGATGTTCTCTGCTTCCCTTATTTCTCTTGGACCTTCCGACATTGACATCATCCTTGGCATGGATTGGTTGACAGCGAATAAAGCTTTGATTGATTGCGCTACTAAGACAGTCCGGCTCACCCATCCTTCTAGCCAGAAAGTACAGTACTCAGCTCGAACAGTTCAGAATGCAGAGAATCAGATATATGTTCTGAATGCATTAAATGCTTCACCTCTTGAAGGCATCGAGAACATTCCAGTTGTTCGTGATTTTCAAGATGTCTTTCTTGAAGAACTTCCAGGAATTCCCCCTGCTAGAGCTGTCGAGTTTGTCATCGACTTGAAGCCTGGCACTACCCCTATTGCGAAGCGTCCTTATAAGATGCCTCCGCACCACCTTCTTGAAATCAAGGAAGAAATCGACAAGTCACTTAAGAAAGGTTTCATCCGCCCCAGTTCTTCTGCTTGGGGAGCACCTTCCCTCTTTGTCAAGAAGAAGGATGGCACGAATCGGTTGGTTCAAGATTACCGACCTATCAACGAAGCAACAATTCAGAACAAGTATCCGCTTCCCAGAATCAACGACCTGTATGATCAACTTGCTAGTCCGTCAGTATTCTCTAAGCTTGATTTGAGATTGGGATACCACCAGATCCGAGTTCGTGAAGAGGATATTCCGAAGACAACATTTGTTACTCGCTATGGTTCTTATGAGTACACTGTCATGTCTTTCGGCCTGACTAATGCTCCAGCTACCTTCTCCCGGTTAATGAATTACATCTTCAAGGATTATCTCGACAAATTCGTCGTGGTATATCTGGATGATATTCTGGTTTATTCGAAGAATGAACAAGAACATGCCGAACATCTTCGGCTTGTACTGGAGAAGCTGCGTGAACACCAACTGTATGCCAAGTATTCCAAATGTGAGTTCTGGCTTTCTGAAGTAACCTACCTTGGACATGTAATCTCCAAGGATGGCATAGCTGTTAACCCAGAATGAGTTCAAGCTATTCTGGACTGGGATCCTCCGAAGAACGTCAAGCAAGTCAGAAGTTTTCTCGGCCTTGCAAGCTATTGTCGTCGCTTTGTCGAGAATTCCTCAAAGATTGATAAGCCTTTGACTGATCTGCTCCACAAAGGCGTTAAGTTTGAATGGACAGAAAAATGTCAGGAAAGTTTTCAAACACTCAAAGACAAGCTGACCTCTGCCCCAGTACTTGCTCCTCCAGATTCTCGCAAGGACTTTGTGATATATTGCGATGCCTCCCGTGAATGATTAGGCTGTGTCCTAATGCAAGAGCGTAAAGTGATTGCCTATGGCTCTCGACAATTGCGTCCACATGAAGAGAATTATCCGGTACATGATCTAGAGCTAGCTGCTGTCATCTATGCACTGCAGTTGTGGAGACAATACCTCCTCGGTAATCGTTGCGATATCTACACAGATCATAAAAGTCTGAAGTACTTGTTCACTTAGCCATCTTTAAACCTCCGTCAGCAAAGATGGATGGAGACCATTGTGGACTTTGACTTGGGTATTTCTTATACCCCTGGCAAGGCTAATGTAATGGCTGATGCGTTGAGCCGCAAATCCTATTGTTGTGAACTTGAAGTTCAGCTAGAGCAACCACTCCTGTATGAAGAGCTTCGAAAGCTAAATATCGAGATAGTTCCTCAAGGATACCTATCAACCTTGGTTGTTGAACTAGACCTTGAGAAGGCTGTTAAGAGTGCACAAGCTAAAGATGCTGAAGTTGGTTTGATGAAGAAACATCTTCACCTGGAAAAGTATAGGGATTTCTCGCTGTCTGAAGATGGAACCTTGTATTTCAGAGACCGTATTGTAGTACCTCGCTTCGAGCTTATGACTGACAAAGTCATGAAGGAGGCACATGATACACCGTTGTCTATTCATTCGGGTAGCACCAAGATGTATCGTGATCTTCGACAAAGGTACTGGTGGTCTAGAATGAAGCAGGATATTGCTTGTTATGTTGCTGAATGTGATGTTTGCCGTCGCATAAAGGCAGAACATCAGAAGCCTGCAGGATTTCTTCAACCACTTCCTATTCCGTTGTGGAAATGGGATAGAGTGCAAATGGACTTCATCACTAGCCTTCCCAAGTCTCAGAAGGGTCACGATGCCATTCTTGTCGTCGTCGACCAACTCTCTAAAGTTGCACATTTTCTGCCTGTCAAGGAGACGATCACTGCCAGTCAGTTAGCAGAGCTGTACATCTCCAGAATCGTTTCACTCCACGGTATCCCGAAGGAGATTAGTTCAGACCGTGCCAGTCTATTCACCTCCAAATTCTGGGAAAGTTTCCAGGAAGCTATGGGAACTCATATCACCTGGAGTTCAGCTTATCATCCTCAATCCCAAGGCCAAGTCGAATGAGTAAATCAAGTGCTTGAAGACATGCTGCGAGCTTGTGTTATTTCTTTCGGCAAGAAGTGGGAAGAATCTCTTCCGTATGCGGAATTCTCTTATAACAACAGCTATCAAGCCAGCTTGAAAATGGCCCCCTTCGAAGTACTATATGGACGTAAGTGTCGAACCCCTCTGAATTGGTCAGAAACTGGGGAACGACCGCTCGTGGGTCCGGATATTATTCAACACGCAGAAGAACAGTTCTGCATTGTCCGAGAAAATCTTAAGGCGGCCCAAGACCGCCAGAAGAGCAACTACGATCGCAAACGATTGGGTTTGACTTATCAACCTGGTGATCAAGCTTATCTGCGTGTCACTCCCATGAAGGGCACCCATCGTTTTGGAATCAAGGGCAAGTTAGCTCCACGCTACATTGGTCCTTTTCGCATTGTTGCCAGACATGGTCAGGTGGCATATAAATTGGAGTTACCACCGCAATTCTCTCATATCCACGACGTCTTCCATGTGTCGCAACTTCATAAATGCTTCAAGGAATCTCCGCATCGCGCAGTGGATCACGAGATGCTCGAATTGCAAGATGATCTATCTTATAAGGAGCATCCCATCCGCATTCTCGATGAAGCTGAATGTCGAACTCGCCAGAAGACGACTAAGTTCCTGAAAGTACAGTGGTCGAATCACACTGAAGATGAAGCCACTTGGGAACGCGAGGATCATCTTCGCAAGGATTACCCCGACCTCTTTCCTTCTACCTCCTAAATTCTCGGGACGAGAATTTCTTTTAGAGGAGGAGAATTTGTAACACCCCCTTGTAATGAGCCCTGTGACACTCTGTTAATCTTGCCAAGTCATGACCATTTGCAGTGCCAAGTCACATGGGTTAAGTATTCAATACAAATTCAACTCTAAAAATCAACTCAATTTCCAAAGTGAAATATGAAGTTGACCAAGCCTTATGGGAAAATTGTTCAAAACTTTGCAAATATTCCAGAAGCACTCACAAAATTATCACCAATAATATTTGGATTAAATACAAGACTCAAACCATATGAAACAGCAACAAAACAGCAATATACAACACATTTAAAATCATATCATTTTCGAATGAAGTCCAATTTCACCCAAACTAATTTTTAGGGAGAGCTTACACTTCACATTATTATTTGAGCCTAGCCTCATATTTTACAAAAAGGCTAAAGTGGCCTAACTAATTCAAAACAGAGAATAAATAAAGAGAAATGTAAAACAGAAAAGGAATAAGTCAAAAGAGGCCGGGGCCACTTACCTGGCCACTGGGCCGAGCCCAGCTGTCGCCGCAGCTGTTCCCCTACCTGCTCCCGCCCTGCTGTCGCCGCCGCCGTGGACCGAGCGCCTCTGCCGCTCGCTGGCCGCCACCGCGATGGGGCAGGTGGCTGGGAGGATAAGGGCAACCTCCCAGCGTTCCCCCTGGTCCTCCCCGCCATTCTCCTCCTCCCCATCGAGCTCGCTCGTCTCTCTCCCCCGTGTTTCTCTCTGTCCCGAGCGGAACCGACGCCGCACGTCGTGCTCCGACGCGGCCACCGGCAACCTCGCGCTCGGGCTCGGTGTCTAGCACCTCCGACGTACTCCACCTCGTTCCCTCCGTCCTCAAGCTGGAGCTGGAGAGCTTCACAGGCAGGGGATCGAGCCGCCTCTCTTCTTCCTGAATGCCGGCGAATCCCGTCGCCGCCGGCCTTCCTCTGCGCTACCGACCATCGAGGGGCCTCCGTGAGCCTGCGCAGTGAGCTCCGCTTCTCCCCACACCGTTTTCCCCTCTGCTCCGTGCCCAAGTCGAGCTCCTGCTCCTGCGTGCTTCGGTCGCCGCCTGAGAGCTTGCCGTCGTAGTACTAGTCGTTGTCGCGGCCACCTGAGCACGTCGTGGTGCTCAGGGCACCTCCACGGTGCGACCGGTGCCCTTCGTTTGGCCTCTATTGTCGTGCCTCGCCGTTTTCGTAACACACCCGATTCCGGCCGCCGCCTGCGGTCGCCGCTCCGGCCAACTTCGGTCGTTCCAGGCTGCGCCAGTAGGCTAGAACGACGCGCGGCTCTGCCCGTGTCCGAACGAGCTAGGCCACGCTTGATTTGGCCCATGGAGGCGAAATCCCGATCCCCTCCGCCGTTCCTGAGGCTGCCGCCGACGCGCCACCGCGTTTTAAACGCCGGTGTGCAGCTGACCGGTGGGGCCCAGCCATTAGCCACTAACCACCGCGTGGACGGCCACTGACATGTGTGACCAGCACTGTAGCAATTAGATTAATAGCTAGTTAATCCACTGGTTAGCTGAGACACTGACTGGTGGCCCCACCTAACTAATTAACTTAGTTAGTCTAATTAACCCACTAGCTAAACTGCTGTCACTGTTAACTGGGCCCCACTGGACCCATTGACCCAGTCAACCTGCTGACTGGGCAAGCCCAGTCACTGGCAAGTGGGTCCAGTGGACCCCTTGACTAGTCAACGTGGACCAGTCAACTGCTGACTGGGCAGTTGACTGGCCCCACATGTCAGCCTCTCAGCTCTCTGCTGTGTACACTATGTTTTGTGCACTTAGCAATTTTTCCTTTTATTTTCGAATTAATCTAATTTCAGAAAATGTTCTAAACTTCAGAAAATCATAGAAAATAAACCGTAGCTCGGATCGAAAAACTTTCTACATGAAAGTTGCTCAGAACGACGAGACGAATCTGAATACGCGGTCCGTTCGTCCGTCACACGTCCCTAACTATACGAACATGGAACCGATCCCCTCCGATCATCTGTCCGACAAATGTCCGAAACCGGGAAAACATTCCCGGATGGATTCCTCCTTCCTCGGTAACATGCAACCTTACGTTATGAAACACCCGACGCTGCATATTGTCATGTCATACATTGTGTAGCACTTGTTTGCTTTATATTTATACTGTTTCCTCCCCCTCTTCTCTCTCGATAGAGCCCGGTGCCGACGCAGCTCCGGTGATTGGCTACATTACTGTCGACCTTGCCTTTGCCGCCGAGTAACCAGGCAAGCCCCCCCCCCCCTTTGATCATCCCGATATCGCCTATTCTATTTTCTCATGCTTGCACTAGATTTTGCTACAGTAATTGATTGCTCCTATTCTGCTGCATAGCCTGTTTATTGTAACCTGTTTTTGCTACCCTCATGGATATCCTAGACTGTTTAGTATAGGCTGGCTAGAGACCCCTCAGTGACCCCTCTTATCCCGACTGCCCCGCTGGAGTTTCAGAAGACCCGACCAACGGGATCGAAGATCAGACCCCTGGCACCGCACCTCACTTCCCCTTCGTTGCTCGACACTACTGGGTTACTATCGAGTGCCGAGAGTGATACCTCGTCAGCACTTCTGATGATAACCTTGTAGGTTAGCTAATCGGTCATGGTAAGCGAGGGTGATTCCTCCTACACCACCCTCGATAACGACGAAGTCGAGCAACACCTCACGTGTGGACCTCGAGGGTGATGCCTCTTACGTCCATCTTGATGTTACATCAGGTGGGAGTCCAACGAGGGTGATGCCTCGGATTCCCCTTGATACGGTGACCACACGGATGCCTTACATTATTGTTGATACTGATACTTGAGAAGGCGGGTCGACCCTCAGGGGTACCCGCGGATGATGGATAGTTACCCGTGAGTTATTCCACGATGCGCGGCCGGGCATTCTTAGCCCTTGCAGCAAGTCCTCGAGACGGGGCGACGGGGTCACATCTTTCGTGAGTCTCTGCTCGTTACCGCAAGCCACTAGGACACTACGATTTGGATATATGATCTGAGCCGGCCTCTGGTCGGATAGCACTAACCATCACGTGGGCATAGTATGGGCGTTCTGCACCGTAGCATCAGCCGAAAGCTCTGTCAGACGTCCAGTTCAGCATTGCGGCCGGGCTGGGCCGACACCATCCGGTAGTGGTGGAGACTGGTTCGCCCTGCACGCAACGACCCGGAGGGCGAGGGGCGATGGCCCAAGACCCCCTTGCGCTTAGGAGGTAGACCGGCGGGGACCTCTCTGCTGAGCTGTAGGTAGGGTTGCGGTGTATCGTTTGGCCGAGGCCGGGCATGACCCAGGAAAGTGTATCCGGCCGGAGTTAAGCGAGCGTGGTGGGTAAGTTGGTGCACCCCTGCAGGGAAGAACACATCTATCGATAGCCGGTCCTACGGTAAAGGACACTCGGAGTTGTATCCCGATCGGTACAGCTAGAATTGAGATGATACCTGGATATGTGGCTTCGGGATCGCTTTCTCGCAGGGAGACGAGGAAGGATCTCTGGGCGAGACTGTTTCTTGCTACTACCACTACTACTTTATACTATGCTGCTCTGTACTCCTCTATATGCTGCAAGACGCTCGAAGAAGCTTGAAGATGCTGAAGATGCTAGTCTTCGAAAGGACTAGGCCTTCTCTCTATTCTGGCATTTCTGCAGCCCAGTCCACATATACAGCCATCCCTTGATAATGTTGCATATGTAGTGTAGATCCTTGCTTGCTGAGTACTTCGCAGTACTCACGGTTGCTTTCCTTTCCTTTTTCTACCTTATCAGCTGTCGTAACCGGATGACGGAGCCCCTGAGATCGCTGCCCCGCCGTCGACTATTTCTACCACCCCGAGGACGACTACTACTTCGAGTTGGCTGTCGACCAGGAGTAGGTTCGGAGGGTCCTAGGCAGGAGGCCTACGCCTTTCGATCGTAGTATATTCTTTTGTCCCACCTTCTTAAGGCCTTTCTGTTTTCTTTTATATCCGTACTCAGATATTTGATGATTCCGCTGATGCCTGTATGCCATCGAGCTATGTATTCGAGCCCTCGAGGCCCTAGCTTGTAATATAAAGCTTGTATGATTTTATTTATGTTTTAGAGTTGTGTTGTGATATCTTCAAGTGAGTCCTTAGGCTTGATTGTGTGCATTTGTGTGTATGGTTAGTGCACGATTGAGCCGGGGGCGTCACAATCGGGTCCAATGAAAATCTTTTGTGACAACACTGGAGCAATTGCCTTGGTGAAGGAATCTAGGTTTCACAAGAGAACCAAACACATCAAGAGACGCTTCAACTCCATTCATGAAAAGGTCAAGGATGGAGACATAGAAATTTGCAAGATACATAAGGAACTGAATGTAGCAGACCCGTTGACTATACCTCTTCCGTGAGAAAAACATGATCAACACCAAGACTCCATGGGTGTTAGATTCATTACTATGTAATCTAGATTATTGACTCTAGTGCAAGTGGGAGACTGATGGAAATATGCCCTAGAGGCAATAATAAAGTTGTTATTATTATATTTCCTTATTCATGATAAAGGTTTATTATTCATGCTAGAATTTTATTGAACTAAAACTTAGATACATGTGTGAATACATAAACAAATATCGTGTCACTAGTGAGCCTCTACTAGACTAGCTTGTTGTTCAAAACATGGTTAAGGTTTCCTAACCATAGACATGAGTTCATTTGATAACGGGATCACACCATTAGGAGAATGATATGTTGGTCAAGACCCATCCGTTAGCTTAGCATATGATCGTTCGGTTTATTGCTACTACTTTCTTAAATGTCAAATACATGTTCGTTCGACCATGAGATTATGCAACTCCCGGATACCGGAGGAATGCCTTGTGTGCTATCAAACGTCACAACATAACTGGGTGATTATAAAGATGCTCTACAGGTATCTCCGAAGGTGTTTGTTGAGTTGTCTTGGATCGAGATTGGGATTTGTCACTCCGTGTATCGGAGAGGTATCTCTGGGCCCTCTCGGTAATACACATCATAAGAAGCTTGCAAGAAAGTGACTAAGGAGTTAGTTACGCGATGATGTATTACAGAACGAGTAAAGAGACTTGCCAGTAACGAGATCGAACTAGGTACGGAGATACAGACGATCGAATCTCGGGCAAGTAACATACCGACAGACAAAGGGAATTGCGTATGTTGTCATAATGGTTCGACCAATAAAATATGTAGGAAACAATATGGTCATGCAGGCTGTCGGGGCCGGATTTCGGGGACACAACATATCCCAGAAATTAACCCCTCGTGTCATCACCAGCCCAGGATTACTGTTACTCGTGGACACGTCCTTGTTACAGATTACCAAGCTATTACAAGAATTGGATACAAGACCATAAAGGTCTAATGATACAACAGTGACTCCGGGGGTGGATGACGGAAATGACTCGTGGTTCTCCAACGTCAATGGGGCTCCATTCCCACAGGAACAGCTGACCCAGATAATTCCTATCTGCGTGGCTGCTATCCTAGGCTCCACGTGGACATTGTGGTGGTACTCCTTGTGGAAATCCAGACCTGGCCAAGTAAATACCCAGGGACAAGCTTGTGAGTACGTTTGAATGTACTCGCAAACATGATGAACAGAAGATATACTGAATGCATCAGATATTATGTGATCATAATGAATTAAATTATATGTGTATGCTCATGCTGGACTATATTTAATGCATGCTGACAGGAATTAAATCATGGCAAGATAACATATTGGCATGTACAAATAAAAGAATATATAAAAATGTTAGTGATAAACAAGGAAAGTTAAAGGAAAATAAAATAAAAGAAATGCCGGTCGGATGTCTAAAGTGACACCACGGTAGGTCTTGAAGAGAAATGCCTAACGGGTATCCACAAGAGTAGTGGCGTGATAGACCGCCTGAGAACTCGAGGGACGCCACGAAGAGGTCTTGAAAAGAAATGCCAGTCGGGTGTCAAAAAGTGACGCCACGGTCGGTCTTGAAAAGAAATGCCAATCGGGTATCCACAAGAGTAGTGGCGTGATAGACCGCCTGAGAACTTAAGGGACGCCACGAAGAGGTCTTGAAAATAAAACCGAATGCCCAGGGTAGTCTAGCCAGCCCCTGAGACACTCAGAAAAATAAAATAAGAGAAACTGGTTAGTCCACAATAATATGTATAACCACAATAATATTAATATGCATAGCAAAACTATTCATGGTAACATCAGGGTGGCAATAATTGTCCCGCAAATTAATTCAGGCTCAATTTAATTATTTTCCTCCGGAGACCGACACTAAGACCGACACTTGACCAACCCAGACTGTAGTCCTTAACCACAGACATGGCTATTCGAATAGGTTTAAACTCTGCAGAGGGTGTACTCTTTACCCGCAAGTTAAGGATTTCTTTAGTCAGTACCGTGACACTGACTAATTCCCATTACAGTCTTTGGGTTGAAAACACACCTGACCAGCACACACCAGATTAACCGTCCGGATGCCAGGAATCACCCAAAGCATCGTTTCAGAAAAACTCTAAGTTGGGGAGACAACAATCTTGAGTAGCATGGGATCACTATTAATACACGCGGATTCCAAGGGGGCACCCCCTCTCGGCTACAGCCGGTAACACCCATGCCCCCTGACCCGATGACAGGATTTAGTCCACGGCAGTAGAAACCCTCATCGTGGCCCTCTGTACGGTGTGTGCATGGAAAGGGGTTAACAACTTACTAAACCATACCCCACCTGTGGCAGGGACAAGTGGCAGCACGAATCAAGTATGGGGTTACCGGAACAAGACTCGATCCAAAAGTTTGAAATATTCTTGCCTTAAGTATATCGAGTGTTCAAAATGCTTGCCTTAAGTATGCAGAAGGATTGGGGCACTCCAAAAGTTTGAAATATTCTCTTCCCTCCATTTTCCTATTTTCAAAAATATTTAAATCACCACATAGAGTTTAAACAGTGCTAAAAAGTTGTCTGGAAATTTTTGAAATAAATACTAAAATAAACTAGTTGAAAAATTAGAAATACCAGAAAAAGAATCAAATTATTTGGAGTTCATATGAATTACTTATGGAATTACTAAGCTGGAATAAATGACTAAAAGGACTATTTAATTGACCCAACAGAAACTAAGTTAGTAAAAATGTTCACCTAGTCTAGATAAATAGGGAATGATTTTAGGAGTCCGTAGAAATTTGAATTATTAAATTTCGCTTCAAAATGAATTCTGTAGAATTATTTGAGTGCAGCTGAAAAAGAAAAGGAAGAGGGCTAAGGAGCGCCCTGAGCGCGTTTTAGTTGCGCGCCGTTACTGGGCCGAGTCCAGCTGCTTCGTCTGCGTAGAAGACGACTTGGCAAGGATGTGGGTCACTGACAGTGGGCCCGCCTGGCCTGACCAGCGCCCGCGCGTGTCTCCTCACGGCAGAACGGAGGCGGCACTTCGGCGGTGCTCGCCGGCGAACGGCGGTGCCGTTCGTGGAGCCGTGGCCACAGCCGTGCTCAGGAGAACGAGGCGGTTCTTCCGGTACCTGTCGGGGTCGTAGGGGTAGTCGGAGTCACCGGCGGCGAGCTTCGCGGCGGACGGCGGCGTCGGGCGGAAATGGGCTTCTCTTCTACGGTGGCTCCGGAGCAGAATTGAGAGGGGGAATCGATCAGCGGGAGTTCCAGGAGGCTAGTGGTGGAAGAGTTTGTGGTGGGGAGGCTGTTGGGGAACGTAGTATTTCTAAAACTTCCTACGCACACGCAAGATCATGGTGATGCATAGCAACGAGAAGGGAGAGTGTCATCTACGTACCCTCGTAGACCGTAAGCGGAAGCGTTATGACAACGCGGTTGATGTAGTCGTACGTCTTCACGATCGACCGATCCCAGCACCGAAGTTAAGGCACCTCCGCGGACTGCACACGTTCAGCTCGGTGCGTCCCACGAACTCACGATCCAGTAGAGCTTCGCGGGAGAGTTCTGTCAGCACGATGGCGTGGTGACAGCGTTGATGAAGTTACCGACGCAGGGCTTCGCCTAAGCACCGCTACGATATGACCGAGGTGGATTATGGTGGAAGGGGGCACCGCACACGGCTAAGAGATCAATGATCAATTGTTGTCTCTATGGGGTGCCCCCTGGCCACGTATATAAAGGATGGAGGGAGGAGGAGGCCGGCCCTCATAGGGTGCGCCCAAAGTGTGAAGTCCTACTAGGACTCCCTAGTCCTAGTAGGATTCCACCTCCCACATGGAATACGAAAAGGGGAAGGGAGAAGGAGAAGGAAGGAAGGGGGCGCCCCCTTTCCCTAGTCCAATTAGGACCAGTCCATGGGGAAGGGGCGCAGCCACCCTTGAGGCCTTTCTCTCCTTTCCCGTATGGCCCATTAAGGCCCAATACGAATTCCCGTAACTCTCCGGTACTCCGAAAAATACCCGAATCACTCAGAACCTTTCCGATGTCCGAATATAGCCTTCCAATATATCGATCTTTACCTCTCAACCATTTCGAGACTCCTCGTCATGTCCCCGATCTCATCCGGGACTCCGAACAAACTTCGGTCATCAAATCACATAAACTTATAATACAAATCGTCATCGAACGTTAAGCGTGCGGACCCTACGGGTTCGAGAACTATGTAGACATGACCGAGACACATCTCCGGTCAATAACCAATAGCGGAACCTGGATGCTCATATTGGCTCCTACATATTCTATGAAGATCTTTATTGGTCAAACCGCATAACAACATACGTTATTCCCTTTCTCATCGGTATGTTACTTGTCCGAGATTCAATCGTCGGTATCATCATACCTAGTTCAATCTCGTTACCGGCAAGTCTCTTTACTCGTTCCGTAATGCATCATCCCGTAACTAACTCATTAGTCACATTGCTTGCAAGGCTTATAGTTATGTACATTACCGAGAGGGCCCAGAGATACCTCTCCGATACACGGAGTGACAAATCCTAATCTCGATCTATGCCAACCCAACAAACACCATCGGAGACACCTGTAGAGCATCTTTATAATCACCCAGTTACGTTGTGACGTTTGATAGCACACAAGGTGTTCCTCCGGTATTCGGGAGATGCATAATCTCATAGTAATAGGAACATGTATAAGTCATGAAGAAAGCAATAGCAATATACTAAACGATCGTATGCTAAGCTAACGGAATGGGTCAAGTCAATCACATCATTCTCTAATGATGTGATCCCGTTAATCAAATGACAACTCATGTCTATGGCTAGGAAACTCAACCATCTTTGATTAACGAGCTAGTCAAGTAGAGGCATACTAGTGACACTATGTTTGTCTATGTATTCACACATGTATTATGTTTCCGGTTAATACAATTCTAGCATGAATAAAAAACATTTATCATGATATGAGGAAATAAATAATAACTTTATTATTGCCTCTAGGGCATATTTCCTTCAGTCTCCCACTTGCACTAGAGTCAATAATCTAGATTTACACAGTAATGATTCTAACACCCATGGAGTCTTGGTGCTGATCATGTTTTGCTCGTGGAAGAGGCTTAGTCAACGGGTCTGCAACATTCAGATCCGTATGTATCTTGCAAATCTCTATGTCTCCCACCTGGACTTGATCCCGGATGGAGTTGAAGCGTCTCTTGATGTGTTTGGTTCTCTTGTGAAATCTGGATTCCTTTGCCAAGGCAATTGCACCAGTATTGTCACAAAAGATTTTCATTGGACCCGATGCACTAGGTATGACACCTAGATCGGATATGAACTCCTTCATCCAGACTCTTTCGTTTGCTGCTTCCGAAGCAGCTATGTACTCCACTTCACACGTAGATCCCACCACGACGCTTTGTTTAGAACTGCACCAACTGACAGCTCCACCGTTCAATATAAACACGTATCCGGTTTGCGATTTAGAATCGTCCGGATCAGTGTCAAAGCTTGCATCGACGTAACCATTTACGACGAGCTCTTTGTCACCTCCATAAACGAGAAACATATCCTTAGTCATTTTCAGGTATTTCAGGATGTTCTTGACCGCTGTCCAGTGATCCACTCCTGGATTACTTTGGTATCTCCCTGCTAAGCTAATAGCAAGGCACACATCAGGTCTGGTACACAGCATTGCATACATGATAGAGCCTATGGCTGAAGCATAGGGAACACTTTTCATTTTCTCTCTATCTTCTGCAGTGGTCGGGCATTGAGTCTAACTCAACTTCACACCTTATAACACAGGCAAGAACCCTTTCTTTGCTTGATTCATTTTGAACTTTTTCAAAACTTTGTCAAGGTATGTGCTTTGTGAAAGTCCAATTAAGCGTCTTGATCTATCTCTATAGATCTTGATGCCCAATATGTATGTAGCTTCACCGAGGTCTTTCATTGAAAAACTCTTATTCAAGTATCCTTTTATGCTATCCAGAAATTCTATATCATTTCCAATCAGCAATATGTCATCCACATATAATATTAGAAATGCTACAGAGCTCCCACTCACTTTCTTGTAAATACAGGCTTCTCCAAAAGTCTGTATAAAACCATATGCTTTGGTCACACTATCAAAACGTTTATTCCAACTCCGAGAGGCTTGCACCAGTCCATAAATGGATCGCTGGAGCTTGCACACTTTGTTAGTTCCCTTTGGATCGAAAAAACCTTCTGGTTGCATCATATACAAATCTTCTTCCAGAAATCCATTCAGGAATGCAGTTTTTACATCCATTTGCCAAATTTCATAATCATAAAATGCGGCAATTGCTAACATGATTCAGACAGACTTAAGCATCGCTACGGGTGAGAAAGTCTCATCGTAATCAACCATTGAACTTGTCAAAAACCTTTCACAACAAGTCGAGCTTTGTAGATAGTAACATTACCGTCAGCGTCAGTCTTCTTCTTGAAGATCCATTTATTCTCTATTGCTTGCCGATCATCGGGCAAGTCAACCAAAGTCCACACTTTGTTCTCATTCATGGATCCCATCTCAGATTTCATGGCTTCAAGCCATTATGCGGAATCTGGGCTCACCATCGCTTCTTCATAGTTTGTAGGTTCGCCTTGGTCAAGTAACATGACCTCCAGAATAGGATTACCGTACCACTCTGGTGCAGATCTTACTCTGGTTGACCTACGAGGTTCGGTAGCAACTTGATCTGAAGTTTCATGATCAACATCATTAGCTTCCTCACTAATTGATGTAGGTGTCACAGGAACCGGTTTCTGTGAGGAACTACTTTCCAATAAGGGAGCAGGTGCAGTTACCTCATCAAGTTCTACTTTCCTCCCACTCACTTCTTTCGAGAGAAACTCCTTCTCTAGAAAGGATCCATTTTTAGAAACAAATGTTTTGCCTTCGGATCTGTGATAGAAGGTGTACCCAACAGTCTCCTTTGGGTATCCCATGAAGACACATTTCACATAAGCATCGCAGCCCCAAACTTTCAGAAACGACAACTTTGGTTTCTTGCCAAACCACAGTTCATAAGGTCTCTAAAGCATAACCCCAAAACGATAGCGGTAAATCAGCAAGAGACATCATAGATCGCACCATATCTAGTAAAGTACGATTACGACGTTCGGACACACCATTACGCTGTGGTGTTCCGGGTGGCGTGAGTTGCGAAACTATTCCGCATTGTTTCAAATGAAGACCAAACTCGTAACTCAAATATTCTCTTCCACGATCAGATCGTAGAAACTTTATTTTCTTGTTACGATGATTTTCCACTTCACTCTGAAATTCTTTGAACTTTTCAAATGTTTCAGACTTATGTTTCATTAAGTAGATATACCCATATCTGCTCAAATTATCTGTGAAGGTGAGAAAATAACGATACCCGCCGTGAGCCTCAATATTCATAGGACCACATACATCAGTATGTATGATCTCCAACAAATCTATTGCTCGCTCCATTGTTCCGGAGAACGGCGTTTTAGTCATCTTGCCCATGAGGCATGGTTCGCAAGTACCAAGTGATTCATAGTCAAGTGATTCCAAAAGTCCATCAGTATGGAGTTTCTTCATGCGCTTTACACCAATATGACCTAAACGATAGTGCCACAAATAAGTTGCACTATCATTATCAACTCTGCATCTTTTGGCTTTAATATTATGAATATGTGTATCACTACTATCGAGATTTAATATAAATAGACCACTCTTCAAGGGTGCATGACCATAAAAGATATTACTCATATAAATAGAACAACCATTATTCTCTGATTTAAATGAATAACCGTTTCGCATCAAACAAGATCCAGATATAATGTTCATGCTCAACGCTGGCACCAAATAACAATTATTTAGGTCTAAAACTAATCCCGAAGGTAGATGTAGAGGTAGCGTGCCGACTGCGATCACATCGACTTTGGAACCATTTCCCACGCGCATCGTCACCTCGTCCTTAGCCAATCTTCGCTTAATCCGTAGTCCCTGTTTCGAGTTGCAAATATTAGCAACAGAACCAGTATCAAATACCTAGGTGCTACTGCGAGCATTAGTAAGGTACACATCAATAACATGTATATCACATATACCTTTGTTCACCTTGCCATCCTTTTTATCCGCCAAATACTTGGGGCAGTTCCGCTTCCAGTGACCAGTCCCTTTGCAGTAGAAGCACTCAGTCTCAGGCTTAGGTCCAGACTTGGGTTTCTTCTCCTGAGCAGCAACTTGTTTGCTGTTCTTCTTGAAGTTCCCCTTCTTCTTCCCTTTACCCTTTTTCTTGAAACTGGTGGTCTTGTTGACCATCAACACTTGATGTTCCTTCTTGATTTCTACCTCCGCAGCCTTTAGCATCGCGAAGAGCATGGGAATTGTCTTATCCATCCCTTGCATATTATAGTTCATCACAAAGCTCTTGTAGCTTGGTGGCAGTGATTGAAGAATTCTGTCAATGACACTATCATCCGGAAGATTAACTCCCAGTTGAATCAAGTGATTATTATACCCAGACATTTTGAGTATATGTTCACTGACAGAACTATTCTCCTCCATCTTACAGCTGTAGAACTTATTGGAGACTTCATATCTCTCAATCGAGCATTTGCTTGAAATATTAACTTCAACTCCTGGAACATCTCATATGCTCCATGACGTTCAAAACGTCGTTGAAGTCCCAGTTCTAAGCCGTAAAGCATGGCACACTGAAATATCGAGTAGTCATAAGCTTTGCTCTGCCAGACGTTCTTAATGTCGTCAGTTGCATCTGCAGCAGGCCTGGCACCCAGCGGTGCTTCCAGGACGTAATTCTTCTGTGCAGCAATGAGGATAATCCTCAAGTTACGGACCCAGTCCGTGTAATTGCTACCATCATCTTTCAACTTTGCTTTCTCAAGGAACGCATTAAAATTCAACGGAACAACAGCATGGGCCATCTATCTACAATAACATAGACAAGCAAAATACTATCAGGTACTAAGTTCATGATAAATTAAAGTTCAATTAATCATATTACTTAAGAACTCCCACTTAGATAGACATCCCTCTAATCGTCTAAGTGATCACGTGATTCATCTCAACTAAACCATGTCCGATCATCACGTGAGATGGAGTAGTTTTCAATGGTGAACATCACTATGTTGATCATATCTACTATATGATTCATGCTCGACCTTTCGGTCTCAGTGTTCCGAGGCCATATCTGCATATGCTATGCTCATCAAGTTTAACCCGAGTATTCTGCGTGTGCAAAACTGGCTTACACCCGTTGTATTTGAACGTAGAGCTTATCACACCCGATCATCACGTGGTGTCTCGGCACGACGAACTTTCGCAACGGTGCATACTCACGGAGAACACTTATACCTTGAAATTTAGTGAGAGATCATCTTATAATGCTACCGTCAAACAAAGCAGAATAAGATGCATAAAAGATAAACATCTCATGCAATCAATATAAGTGATATGATATGGCCATCATCATCTTGTGCCTTTGATCTCCATCTCCAAAGCACCGTCATGATCACCATCGTCACCGGTGCGACACCTTGATCTCCATCGTAGCATCGTTGTTGTCTCGCCAACTATTGTTTCTACGACTATCGCTACCGCTTAGTGATAAAGTAAAAACAATTACAGGGCGATTGCATTGCATACAATAAAGCGACAACCATATGGCTCCTGCCAGTTGCCGATAACTCTGTTACAAAACATGATCATCTCATACAATAAAATTTAGCATCATATCTTGACCATATCACATCACAGCATGCCCTGCAAAAACAAGGTAGACGTCCTCTACTTTGTTGTTGCAAGTTTTACGTGGCTGCTACGGGCTGAGCAAGAACCATTCTTACCTATGCATCAAAACCACAATGATATTTCATCAAGTTAGTGATGTTTTAACCTTCACAAGGACCGGGCGTAGCCACACTCGGTTCAACTAAAGTTGGAGAAACAGACACCCGCCAGCCACCTGTGTGCAAAGCACGTCGGTAGAACCAGTCTCACGTAAGCGTACGCGTAATGTCGGTCCGGGCCGCTTCATCCAACAATACCGCCAAACCAAAGTATGACATGCTGGTAAGCAGTATGACTTGTATCGCCCACAACTCACTTGTGTTCTACTCGTGCATATAATATCTACGCATAAACCTGGCTCGGATGCCACTGTTGGGGAACGTAGTATTTCAAAAATTTACTACGCACACGCAAGATCATGGTGATGCATAGCAACGAGAAGGGAGAGTGTCATCTACGTACCCTCGTAGACCGTAAGCGGAAGCGTTATGACAACGCGGTTGATATAGTCGTACGTCTTCACGATCGACCGATCCCAGCACCGAAGTTACGGCACCTCCGCGGACTGCACACGTTCAGCTCGGTGACGTCCCACGAACTCATGATCCAGTAGAGCTTCGCGGGAGAGTTCTGTCAGCACGACGGCGTGGTGACGGTGTTGATGAAGTTACCGACGCAGGGCTTCGCCTAAGCACCGCTACGATATGACCGAGGTGGATTATGGTGGAAGGGGGCACCGCACACGGCTAAGAGATCAATGATCAATTGTTGTCTCTATGGGGTGCCCCCTGGCCATGAATATAAAGGATGGAGGGAGGAGGAGGCCGGCCCTCATAGGGTGCACCCAAAGTGTGGAGTCCTACTAGGACTCCCTAGTCCTAGTAGGATTCCACCTCCCACATGGAATAGGAAAAGGGGAAGGGAGAAGGAGAAGGAAGGAAGGGGGCGCCCCCTTTCCCTAGTCCAATTCGGACCAGTCCATGGGGAAGGGGCGCAGCCACCCTTGAGGCCTTTCTCTCCTTTCCCGTATGGCCCATTAAGGCTCAATACGAATTCCCGTAACTCTCCGGTACTCCGAAAAATACCCGAATCACTCAGAACCTTTCTGATGTCCGAATATAGCCTTCCAATATATCGATCTTTACCTCTCGACCATTTCGAGACTCCTCGTCATGTCCCCGATCTCATCCAGGACTCCGAACAAACTTCGGTCATCAAATCACATAAACTCATAATACAAATCATCATCAAATGTTAAGCGTGCGGACCCTACGGGTTCGAGAACTATGTAGACATGACCGAGACACATCTCCGGTCAATAACCAATAGCGGAACCTGGATGCTCATATTGGCTCCTACATATTCTATGAAGATCTTTATCGGTCAAACCGCATAACAACATACGTTATTCCCTTTGTCATCGGTATGTTACTTGCCCGAGATTCGATCGTCGGTATCATCATACCTAGTTCAATCTTGTTACCGGCAGGTCTCTTTACTCGTTCCGTAATGCATCATCCCGTAACTAACTCATTAGTCACATTGCTTGCAAGGCTTATAGTGATGTACATTACCGAGAGGGCCCAGAGATACCTCTCCGATACACGGAGTGACAAATCCTAATCTCGATCTATGCCAACCCAACAAACACCATCGGAGACACTTGTAGAGCATCTTTATAATCACCCAGTTACGTTGTGACGTTTGATAGCACACAAGGTGTTTCTCCGGTATTCGGGAGTTGCATAATCTCATAGTAATAGGAACATGTATAAGTCATGAAGAAAGCAATAGCAATATACTAAACGATCGTATGCTAAGCTAACGGAATGGGTCAAGTCAATCACATCATTCTCTAATGATGTGACCCCATTAATCAAATGACAACTCATGTCTATGGCTAGTAAACTCAACCATCTTTGATTAACGAGCTAGTCAAGTAGAGGCATACTAGTGACGCTATGTTTGTCTATGTATTCACACGTGTATTATGTTTCTGGTTAATACAATTCTAGCATGAATAATAAACATTTATCATGATATGAGGAAATAAATAATAACTTTATTATTGCCTCTAGGGCATATTTCCTTCAGAGGCCGTGGTTGGCTCGGAACCATCCGAGGAATGGTGGCGGCCGTGATCCCCGGAGATGGGGATGACGGCCATTTCCGGTCGTTTGGCTGCCTCGGGAGGGTTTATGGGGGGGGTGGAGGAGAGGTCGTGATCAATTAGATGTGCTCTGGGGGCTTTTTATAGGGAGGAGAAGACGGTGCCGTGAGTTCCAGAGAACGGCCACGGCGGCAGTCGCCATTGATGGCGGACTTGGCAGTTGGCGTGGTCGGTGGTGGACGGCGAAGTTCGGTGAGGCGGGTGGTTAGCCATTAGGGAGGGGAGGGCGTGCTAGCGAGGTCGAGTGGCTCGGGCGGTGCCGTGCCCGAGCTGACTGTGGCGGCGACCAATGATGGCAGATGAGGTCGTTGGGTGGCCGGTGAGAGTCGGTGGGGAGGTCAGCGGGGTCGGTGAGGACGGTGGCGTGGTCGGCACGCCGTGTATGAGCTCCGGTGGTTGGGAGTTAAGACGGGAGACCCTGGCGGAGACGTGTCCGAGAGGGACTCGTCGGGCGGTGCTCTGGGTCGCCGTGGACGGCGGTGGCCGGCGTTAGCGGCCAGGGTGGGGTGTCGGCGGGGTACGGGGATGATCAGCCGATCTAGGAGAGGCCAGGGCAAGCGAGAGAGACAGCAGGAATGCGGCAGTAGCTCGATGCCAAAACCTGCACAACGAGCGCTCTGCATGCGCTCTAGACATGCACGAAATGTGCTCGATGAATTGCCAATGCATCCTAGGCTAGCCCAATTGAGGTGATTTTTGGTAGGGTGATGCTGACAAGAATGGCAAGGCTACTGGACATGCTAGTTTGGCCAAAAGAGCAAGTCTCTAATGTAGTTGCGAAAGAGGTAGAATTTCTGTCATGCACACAAGGTGCTCGACAGAATGCTAGGGCAATTTAGAAGCTTTTGTTGACTATGAAAATTTTGAGGATGATGACTCCTTGGATGACAGATGGGGTGGTGGAGTTGGTTTGGCAAAAAGAAATACTTGTCAGTGGAAGTTTTACTGAAATTCATTTCTGGACAGAAATTTGGAGAATTTATTTGGTGGACCTAAATGATGCAATTGGATCCGACCTTCTGGACTTAAGAGTTTGGTTGGAAGTGCTGTAAGTGGGAAAAATTTCAGAATTTTTGGAGCAAGTAAAATAGAGGTTGTAGTTGTTACCTAGAAATGAGACAGAATTGAAAAGTGGATGGTTCACTCAAAATTTCCAAAAGACCAAGTTGGGTTTTTGCATAAAAGTGATATGTAGGCATCAAATAACCTCTCATAATTTTTGTGGAATTTTTAAAAGATTATTTAAAATGGTGGCAGTGCAACACAAGCATTCAAAGTATTGGAAATGCCTTTAAAAGAATTGTTTTGGGCAAAATTTTATTATGAAAATAATTCTTACTAGTTTTATACTATAAATGAAATGATCTAAGAAAACTACCAAAGACACAATATTATTTCCAAAAGTTCTATATGAAGGGAAGAATTTTGAAAAACAGAGGGCAGAAAATACTCTAAAATTAATAAAACACCCAATATAATTTAAAATTTTATTTCTGACCAATTTTTACTTATTAAAAATATGGTTAAATTTTTTTTGGGTGTTACACAGGTCCCGCTATTGGTTATTGACCGGAGAGTCGTCTCGGTCATGTCTACATCATTCTCGAACCCGTAGGGTCCGCACGCTTAACGTTCGTTGACGATATAGTATTATATAAGTTATGTGATTTGGTGACCGAGTGTTGTTCGGAGTCCCGGATGAGATCACGGACATGACGAGGAGCTCCAGAATGGTCCGAAGGTAAAGATTGATATATATGACGATGCTATTTGGACACCGGAAAGGTTTCGGGATGTACCGGATAACCATCGGATCACCAGAAGGGGTTCCGGGAAGTCCCAAGAGGTATATGGGCCTAATGGGCCAAGGGAAGGCACACACCAGCCCGCAAGGGGGCTGATGTGCCCTCTCCCTGGCTTCCGGCCCTAGGGAAGAAAAGGAGGGAGGGCTACAACAGTTTAGTCCTCTTAGCCGTGTGATGCGCCCCTCTCCACAGTTTAGTCCTCCGTCCAGTTTTTCCGCAGTGCACGGTGAAGCCCTACGGGAACGAGTTCACCATCACCGTCACCACGCCGTCGTGCTGCCAGAACTCATCAACTACTTCGCCTGTCTTGCTGGATCAAGAAGGCGAGGACGTCATCGAGCTGAACGTGTGCTGAACGCGGAGGTGCCGTACGTTCGGTACTTGATCGGTTAGATCGCGAAGGTGTTCGACTATATCAACCGCGTTAATAAACGCTTCCGCTTTACAGTCTACGAGGGTACGTAGACACACTCTCACCTCTCGTTGCTATGCATCTCCATGGATAGATATTGCGTGGGCGTAGAATTTTTTTTATTTTTCATGCAACATTTCCCAACGGACCTGTGTTGGGTGTGGCTTCTCCGGTTTTCTTGCTCAACTTTGAGTTCGTGGCATTCTTGCTACTGTCTTATCTTTTTCTTTTGACCTGTCGTCTAAGAAGATTTCGTCATCATGTATCGGTTTGTCCATTTGTACTTTATTTATAAAACGGAGCCAAAGTCTATTTTGACAAATATAATTTTTAGGCGTACCATATGTTTTAAATTAGACCTTCTTTTGTGTGCAATTGCACCATTTTCAAGATTTGCTAAAACACCATTGCATGAAGTTTCGCAAAAAAAAAAAATCAGTTGATTTGAGGACCGTCACCATGGCTTATGTTTTGGCAAAAAGAACGCATCGATTTATGTACGGCTTGATGTTTACTCCCAGACAAGTTTAAGTTCCTATTTTTTAGAAAATAAAATAAACTTAAACACGTGTAGGCATTCTTTTGGTCAGTATCGATGAACATACTCTTTTGCTTGATTTGCCCTAACGTGCATGTTCTATTCAAAGTTGTCAATTCGGTTATGGAAACCACTGATATTGATAGTTAACCAACCCAAAATAATAATATGACAATAACATTGTTTTCAAAGGTGACACCAACTATTTCCATCGAAAACGACCATAATGCAGAATAGTTTTCCGGGTTAACCAAACACAAGCCGCCTGTATTTTAGCAAATATGCACTCGATTTGTTGACTACCTGATCTTCTTCTTTGTACCATATTTTTCCAGATTTGCTAAAAACACAGCCGCCTGCAAAAGCACAGTTGATTTGAGGACTGCCACAGTTGCATGTATTTTTTGGCAGAAGGGCAGTATGTTTGTGGGTCGTCTGAGTTTTCTGTAAGACTTGTCACTACTGCAAAATTAAAATAAAATCCAAGTGTTCCGAAAACTTGGCAAAAGCTTATTTGAACTCGGCAGAAAGTCTGCCGAGTTCGGTTCTCGGCTTAGGGTATTAGGCCTATATCCTTCAGGCAAAGGCCCTGTTGCCAAGTACCAGCCCTTGGGAACTCGGCAAACACATTTGCAAGATCTAAAAAGGGACTCTATAGGAAAAAAACAATTGATGGGCCAGACGACGCTCGCCAAGTGGCACTCTATTTACCCAGTGCCTTGGGGAATAACTAGGCGAGGACCAACGCATGCACGGTTGTCCAGTGTCCACTCCTGTATGCCGTGCACCCAACGTTTGTCAAGCTGCTACCAGCATCACTCGACAAAAGCGGCCCACCGTAATCAAGCACCCGAAAACTGCCCTGATCGCCACGTGGCATCAACTCTGTCGGGAGCTGTCTGACTAGCTCTCGGCATAGGGAATATGAGCCAAGTTTATTTTATTTACCAAGTCCTTGTCGCCTAGCGGCGAAGTCGTCTTTACCGAGTCCCAATAGTTGCGGAGGTCTATAGTCGATCCACATTGTCATTGCTGAGAGCCCGTGCTACGGATCTTGACAACGACCTTGAAAATTGGCAGCGAGAAAAAGGGAAGGACACATGTACAGTCTCTCCATTGCGTGCATGTTGAAACCAGGCTGAATAGTAACTTTTCTAAACCAAAGAAACGCAGGGCAGTGGATCCTTGTTTAGGAATTTTAGAATACTTTTCATCATAAGAGATCTGTTCTGGAGGGACACAGAATGCCCATACCCTCTTGATCCTTAGAGCAACTCTAGCAGATCCCTTATAATATCGTACCGCAAAATCAATTTACAGGATCCTGCAAAACAGTTTTTACACGTTTTTACCGTATGACATGTGTTCCGGCAAAATAGACCCCGTAAAAATCTTTCTTGTCAGATGTGGAGCCTATTTTTCAGTAGTTACATTTACAATAGGGTCCCTAAAAATAGCACAAAACACCCTGAAAACAAAATCTAGATTACGATTGGGTCCTAGCCGCTCCATGGCAACGGCACGACACCCTCCCCACGCCGTCGACAGCTGTGGCTTCGTAGTCGGAGTGTCCTGCTGCTGCCTTGCGGAGCCGGAGCCCGCTGAGGCGCATCCTGCTGCTGCTCGTGGCCTGCCGCGTCGGCCTCATGGCCTACTGCGCCGGCTGCTTCGAGCTCCAGCTAGCCGGGGTCGAGATGCCCCGCCGGCTCATCTGCTCGACCGGACGCGGACGCGCTATAGGACGGCAGGTCGTAGTGGTCGGGGGCGGCTACTCCTGCCGCGACGCCGCCGGCGCTCCTTCAAGCGACACCTATCCAAGTGTTGTAGGATGCATACACGTTATGGGAGGGCTCCACCGCGGCCTTCGGGCGACATGCACGACGCTTCACGGCGCGGCGGCGCTCCACAGCGGTTGTGGCGATGCCGTCCAACGTATCTCCTTTGGGCACATCCGCTACGGAGTTCCCCGGCCACGGCGAGGCGCGACAACGGCGGGAGGCGGACGTGGGCCGGCACTGATTTGGCCGACGCGAGCTTGGGATGGATGGCTGGGGGTCCGACCACTGATGTGGAGCGAACCTCGAGACGACGGTCGATCTGTTGTTGGCCCGATCGTTCACGGCAAAAACTCCATCACAGCAAGAATTAGTTGCGGGTAGAAAAGATGTTCACAAACTCCATAGAAAAAACACGACACCCCCTCGATCTGAAGGAATGACATGGACAAACCGTATAGACTCAACTTGTAATCTTCTACGCGCCATGTCGTAGGAATCACACGCCAACAGAGATTTTTGACAAGGTTTCTCTAAACTCGATCATGGCGAACGGCCGAAATACACACGGTGTCTAATTCATCATCATAAAATAACCTAATAAACTTTATAATAGCCGGACATGTTGAAAGCACCATGGCTAATTTTTTTTTTTTTTGCGGATCACCATGGCTATTTATAATAACCTAAACTTTATACACATGTTGAAAACACCATGGCTGGTTGAGGAGATTAAGAGGATGAAGGATGCTGAGACTAGGGTGATTTCCATTACGTCTATTAGTCGCTCGCAAAATAAAGTTAGTAACGCTCTTGCTGCTTACCGTCACGAACGCACACACCTAACAAATGTATAAGCGTACTCCTTTTACAACTCAGAATTGCCATCTACTACTAAACCGTTTCAAAACTTGACGTACTTATCTTCTATTCCTGCGCCATGTGACTTTGTACTGAGATTAAGTCATATAGGTGTTCCCCACCCTGTAGCGCACAAGCTCATCAGATCATTTGGTCGACGAGGAGTCACAGCGAGCACATGTAACTCAGGTGGTCGTGATCTTCCAAAATAGTAGTAGTCATGGACTTATTTCCCATTCTTATCTGCTGATTGTATGGAATGTTGGTTTGATCTAACGGCTTAACACCAGCTGATCTAACAATCTAACAGCAAAGAAAATAATGTTAAGAGAGAGGCCCACGCACCAATGTACGTGCGCCTCGTCTTCAACTAATGCGCCCTGATCGGGGGCACCCGAACCAACTCATGGTTTAGGTCCCTTGTCGTCAGCACTATATTAAAGGGATAATGGGAGAGAGCTGACGATGTAACGATGTACTCCCTCTGTAAACTAATATAAGAGCGTTTAGATCACTACTTTAGTATTCTAAACGCTCTTATATTAGTTTACGGAGGGAGTACGGTGGTACCTAAGGAGACGTGATCTCATTCCTTGTCGGTGGTCTAGGTTGCTAGTGTTGGGTGTGGCTGGTACGGTTATCTTGCTTGACTTTGAGTTGGTGGTGTTCTTGCTACTGTCTCAGTTGTTGTTTTTCTCCTTTTGATTTGTTGTGTAAAAGGATTTCCTCACCAACATGTATCAGTTTGGCAGTTGGAATTTTCTTTATAAAGCGGGGCGAAAGACTAATTCAACAAATATAATTTTTAGGCCCACCACATTTTTTAAATCATACCTTCTTCTGTGTGCGATTGGACCATTTTCCAGATTTGCTAAAACACCATGACCTGCATTTTCGCAAAAAAATAAGACCCCCAGCTAATTTGAGGACAGACACAGTGGCATGTGTTTTGTCAAAAACAAGTCGATATATGTACGCTTGATCTTTGCTATGAGACAAGCTTAAGTTCCTATTTTTTAGAAAAGATAAAATTAAATACGTGCAGTTTTTCTTTTGGTCGGTATCAATGAACGTGCTTTTTTGCTTGATTTGCCATCGCGTGCCTGTTCTATTCAAAGTTGTCAATTCGGTTATGTAAAACATTGATATTGATATATCACCATCCCAAAATAATAGTATAACAACAATACTGTTATCAGAGGTGACAACAACTATTTCCATGAAAAATCTTATATTTACTAATTCGAGGCACCATACGAACTCTCACGGTAACCCACATCATTAAGAATATCTTAACCGTTTGATTTATGTAATTGATTATCTTGACCATACAATTTACGTTACATTACTCTTGCCGGAAAAAAGAAACAATCCGACCCAACCGACACGTACGTATGACTAATCATTCTGTTAAATCCTGATTCGGCTAGGAATAACAGTGGGAGAAAAGTTTGGTACGTGCGTGATTTAATCTATACCTACTAATAAAGTAAATACGTATTCTTAGTCCGTCAGGCATATTTGCAGAAAACCCCCTGTATTTTTTTAGAAAAACCCGCCATCCATAATTAATTTCACCCCCAAAAGAAAAAAATTGTTTGTTTATGGGCCACGATACACCAAGTGGGCATCGTAAAATCAGAGAAAAGAGTTGTAAGAGTTGTGGGGAATCAAACTCAGAACCTCCAATATGAGGTAGAGCTGGGCAAACCATCAGTGCTAACATCTATTTATCCCTAAAAAAGCTAACATCTATTTGTGATTAATACCACCTCGATAATTTATATTCAATATTACTAATTTATTTACATTTACAACTTATCTGAAATATCAACAAGCCTTCTCGAAAAACAAAGAACAGATGGAATTAGAACGAAGACCAGAAAAGAATTAGCTCGAGGGATGGGATTGTGTGCGTCTGATACATGATACTTCCATCGTGGAATTAATCTATCTAAAGACCTGATTAAAAATCGACTGAAAAAAAAGAATAAGGTGCAACCTGTGACCATTTATGTGTTTTGAAATTCATGGTGCACTTAATTACCGCTAAAATTGCTTTCTCCTAATTAATGTGAGAGGGAAGCCTGGAACGGGCAGGCACCCATGAGCCGTCCACTTCTCCATGGCTTCCCAGAGAGCTAGAGGTCCTGGAGCAACCAGATGGTCGCGCTTGCCGCGCTCTCGCGGCCTCGCCCCCGACCTCCGCGGCGGCGACTCGGGAACCCCCTTCCATCCCGCTGTCTACGTTCCTCAACCTATGATGGGTTTACATCACACGGGGTACTAGCTGACATGCCAACCCCTGTCTCTTCTTGTTCTTTAGTCACAGTGAATTGAGTTCTCTGTAATGGAAGTTCACACAACAAATCTAATCTCAGCGTCAATGCTGGAGATGACTACAACTGCTGCATGCTACGGCGTCGATAGTGGCTGCACCGGACTCTGTGAAGGATAGATGGGTGCAAAAGCCATGCATATGCTTGAAAAATGGGAAAATTGGTGTGACCCATGCATGTAGGCTTAATTACAGCAATTATCTCAAGCATGCAAACACACATAATTATTTTTATAGACTAATCCATTAGTGCCTAGGTTGCGCTGCAATACGACGTTCCCGTTGCAACGCACGGGCATTTGTGCTAGTAGTAAATGAATTGGACATGCAAAGCAAGAGATAAAGAATTAAAGAAAAAGGAGACACGCCTGCAAAAAAAAAACTGATGGATCCAACGATTCCACCAGCGTGATGATCTGGGACTCCTCTCATCCCATGCCCTTCCCTGTTTACAATAAAAAAAACAAAGGAAAACAAACGGATCTAATCGTAGCCTCCTTCCTACCTCAAAAAAGGAAACGTCAATGCAATCTAGAGGACATGTTGCCTCTCACTCAAGCACCTCCATGCATGGCGGCATCAGGCATACTTCTTGAGGTCTACCAGTATCCCACTACTGGATCGCCCCTCCATGGCCTCCCTAACATCGAAGTTCCCTCAATGATGCAATCGATCTAAACCAACAAGTGATCAAGTCGAGCCTCTTACCGATCCCTTCCTTCAATCTAGGTTATCTTCTTCAGCTGATTAAATCCCAGGATTATTGATGCAGCGGGAACAATCGTATCAAATTACAGTTTGAAGTAGATCGGATGGCTTCTATCTGCGGGGAACTACGGCGGACTCCTCCCATCTATCCTTTCGCCATCCTCCAGCCAGCACAGTGCAACATGGAATAGAAGATGAGTTGGGCGGCAAAGAATTACATCATGGAATAGAAGATGAGTTGGGCGGCAAAGAATTACGTCATGGAATAGAAGATGAGTTGGGCGGCGACATGCGATGAAGTCGACGGTGGCATCATCTGGCGTGGATGGACTGGCCATGAGACATCATCCAAGTTTTTGTTCAATTCTGGATTCTTATATTGAATTTCCATTAGTATTTTCCAACTATTTATGCCCTAATAGTCATATGTTCTCTTGATCTATATTGAACTGAACACTGGACTGATTCATAATTGCCATGTCCCATGTTTTTAAAGAGTCAACGGTGGTGGAGGCTCCCACCTAAAAAAATATATTTATAACAGAGAAGTGGCTCCTTTGAGAAGCGGCAAGGCGGACCTTCCACAGCTCAAGGTGGGACTTCAGGAGTTCAGAAATCTGGCAATTGGAGAGGGTCAAGGTGATAATCACCCAACGTTTCCTACTTTTCCACACCAGCCAGAGATGGTTGTGTATGAGAGACAGCGGTGGAGCGAACGTTGCAGAGATGATAACACAGCACAACCATCCTCGAGAGAAGTAGCACCACCAACGGTCCCAGCAAGCACTCAAAGAGCGCGATGGAGTTTTGCGAAACACGGGTAACAAGGCGGCAGCAAAGAAGGGGCAACCTGCCCAATGGAACCACATCTGGACCATAATATGAAGCAGCGCGTTCGCATAATCCTGTGTTGAACAACACAGGAGCACAACTGTATTTTCTTCGGATGAAGCAAATCAAGTTCACGTCCTCCAGTTGAATGCCAACACTCTCAGCGAACGAGGAGGTCATAGGAACTGGAAGTGGTGAAGGCGGATGCGTCAACAAGGCAGCCATCATCGCGGCGCCAGGCAGCGCAACACCTTCGAGGGTTTGCAGGGACGTGTTAAGCTCAGCAGCCACCACGTCAGAGAAGCGGGCATCAACTTAGTTAGATAGGTTTGGTGTCATATTTTCATCATGAATGTTATAGGTTTTTCATGACATAAGTTCAGTTTCTATGGTGTCGCCTTTTCTCTACTTGCAGAATTTGTTCAAGTATTGTATTGGAGTCCAAATGTTAGAAGAATTGTATACTCTATCGAGGTTTTACACGAATAGTCGGAGTTGTACACTTGGGGTTATTTTGCAACCTTGCTATCCGCCTGGGATCCTTGGTCATGTTCCATTGTGCAAAAGGTAATTACTAAAATAAATCATGCAGCCACTATTCAAAAATCAATTTTTTTCTTTATTGGTTACATTTCACGTTTAATTTGATGTACAATTCTGGGATCAGATTTCACAAACACTAAGTCACTTCAAATAAATTTTTAAGTTATACGTATCACATTACTTGCAGACATCATATACGTAGAGACGTTTATGGATGGTGTAGAGGATACCAACATGGCTGCAGCTCTGATTTTATAAAACATATTTCTCCTTATATACCCTTATCTCACAATGGGGATGCACCTATTTTATAGTGGAGTAACACTCGACTCAAGAGGCAGAAATATCACATGCTGAGTTTGCCTTCTTACTTCTTAGTATCGTCACCGATTACGTAATAACGTCAAATTCCGAATTTGCATTTACACCTATATTGTCCTTTTAGATTTCTCTATCTACTGTTAGTGTTATAAATCTTGCATGATTAGACACAAACTGATGGCTAAAATGCATAAGCTACGACTTATTTAAGCTACTTCTAAATATGGCATATATTTTTAATTTCACCGATTCCAATGCTATAGTTTAACTTCCTTTAATACTGTAGGCGCTCATAAGAATATAGTTCAAAGAAACTATAGAGACTTGGGTATCGATTGTGCTTATTTCATTTTCCTAGCTTTCAAGGATGTAGCACTTTAAGATAATTAAATGGTTTTGCCTACATGGCGGGTCGCACTAGCTTCCAATGCCCATCCTATGTCAAACTTTTCAAACTTTTTATCTGCCAAAAAATAATCTTTGGATCAACCCTATTGCTACTTGATTGATATACTTATAGCGAATGCTCTATTTTAGAACTCTATGAATGCATAACAATAGTGTTACACTTTCGGCTTATTTTTGCTCCAGAGTTTTCTGTTTCTCTGTCATACTAACGACGCCAAAAAAAAGGGATGGCGACAGTGCCTACGCAAATTGAGAGTGTACGTATTTTGTAATCAAGATGCTAAAGAGGTCTTGATAATATCCTACTTCATAACTATTTTAATAAAAAAATTCATATAAAAAACTATTTTAATAAAGAATTACTAATCTATTCACTCTACTTTGATTTCATCCCATGGACTACTACTTTTCAACACTATTTGTTTCAACTTTTCCATGCCTCAGATAAACAATAGTATTACTTTGTACGGTTGCTCAAGTTTGTGGTGTAAAAAACATAAGCATGTAAATGTCCAATTATACAAATATATAATAGCTAAAATTACCATATGAAAATGATTAAAAATAAATGTCAAGTTTCTCACTATTTTTTTCAAAAATAAAAATCCTGAAAGAAACTCAATGGTGTATAAGACAACCTAATTTTTTTTCCCACGGACAATATACAAGACAACCACTGCCAAGCAAAATAGTAATATTCTATCCAAAAACTAATAATATTATATGTTTTGAATAATCTTTATCCAAAAGCAACATATTCATGTTCATACAATATCAAAATTCATGAATCAAAAGACACACAAGAAATGTTGTCGATTTTTAAATGTATGTATGATCCTCAAAAAAGCTAGCCCGTGCTGGTGCACGGGTTATTGACTAGTGACCATAATGCAGAATAGTTTTCGGGTTAACCAAACATAAGTTGCCTGTATTTTGGCAAACATGCGCTTGATTTGTTGACCACCTCAATATTTTTTCAGTTTTGCTAAAAACACAGCCGCCTGCAGAAACAAAGTTGATTTCAGGACTGCTACAGTCGCATGTATTTATTGGCATAAGGGAAGTATGTTTGTGGATCGTCATATTTCTCTTTGAATTGTCACTACTGCAATTTTTTATTTTCTGAGTGCCCCAAAAACTTGGCAAAAGCTAATTTGAACTTGGCAGAAAGTTTGCCAAGTTCAGCTCTCAGCTTAGGGTATTAGGCCCACATCCTTCAGGCAAAGGCCATGTTGGTCAGGGACTTGGCAAACACTTTGCAAGATCTAAACAGGGACTCGACAAGAAAAAAATACTTGACGGCCTGACGGAGACGGCTCGCCATTGTGGCACGCTGTTGAACCCATACCTTGGGGAAGAACTCGGCGATGATGAACGTACGCACAGTCGCCACGTGTCCAACCATGTATGTCATGCGCCCAACGTTTGTCAAGCTGCTACTGGCAACACTCGACAAAAGCGGCCCACCGTGATGGAGCAGACGGAAACTGTCGTGATCGCCATGTGGCACCCACTTTTACAGCACTACATCAACTCCACCTTAATTAACTTACCTTTTGCAATAACATGGAATTACGCTGCTCAAGTCCATGCCATATTTGACCGCACCTTTGCGTACACCTCTTAATCACATTAATTTACTTATCATGCATGACCGAAGCTACAAAATTATTGAAATAAAAAATATTTGGCTCCCGTGGTAACACACGGGCATGTACCTTGTCTACAGAAAATAAAGTCTAGTTGTCTGGTTATGTTGCATCATGAGATCAATGCGGCAGATATTTTTGAATCTCCCCAAAGCAAGATCAGGCAGTCCACATATATACCGCCTTTTCACCAAAATACAGGAGGAGACTATGTTTAGCAAATCCGGAAAAAAAAATCTATACTACGGTTGCTTTTGGTAAAAGAAAATTGTTCTCATCTCTGATAACAATGTAACTGTTATATTATTTTGGATGGTGAACTATAAATATCAATATTAATGTTTCCCATAACCAAATTGATAGACAACACCAGCATCAATCGCCTGAGCAGTACTAAGACAAGTAAGTTAATTATGGAGTTGATGTAGTGTTGTAAAAGGTAAGTGATTTTTCTGATCGAGCGGCATACTTGGAAGGTGAGGTCAAATTCGGTGTGTGGGGAAAACACTGGAGGCACATGAAGGGAGGGAGGAACCGATTGACGAAGAGTGTTGCCTGGCAGCAAAAGAGACACTACTTATTTTTTAAGTAAGTAGAGATATATCAAATGTTTGGTTATTTGTATTTGTAAAGGTTTTGATTATTTGCATTTGTAAGGATTTTGATTATTTATTCACAAATAGAAGGATTTTGATTATTTATTTTTGGTTTCTATATCCCTCTGGCTCATATGACTTGTCACTCAAATGGATGTATCTAGACGTATTTCAATGATAGATACATCTGTTCGAGCGGCAATTAAAATAAGACAAAGGGAGTACTACTTTATTTTGGTTTTCTATTTTATATAACCAACTGGGTTTTAATTATTTGATTTGGTTGCCTATAAACTTTTAGGCGGGATAGTAGAAGTCACGAACAAGTCGCTTTGGTGTATTATTCGCAAAAAAACATTTTGGTGTATTATAAAAAACTTCCTTCCTTGCGTACCCCACCTCTGGCAACATGGGGGAACCCTAGTCGCCGCCTTCTCAACAACTCGTCCCCCCTCTCCTCTCGCACCACCGCCACCTGAGGGGCCACCGGCAAAGCCGGAGCCAGCTCCAGTGAAGGTGGTGGCGGGGCTTGTTGTTCTTTTAGGTGTAGCTCCCAGGGCAGGACTTCCGTGGACAGTGCTCGTGGCATCACAAAATGTTGGATGTTCAGTGCACAGTTCTTCCACTGCTATACTTGCATCAGAACAAGAAGAGCTAGCTGGTTCTCCTCGAAATGCGTTGAGGCACAACAGTTGACAAGCAATTGACGAATAAGGGAACCAACCAGACGTGGTCGTGTGTGTTGGAAATATGCCCTAGAGGCAATAATAAAGTGGTTCTTATTATATTTCCTTGTTCATGATAATTGTCTATTGTTCATGCTATAATTGTGTTATCCGGAAATCGTAATACATGTGTGAATACATAGACCGCAACATGTCCCTAGTAAGCCTCTAGTTGACTAGCTTGTTGATCAATAGATGGTTATGGTTTCCTGACCATGGACATTAGATGTCGTTGATAACGGGATCACATCATTAGGAGAATGATGTGATGGACAAGACCCAATCCTAAGCATAGCACTAGATCGTGTAGTTCGTCTGCTAAAAGCTTTTCTAATGTCAAGTATCATTTCCTTAGACCATGAGATTGTGCAACTCCCGGATACCGTAGGAATGCTTTGGGTGTATCAGACGTCACAACGTAACTGGGTGACCATAAAGGTGCACTACAGGTATCTCCGAAAGTGTCTGTTGGGTTGGCACGAATCGAGACTGGGATTTGTCACTCCGTGTGACGGAGATGTATCTCTGGGCCCACTCGGTAATGCATCATCATAATGAGCTCAATGTGACTAAAGAGTTAGCCACGGGATCATGCGTTACGGATCGAGTAAAGAGACTTGCCGGTAACGAGATTGAACAAGGTATAGGGATACCAACGATCGAATCTCGGGCAAGTATCATACTGGCAGACAAAGGGAATTGTATACGGGATTGATTGAATCCTCGACATCGTGGTTCATCCGATGAGATCATCGTGGAACATGTGGGAGCCAACATGGGTATCCAGATCCCGCTGTTGGTTATTGGCCCGAGAGATGTCTCGGTCATGTCTGCATGGTTCCCGAACCCGTAGGGTCTACACACTTAAGGTTCAGTGACGCTAGAGTTGTTATGGGAAATAGTATGTCGTTACCGAATGTTGTTCGGAGTCCCGGATGAGATCCCGGACATCACGAGGAGTTCCGAAATGGTCCGGAGGTGAAGAATTATATATGGGAAGTCCAGTTTCAGTCACCGGAATGGTTTCGGGGGTTATCGGTATTGTACCGGGACCACCGGAAGGTGTCCGGGGGCCCACCGGGTGGGGCCACCTGCCCCGGTGGGCCAAGTGGGCTGAGCAAGGGAGGGAACCAGCCCCTGGTGGGCTGGTGCACCCCCCCAAGGGGCCCAAGGCGCCTAGGGTTGGAAACCCTAGGGGGTGGGGACGCCTCCCACCAAACTTGGGGGGCAAGTTCCCCCCCTTGGACGCCGCCCCCCCTTAGATGCGACCTAATGGGGCCGGCCCCTCTCCCCTTCACCCTATAAATAGAGGGGGGGTGGGAGGGCAGCAGCACCTGATCCCTGGCGCAGCCCTCCCCCCTCTCCAACACCTCCTCCTCCTCCGTTGAGCTTGGCGAAGCCCTGCCGGAGAACTGCAAAGTTCCACCACCACGCCGTCGTGCTGCTGGAGCTGTCTTCCTCAACCTCTCCCTCCTCCTTGCTGGATCAAGGCGCGGGAGACGTCACCGGGCTGCACGTGTGTTGAACGCGGAGGCACCGTTGTTCGGTGCTTAGATTGGAATCGACCGCGATCTGAATCGCTGCGTGTACGACTCCTCCAACTGCGTTCTTGCAACGCTTCCGCATCGCGATCTTCAAGGGTATGAAGATGCACTCCTCTCTCTCTCGTTGCTAGTCTCTCCATACATTGATCTTGGTGATGCGTAGGAATTTTCTTTGATTTACTACTACGTTCCCCAACAGTGGCATCATGAGCTAGGTCTATGCGTAGTTTCTTGCACGAGTAGAACACAAGTTGTTGTGGGCGTCGATTTTGTCAATTTACATGCCGTTACTAGTCTTATCTTGATTCGGCGGCATCGTGGGATGAATCGGCCCGGACCGACCTTACACGTACGCTTACGTGAGACAGGTTCCACCGACTGACATGCACTAGTTGCATAAGGTGGCTAGCGGGTGTCTGTCTCTCCCACTTTAGTCGGATCGGATTCGATGAAAAGGGTCCTTATGAAGGGTAAATAGAAATTGGCATATCACGTTGTGGTTGTGGCGTAGGTAAGAAACGTTCTTGCTAGAAACCTATAGCAGCCACGTAAAATTTTTTGCAACAACAATTAGAGGACGTCTAACTTGTTCTTGCAGCATATGCCGTGTGATGTGATATGGCCAAAAGGATGTGATGAATGATATATGTGATGTATGAGATTGATCATGTTCTTGTAATAGGAATCACGACTTGCATGTCGATGAGTATGACAACCGGCAGGAGCCATAGGAGTTGTCTTAATTTATTGTATGACCTGCGTGTCAATGAAAAACGCCATGTAATTACTTTACTTTATTGCTAACCGTTAGCCATAGTAGTAGAAGTAATAGTTGGCGAGGCAACTTCATGAAGACACGATGATGGAGATCATGATGATGGAGATCATGGTGTCATGCCGGTGACGATGATGATCATGGTGCCCCCAAGATGGAGATCAAAAGGAGCAAAATGATATTGGCCATATCATGTCACTATTTGATTGCATGTGATGTTTATCATGTTTACATCTTATTTGCTTAGAACGACGGTAGCATAAATAAGATGATCCCTCGCTAAAATTTCAAGAAAGTGTTCCCCCTAATTGTGCACCGTTGCGAAGGTTCGTTGTTTCGAAGCACCACGTGATGATCGGGTGTGATAGATTCTAACGTTCGAATACAACGGGTGTAAGCCAGATTTACACATGCAAAACACTTAGGTTGACTTGATGAGCCTAGCATGTATAGACATGGCCTCGGAACACGGAAGACCGAAAGGTCGAACATGAGTCGTATAGAAGATACGATCAACATGGAGATGTTCACCATTGATGACTAGTCCGTCTCACGTGATGATCGGACATGGCCTAGTCGATTCGGATCATGTATCACTTAGATGACTAGAGGGATGTCTATCTGAGTGGGAGTTCATAGAATAATTTGATTAGATGAACTTAATTGTCATGAACTTAGTCTAAAATCTTTACAATATGTCTTGTAGATCAAATGGCCCACGCTAATGTTGCCCTCAACTTCAACGCGTTCCTAGAGAAAACCAAGCTGAAAGACGATGGTAGTAACTACACGGACTGGGTCCGTAACCTGAGGATCATCCTCATAGCTGCCAAGAAAGCATATGTCCTTGAAGCACCGCTAGGTGACGCACCTGTTTTCCCAGCAACTCAAGACGTTATGAACGCCTGGCAGTCGCGTAGTGATGATTACTCCCTGGTTCAGTGCGGCATGCTTTACAGCTTAGACCCGGGGCTCCAAAAGCGTTTTGAGCAACACGGAGCATATGAGATGTTCCAAGAGCTGAAAATGGTTTTCCAAGCTCATGCTCATGCTCGGGTCGAGAGATATGAAGTCTCCGACAAGTTCTACAGTTGTAAGATGGAGGAGAATAGTTATGTCAGCGAGCATATACTCAAAATGTCTGGGTTGCACAACCGCTTGTCTCAGCTGGGAGTTAATCTCCCGGATGATGCGGTCGTTGACAGAATCCTTCAGTCGCTTCCACCTAGCTACAAGAGCTTTGTGATGAACTTCAATATGCAGGGGATGGAAAAAACCATTCCTGAGATATATTCAATGCTGAAATCAGCGGAGGTGGAGATCAAAAAGAAACATCAAGTGTTAATGGTGAATAAAACCAATAAGTTCAAGAAAGGCAATGGTAAAAAGAACTTCAAGAAGGACGGCAAGGGAGTTGCCGCGCCCGGTAAGCAAGCTACCAGGAAGAAGCCAAAGAATGGACCCAAGCCTGAGACTGAATGCTTTTATTGTAAGGGAAACGGTCAATGGAAGCGGAACTGCCCCAAGTACTTAGCGGATAAGAAGGCCGGCAATACCAAAGGTATATGTGATATACATGTTATTGATGTGTACCTTACCAGCGCTCGTAGTAGCTCCTGGGTATTTGATACCGGTGTGGTTGCTCATATTTGTAACTCAAAACAGGAGCTGCGGAATAAGCGGAGACTGGCGAAGGACGAGGTGACGATGTGCGTCGGGAATGGTTCCAAGGTCGATGTGATCGCCGTCGGCACGCTACCTCTTCATCTGCCTACGGGATTAGTTTTAAACCTCAATAATTGTTATTTAGTACCAGCTTTGAGCATGAACATTGTATCAGGATCTCGTTTGATGCAAGATGGCTACTCATTTAAATCCGAGAATAATGGTTGTTCTATTTATATGAGAGATATGTTTTATGGTCATGCCCCGCTGGTCAATGGTTTATTTTTATTGAATCTCGAACTTGATGTTACACATATTCATAGTGTGAATGCCAAAAGATGTAAGGTTGATAATGATAGTCCCACATACTTGTGGCACTGCCGCCTTGCTCACATTGGTGTCAAACGCATGAAGAAACTCCATGCAGATGGACTTTTGGAGTCTCTTGATTATGAATCATTTGACACGTGCGAACCATGCCTCATGGGCAAAATGACCAAGACTCCGTTCTCCGGGACAATGGAGAGAGCAACCAACTTATTGGAAATCAAACATACTGATGTGTGCGGTACAATGAGCGTTGAGGCTCGCGGTGGTTATCGTTATGTTCTCACCCTCACTGATGACTTAAGTAGATATGGGTATGTCTACTTAATGAAACACAAGTCTGAGACCTTCGAAAAGTTCAAGGAATTTCAGAGTGAGGTAGAGAATCAACGTGACAGGAAAATAAAGTTCTTATGATCAGATCGTGGAGGGGAATATTTGAGTCACGAGTTTGGCACGCACTTAAGGAAATGTGGAATTGTTTCACAACTCACGCCGCCTGGAACACCTCAGCGTAATGGTGTGTCCGAACGTCTTAATCGCACTCTATTGGATATGGTGCGATCTATGATGTCTCTTACCGATCTACCGCTATCATTTTGGGGTTATGCTTTAGAGACTGCCGCATTCACTTTAAATAGGGCTCCGTCGAAATCCGTTGAGACGACACCATATGAATTATGGTTTGGGAAGAAACCTAAGCTGTCGTTTCTGAAAGTTTGGGGATGCGATGCTTATGTCAAGAAACTTCAACCTGAAAAGCTCGAACCCAAATCGGAAAAATGCGTCTTCATAGGATACCCTAAAGAAACTATTGGGTATACCTTCTACCTTAGATCCGAAGGCAAGATTTTTGTTGCCAAGAATGGATCCTTTCTGGAGAAAGAGTTTCTCTCGAAAGAAGTAAGTGGGAGGAAAGTAGAACTTGATGAGGTAACCCCTCTTGAACCGGAGAGTAGCGCAGCTCAGGAAGATGTTTCTGTGGTGCCTACACCGACTAGAGAGGAAGTTAATGATGATGATCATGAAACTTCGGATCAAGTTGCTACTGAACTTCGTAGGTCCACGAGGACACGTTTCGCACCAGAGTGGTACGGCAACCCTGTCTTGGAAGTCATGTTGTTAGACAACGGTGAACCTTTGAACTATGAAGAAGCGATGGCGGGCCTGGATTCCAACAAATGGCTAGAAGCCATGAAATCCGAGATAGGATCCATGTATGAAAACGAAGTATGGACATTGACAGACTTGCCCGATGATCGGCAAGCCATAGAGAACAAATGGATCTTTAAGAAGAAGACAGACACGGATGGTAATGTGACCATCTATAAGGCTCGACTTGTCGCTAAGGGTTATCGACAAGTTCAAGGGGTTGACTACGATGAGACCTTCTCACCCATAGCGAAGCTGAAGTCCGTCAGAATCATGTTAGCAATTGCCGCATACTATGATTATGAGATATGGCAAATGGATGTCAAAACGGCATTCCTTAATGGTTTCCTTAAGGAAGAGTTGTATATGATGCAGCCGGAAGGTTTTGTCGATCCTAATAATGCGGACAAGGTATGCAAGCTCCAGCGCTCAATCTATGGGCTGGTGCAAGCATCTCGGAGTTGGAACATTCGCTTTGATGAGATGATCAAAGCGTTTGGGTTTACACAGACTTATGGAGAAGCCTGTGTTTACAAGAAAGTGAGTGGGAGCTCTGTAGCATTTCTCATATTATATGTGGATGACATACTATTAATGGGAAATGATATAGAATTCTTGGAAAGCATAAAGGCCTACTTGAATAAGTGTTTTTCAATGAAGGACCTTGGAGAAGCTGCTTACATATTAGCCATCAAGATCTATAGAGATAGATCGAGACGCCTCATTGGTCTTTCGCAAAGCACATACCTTGACAAGATATTGAAGAAGTTCAATATGGATCAGTCCAAGAAGGGGTTCTTGCATGTATTACAAGGTGTGAGATTGAGCACGACTCAATGCCCGACCTCGGCAGAAGATAGAGAAAAGATGAGTGTCATCCCCTATGCCTCAGCCGTAGGGTCTATTATGTATGTCATGCTGTGTACCAGACCTGATGTGAACCTCGCCGTAAGTTTGGTAGGAAGGTACCAAAGTAATCCCGGCATGGAACACTGGACAGCGGTCAAGAACATCCTGAAGTACCTGAAAAGGACTAAGGATATGTTTCTCGTTTATGGAGGTGACAAAGAACTCGTCGTAAAGGGTTACGTCGATGCTAGCTTCGACACAGATCTGGATGACTCTAAGTCACAAACCGGATACGTGTATATTTTGAATGGTGGGGCAATCAGTAGTTGCAGTTGCAAGCAAAGCGTCGTGGCGGGATCTACATGTGAAGCGGAGTACATAGCAGCCTCGGAGGCAGCACCGGAAGCAGTCTGGATGAAGGAGTTCATCACCGACCTAGGAGTTATTCCCAATGCATCGGGCCCAATGACTCTCTTCTGTGACAACACTGGAGCTATTGCCCTTGCCAAGGAGCCCAGGTTTCACAAGAAGACCAGGCATATCAAGCGTCGCTTCAACTCCATTCGTGAACATGTTCAAGATGGAGACATAGATATTTGTAAAGTGCATATGGATCTGAATGTCGCAGATCCGTTGACTAAACCTCTTCCGCGAGCAAAACATGATCAACACCAGAACTCTATGGGTGTTCGATTCATCAAAATGTAACTAGATTATTGACTCTAGTGCAAGTGGGAGACTGTTGGAAATATGCCCTAGAGGCAATAATAAAGTGGTTATTATTATATTTCCTTGTTCATGATAATTGTCTATTGTTCATGCTATAATTGTGTTATCCGGAAATCGTAATACATGTGTGAATACATAGACCGCAACATGTCCCTAGTAAGCCTCTAGTTGACTAGCTCGTTGATCAATAGATGGTTATGGTTTCCTGACCATGGACATTAGATGTCGTTGATAACGGGATCACATCATTAGGAGAATGATGTGATGGACAAGACCCAATCCTAAACATAGCACTAGATCGTGTAGTTCGTCTGCTAAAAGCTTTTCAAATGTCAAGTATCATTTCCTTAGACCATGAGATTGTGCAACTCCCGGATACCGTAGGAATGCTTTGGGTGTATCAGACGTCACAACGTAACTGGGTGACCATAAAGGTGCACTACAGGTATCTCCGAAAGTGTCTGTTGGGTTGGCATGAATCGAGAATGGGATTTGTCACTCCGTGTGACGGAGAGGTATCTCTGGGCCCACTCGGTAATGCATCATCATAATGAGCTCAATGTGACTAAAGAGTTAGCCACGGGATCATGCATTACGGAACGAGTAAAGAGACTTGCCGGTAATGAGATTGAACAAGGTATAGGGATACCGACGATCGAATCTCGGGCAAGTATCATACCGGTAGACCAAGGGAATTGTATACGGGATTGATTGAATCCTCGACATCGTGGTTCATCCGATGAGATCATCGTGGAACATGTGGGAGCCAACATGGGTATCCAGATCCCGCTGTTGGTTATTGGCCGGAGAGATGTCTCGGTCATGTCTGCATGGTTCCCGAACCCGTAGGGTCTACACACTTAAGGTTCGGTGACGCTAGGGTTGTTATGGAAAATAGTATGTGGTTACCGAATGTTGTTCGGAGTCCCAGATGAGATCCCGGACGTCACGAGGAGTTCCGAAATGGTCCGGAGGTGAAGAATTATATATGGGAAGTCCAGTTTCAGTCACCGGAATGGTTTCGGGGGTTATCGGTATTGTACCTGGACCACCGGAAGGTGTCCGGGGGTCCACCGGGTGGGGCCACCTGCCCCGGTGGGCCAAGTGGGCTGAGCAAGGGAGGGAACCAGCCCCTGGTGGGCTGGTGCGCCCCCCCCCCCAAGGGGCCCAAGGCGCCTAGGGTTGGAAACCCTAGGGGGTGGGGGCGCCTCCCACCAAACTTGGGGGGCAAGTTCCCCCCCTTGGCCGCCGCCCCCCTTAGATGGGATCTAAGGGGGCCGGCCCCCTCTCCCCTTCACCCTATAAATAGAGGGGGGGTGGGAGGGCAGCAGCACCTGATCCCTGGCGCAGCCCTCCCCCCTCTCCAACACCTCCTCCTCCTCCGTTGAGCTTGGCGAAGCCCTGCCGGAGAACTGCAAAGTTCCACCACCACGCCGTCGTGCTGCTGGAGCTGTCTTCCTCAACATCTCCCTCCTCCTTGCTGGATCAAGGCGCGGGAGACATCACCGGGCTTCACGTGTGTTGAACACGGAGGCACCGTTGTTCGGTGCTTAGATCGGAATCGACCGCGATCTGAATCGCTGCGTGTACGACTCCTCCAACCGCGTTCTTGCAACACTTCCGCATCGCGATCTTCAAGGGTATGAAGATGCACTCCTCTCTCTCTCGTTGCTAGTCTCTCCATAGATTGATCTTGGTGATGCGTAGGAATTTTTTTTGATTTACTACTATGTTCGCCAACAGTGTGATGACCCACAAGTGTAGGGGGTCAATTGTAGTTCTTTTGATAAGCAAGAGTGTCAAACCTAACGAGGAGCAGAAGGAAATGACAAGTGGTTTTTAGCAAGGTAATTTCTGCAAGCACTGAAATTGTCGGTAACAGGTAGTTTGATAGCAAGATAATTTATAACGAGCAAGTAACGGTAACGGTAAATAAAATGCAGCAAGGTAGTCCAATCGTTTTGTGGCAAAGGACAGGCCAAAATGGTCTCTTATAATAAGCAAAGCGTTCTAGAGGGCACACGGGAATTTCACCAAGTCACTTTCATCATGTTGGTTTGATTTGTAACACCCCCAGTGGTTAACTACAGTAATCACCCTTTTGATTATGCCAAGTCAGCATGATTAACAGTGCATGATCATCATTTGCATCATATTGCATTCCAACTCCTAAGTCAAATTCAAATTTAAACTAAAGTGGAAAATAAAAGTTGTTCAGATCCAGAAACAAAAATGTACATCATGTTGCAAATGATCCAGAGGCTAATATAAAATTAGCAGCAGTGTTAACTAAAATATTTAAGTGGCTCAAACAAATAGAAACAGCAGCAAGACAGCACTATTTAATCTTTTCTCAATTAAATTAAATCCAAACAAAAAGATATGGACACCAAGCTATTTTATTGCAGTGGTATACAATACCCTGTGATTTGTGGACCAGGTCACAATTTTTACAAAAGTCATTTGGGTGCCTAGCTAATTACAAAACAGGAAATGAGAATAAATAAAAAGAAAAGACAAAACAAAATAAAGATAAAAAGAGAAACACCCCCCTCCCCCCCCCGGCCCAACTGGGCCCCAGCCCAGCTGGCCCATGCCGGCCCACCCCCCACATCCTTCTTATCCCCTCACTCCCCGTAACACTAGCCCACCGACACCCCACTCCCCCCCCCCACCGAACGAATCCCTCTCTCTCTCTGTTCCTCTCGATCCAGATCGGGGGAACTGGCCCCGACGCGCCGGTCGCCGCCCCGCCGTGCCTCCATCCTCCTCCGCGGGGTCACGTCGCCGGCGCCGTCCCTCCGGCCTCCTGCATCTCCCTCCTGCACCGCGCCGTCTCCCCGAGCCCTGCGCGCGCTCCTCCTTGGCTTCGCCGTCGCACGCCGCCGTCCCCGTCTCCCATCGCCGGCCATCACCGAGCCTCGGCCCGTTCAGCAACGCTGGTGGAGGCATCGGCCTCCGCTCCCCACCTTCCCCTTTCCCCGTACAGGACGTCGCCGCGCCCACCGCCTGCGCCTGCGGCCAACGCGCGCCCCGCCCAGCGCACTCTGCCCTGCCCGTGTGTCGCTCAACGCCGCGCTGCAGCTACTGGCGCCCGCGCCTCTTCCCCCCCCCCCCCCCGCATGCTCTTCGCCGCTTCCGGCCTCCTTCCCCTCACCCACAGCCGCCCGCGACAGCGCGGCCTCGCCGCCGGCTCCGCTGCCCGTTCCCCTGTGTCGGCCAAGCCCGTGGCCTCGCCCTGGCGCTGCTCTCCCCTCGCTTGCAGCTGCTGTCGCTCGTCAGGGTGGCCGTCGGCGCCCCGCCGCCGCCCTGTTTGCCTCGCCCCGTCGGGCGCCCGGGTCCAGGCGCCCAGCGCCCGTCCCTCCCATGTCGACCTGGGCGGGTGCCCAGTCGGGCTACGCCCAGCGCCCGCTAGGCTCCTCCCTGGGCCTATGACAGACGGGGCCCATCCCCTGTTTAAAACGGAATTAAAAATAAATAAATATTAATTAATTAGTTAATTAAATGAATAATTAACTTAATTAATTCTGTTTAGTTAAACTAATTAAATAGTTAGTCTAATTAATCTGTTAATTAGTGTTAGTAGACTATGACATGTGGGTCCCCCTTGACCCTGTTGACTGGTCAACCTTGACCCAGTCAACGCTGACTGGATCTGCTGACTGGACCATTTGACTTAGTCAACCTATTTAAATAAATTCCAGAAATTAATAAAAACTTTAGAAAATCATATTAAATAATCCGTAACTCTGATGGAAATACTTTGTACATGAAAATCGCTCAGAACAATGAGACGAATCCGAATACGCGGTCCGTTCGTCCGTCACACGTCCCTAACTATCCGAACATGCAACCGTTCCTCTCCGGTCATCTGTCTGACAAATGTCCGGAACCGGGAAAACATTCCCGGATGGATTCCTCCTTCCTCGGTGACGTGCAACCATACGTTAGGACACACCCGGCACTGCTTATTGTCATGCCGTACTTTGCGTTGCTCATGTTTGCTCTATATTTATACTGTTTTCTCCCCCTCTTCTCTCTCGATAGATCCCGACGCAGCTTCGGAGACCGAAGACAGCATTGACAACCTTGCCCTTGCCGCCGAGCAACCAGGCAAGCCCCCCCTTTGATCATCCCGATATCGCCCATTCTATTTCTCATGCTTGCATTAGAATTGCTGCTGCTGCTGCTGCTTTACCTATTCTGATGCATAGCCTGTTCATTGTAACCTGCTGTTGATAATTACCTACATATCCTAAACTGTTTAGTCTAGGCTGGGTAGAGACCTATCAGTGACCCCACTTATCCCGACTGCCGCGCTGGATCGTCAGAAGACCCGATCAACGGGATTGAAGACCAGGCCCCGACACCGCACATCACCCCCTTTAGTTGTAACGACACTGCAGAGTTACTATCGAGTGCCGAGGGTGAAACCTCTTATAGCACTCCTGATGTTAACTCTGTAGAGAAGCTATTTGGTCGTGGTCATCGAGGGTGATTCCTCCTTCTCCACTTCCGATACGACGCTGTCATGCAACACATCAAGTGTGAACCCAGCGAGGGTGATTCCTCCTACGTTCACCTTGACAGATACATCGGTAGGAATCCAACGAGGGTGATACCTCGGATTCCCTTGATGTTATGGACACACGGATAGTTGGACTTTACACTGTTCCTTGGATAGGCGGGTCGGCCCTGAGGGGTACCCGCGTGCGCCTGAGAGGCGAGTGTTGTGAAGACGAGTGCCTGTGTGGTGCCCGAGTGGTGAATACGAGGCGCGGCCGGGCATTCTTAACCCTTGCCGCAAGTCCTCGAGACGGGGCGACGGGGTCACATCTTTCGTGAGTCTCTGCTCGTTACCGCAAGCCCCTAGTCCTAGCGATTTGGATATTTGATCCGAGCAGGCCTCTGGTCTGATAGCACTAACCATCACGTGGGCATAGTATGGGCGTTCTGCATCGTAGCATCAGCCGAAAGCTCTGTCAGACGTCTAGTACAGCCTTGCGGCCGGGACGGACCGGCGCCCCCCTGGTGCCTGGCTTCCCCCTGCACGCAACGACTCGGAGTGCACAGGGCGATGGCCAAAGACCTCTGAGCGCTTAGGATGTAGACCGACGGGGACCTCTCTGCTGAGCTGTAGGTAGGGTTGCGATGTGTCGTTTGGCCGAGGCCGGGCATGACCCAGGAAAGTGTGTCCGGCCGAAGTTAATCGAGCGTGTTAGGTAAGTTGGTGCACCCCTGCAGGGAAGAACACTTCTATCGATAGCTGGTCCTACGCTAAAGGACACTCGGAGTTGTATCCCGATCGATACAACTAGAACTGGATACCTGTGATGAGACCTGGATACTATGGCTCTGGGATTGCTTTCTCGCAGGGAGTCGAGAAAGGATCTCTGGGTGAGGTTGAGACTTAATGTTACTACTACATTATATTGTAATGTTCTACTCTCTTCTACTGCTGCAAGACCTCTGAAGATGCTAGTCTTCGATAGGACTAGGCCTTCTCTCTATTCTTGCATTTCTGCAGCCCAGTCCACATATACAGCCTCCCCTTGAAAATGTTGCATATGTAGTGTAGATCCTTGCTTGCTGAGTACTTCTGAGTACTCACGGTTGCTTTGTTTTCCTTTTTCTCCCCATATCAGTTTGACGTGACCAGAGGACGGAGCCCCCTGAGACAGATGCCCCGACGATCGCTACTACTACTACCCAGAGGATGGATACTACTACGAGTTGACTAACGACCAGGAGTAGGATCAGTGGGTCCCAGGCAGGAGGCCTTCGCCTTTCGATCGTAGTGTTTTATTTTGCCCCGCCTTTCTAAAGGCCTTTCTGTTCCTATTTCATATCTGTACTCAGATATCTGATGCTTCCGCTGACGCTTGTTCACAAGCTTATGTATTCGAGCCCTCGAGGCCCCTGGCTTGTAATATAAAGCTTGTATGACTTTATTTATGTTTTAGAGTTGTGTTGTGATATCTTCCCGTGAGTCCTTAGGCTTAATCGTGTGCATTTGCGTGTATGATTAGTGCACGATCGGGCCGGGGGCGTCACATGATTCATGTTCGCTACTTTGATAATTTGATGTGTGGGTGGACCGGTGCTTAGGTGCTGTTCTTACTTGAACAAGCCTCCTACTTATGATTAACCCCCTCGCAAGCATCCGCAAATACGAGAAAAGTATTAAGATAAAATCTAACCATAGCATTAAACATTTGGATCCAAATCGGTCCCTTACAGAATAGCGCATAAACTAGGGTTTAAGCTTCTGTCACTCTATCAAACCATCATCTAATAACTACTCCACAATGCATTCCCTTAGGCCCAAAGATGGTGAAGTGCCATGTAGTCGACGTTCACTTGACACCACTAAGGGAATCACAACATACATATCATCAAAATATGAAGCATATATCAACTTCACATGATTACTTGCAACATGACTTCTCCCGTGACCTCAAGAACAAAAGTAACTACTCACAAATGATATTCATGCTCAAGATCAGAGAGGTATTAAATAGCATAATGGATCTGAACATATAATCTTCCACCAAATAAACCATATAGTGATCAACTACAAGATGTAATCAACACTACTAGTCACCCACAGGTACCAATCTGAGGTTCCGATACAAAGATTGAACACAAGAGATGAACTAGGGTTTGAGAGGAGATGGTGCTGTTGAAGATGTTGATGGAGATTGGCCTCCCAAAGATGAGAGGGTTGTTGGTGAGGACGATGGCTTCGATTTCCCCCTCCGGGAGGGAAGTTCCCCACGTGGAATCGCTCCGCTAGAGGGCAAAAGTGCTCCTGTCCAAGTTCCGCCTCAAGACGGCGGCGCTCTATCCTGAAAGTCCTCTCCTTAATTTTTCTAGGTCAAAAGACCTTATGTACCAGAAGATGGGCACTGGAGGTTGGCTGGGCTGGCCACAACCCACCAGGGCGCGCATGGGAGGCCTGGAACGCCTGGGAACCTATTCTGCATATTATGAGAGCTGAAAATAGGTTCTCTGACATAGCTTTTTCAGGTCCAGAATTCCTGCTGCCTTCATTCTCCCTCTTTGTGTAAACCTTGCATATTATGAGAGAAAAGGCATTATAATTACTCCATAAAGCATTATTATGCATAAAAAACAATATAAATAACAGTAGGAAAACATGATGCAAAATGGACGTATCATCGCGTTCGAGACATCTTTATCTGATTTTGGCACGTCGTTCATTTGCCCCACTGTGGTGCTTGGGCAGTGGAACAGGCGCGGCAACCCTCCCGTGGTCGGATCTGGCAGGGGACACACTAGCAGGGTTGCCTTGTTGGTCTTCTATGTTTTACGTGTGACCTAGTTGTCAGCGTTCTCGGATCTCATTGTCCGCTGGCAGGATCGGCGCTCTACATACCCTCTTCAATGATGGCTTGGTGTGTTCAGTGCAACGGTATCTGGTGCTACCTATTGTGGCGCAATCTCCTTCCTTGTCAGTAGTCTAGGTTGACCTGTGTTGGGTGTGGCTTCTCCGGTTTTCTTGCTCGACTTTGAGTTCATGGCATTCTTGCTACTGTCTCAGATGTCTTTTCCATTTGACCTATTGTGTAAGAAGATTTTCTCACTTAGGGAGTGATGGACTAAGGGGTCCTCGGGGCGACGGCCCATTGTACGTGTGCCGGACTGGCAGAGCCATGTGGTGATCGGAGATCGGTGAAGCCGTGGTGTGCCCTCCAAGTTAAGGGTGGACGAGATCTTTTTCCCTCTTGTTGTAACCTATCTTCGGTAACCCTAACCCTATCGGTTTCTATATAAACCAAGGGTTGTAGTCATTAGACCTCATAGCCTAGGGTTTAGCTCATGCTGATCTTGAGGTAGATCTACTCTGTAAACTCCATCATATATTCAATACAATCAAGCATGACGTAGGGTTTTACCTCTTTGAGAGGGCCCGAACCTGGGTAAACACTGTGTTCGTCATGTCCTGTTATCCATTGATCCTAGATCCACAGCTCGGGACCTCCTACCCCGAGGTCTGCCGGTTTTGACACCGACATTGGTGCTTTCATTGAGAGTTCTGCTGTTGGACCACCGAAAGGATCGATGGCTCGCCTAGTCATTGGAGAGGACATCAGTTCCATGGACCTCTTCGTCCCTGGACAACTCTTCTCTTTTGGCAGCATCGTGTTGCACGCTAATCCGACCAGCCGTCTTGGTCAGGTCGACAACTTCGCTCCCGAACACCGGATTCGATTCGGCAGTCTCGAGTACGTCACTGACGCGCGGGGGGATCTGGTTTTCACCGGATTCATCACCCCCGCAGGCCTTGCCGCACCTACTACGACTTACGCCTCCGATCCGATCTGCGAATCGGCCCCAGTCTACCAAATGGCTTTGAGCCAGGAAGGACTCCTTGAGAGAGGGGACCTCACCCCACTGTCAACCGAACCTACATCGACGGAGGATTTACCCCCGGCCCTTGACGCAGAACCAGAGGTCAGAGGCCAAGATTCGATCTCAGCCGAGCTCCTCGCCCACAATACCCCGCTGGCTTCGAGCCCGCACCCTGAGTCGGCGAACGGTGGCCAGGGGTCACCCCCGGCCCAAAACGATCGAACCTCAAACTTCGGCGTGGAAGGTGCACGGGAGGGTCAAGGTACACCCTCAGTTTCCGAGGACAATCCGGTGCCTCTCGAGGCTTCGGTCCCGAATCCTGGAGATAGGACCGTCCTGAGCCAAGGATCGGTTGAATCACAGACCGACCTCCGCTTCATCACCACAAAGTCTGGCCTAGAGCCGTCAAGCCCGGTAACCCTCGATATGTTGAACGAGGCGCTGGACCGGATTCAGAAAATGGCCATCCAGGAGAACCCGCCCTCTGCCCTCAATAGCCAACCCTTCGAGGCGTTCAACAGGGAATTTTGTGACCCACCCACCACCCATTTGGTAGCAACTATAGATGATTTAACCGATATATTAGACTACAATTCGGAGAATGCCGAATACATGGACGAGGAGGACGTAACCTCGGCTTATACTGAGGTCAGTCCTCCCGTCACGGGCCACTGGTCGGCCACGTCCACCTACGATATTTACATGGTGGACACCCCCAAAGACGGCGACGGCACTCCCAATCAGGACAGAGGCAAGCCCAGAGACGAGCCGCCCAAACGACGAAAACAACACCGCCGGTCAAAGCCACGCCGAAGCCATACGAGCAACATAGACTCGGTGGAGAACGGCACCGAGAATAATACGGGTGACCCCGCCGAAGCCGCAGCCAACGAGCATCACCAGGATGACCCTGCGGGGTAGGAGGACCCGCTCAATCCGGAAGGCCGTGAAGACTCCGAGGATAGCAACTACCTTCCACTCTCTAAAGAGGAGGCAAGTCTCGGGGAGGATGACTTTATCGTCCCCGAAGACCCTCTGGAGCAGGAAAGGTTTAAGCAGAGGCTTTTAGCCACTGCCCGCAGCCTGAAGAAACAAAAGTGCAAAATCAAGGCCGAACAAGACACCCTCAATGAGCGGTGGACCAAAGTCCTAGCCGCCGAATAAGGATACGGCCACGAACAGCAAGTTAAGAGCTATCCAAATCGAAAGTTGCTGCCCCAGTTCGACGATGAAGCCTTAGAGCCAACACGTCCAACATACACACGTGCCGAACAGCCGGACCGTCCCCCTAGAGGACAAGAAAGAGAAGCTGACGAGGCCAAACACCCAGCCGCCCCACCTCGCCGTTACGACAAGGGTCAAGCGCGGCCCACTTACGAATACGACCTTCGCCATGACCTAGACGCCAGGGGAGGTCACACCAGGTCCATTTACTGACCCAGGGAAGACTCGCCCGCTTACCGGGAAGCATACTATGATCGGGCAAACCGAAAAGATAGAGTCTGGGAACAGCAGCAGATTCAGAGGACCGAAGACCTCCGACGCGACATAGCCCTAGCCCGGGGCACCGCACACCCCCTGTGCTTCACAGAGAGGGTAATGCAACACCAATTCCCGGAAGGCTTCAAGCCTGTGAACATTGAATCATACAATGGAACCACGGATCCAGCCGTATGGATAGAGGATTTCCTTCTCCACATTCACATGGCACGAGGAGATGACCTCCACGCCATTAAATATCTGCCGCTAAAGCTCAAAGGCCCAGCTCGGCACTGGTTGGACAGCCTCCCCGCAGACTCTATAGGTTGTTGGGAAGAGCTGGAGGATGCTTTTCGAGCAAACTTTCAGGGCACCTATGTCCGGCCTCCGGACGCCGACGACCTAAATCGCATTAGGCAACAACCCGGAGAATATGCCCGACAGTTCTGGAAATAATTCCTTACCAAGAAAAACCAGATTGTCGACTGTCCGGACGCCAAAGCCTTGGCCGCCTTCAAGCATAGTGTCCGGGATGAATGGCTCATAAGGCAGCTCGGCCAGGACAAGCCACGAACTATGGCAGCCCTTACTTCTCTCATGACCCGCTTTTGCGCAGGCAAGGACAGTTGGCTTGCATGTAAAACCACCAATCCCGATACTCCTGGTACTTCTGAAGTCCGGGACGGAAACGAAAAGCCACGACGCAGCAAGAACAAACATCGCCACAATGATGGCGAAGGCGAGGATACGGCAGTAAACGCCAGATTTCGAAACTCGAAGTCCGGACAGCGCAAAAAGGCCCCTAAAGGCAACTGCGACGGCCCGTCCAGGCTAGACACTATTTTGGACAGGCCCTGCCAGATCCATGGCACATCCGAAAAGTCTGCCAACCACTCCAACCGTAATTGTTGGGTGATAAAGCAGGCTGGCAAGCTCAACGCCGAAGACTCGGGCAAAAGCCCACGCAGCGAGGACGATGATGAGCCCTGCAGGCCGAATAGTGGAGGCCAGAAACCCTTCCCCTCCGAAGTCAAGACGGTAAACATGATCTACACTAGGTCGGCTAAGAGGGCAAAGGGAGAACCCCTGCGATTGTACTACTGGCTTGCTCGGTCAAGTACCTCAGGAGGAAAAAGCCGAAAACTGATCGTCATAGTAAGCGTGAACGGGTCTGCGATCCGATGACGAGGTTGGACTCTAAAAATCGTTGGCGATTTAGCCGTGTCACATGAAGGGTTCGTCTTAACACAAACCATGTGATTGGAAAGGGCAAGCTTCGACCCCCAAGTACATCACACATACACAGGGGGCTAGTCCCTAGTCCCCACCGTCAAGCTCCTACGGCTAAGTGAAGGCAGTAAAACCGAATAGTCTGATTGCCCGGTTTCATTCCCACACTACCGCCTCCGGGCACCAAGACGTTGGCTAAGGGTTACAATGCGGAGACAAAACACCCCTCATGATATTCACTTGGGGGCTGAAGCTAATGACAGGTAGCGTTCAGAATTAACATACGGCCACACAGGAGTCAAAATTAAATCGTGACACAAGTCAGGCAGGTGCATAATAAAGCATAAGTTCCACTTGATACAAATTTGCCACAACTACTCAAGCATTATATTTTTCGAACATTGGCCCTCTATCGCCCGCGCTCCGGTCATCACCTGCATGAAGTACAGATCAGGGCGGCGATGCTTCTTCCCCTGGGGCGAAGGAGCAGTGGCCATCTCCATTGGATTAATCCTTGGCCAATGAACCATTGTCTTTGCAAACGCGAGCCGAGCCCCCTCAAGGCAAGCCCACCTCTTCACAGCGTCAATCCGGAGCGGCGCCTCCCTCAGCCTCTGCACAAGGCCGAAGTAGGTGTCCGAAAGGGGCTCGGCCGGCCACAGGTTGACACAGAGGTCCTTCAAGGCCAGCTCGGACATCTGATGCATCTCCATCAGCTGCTTCATTTGATCGCTGAGGAGGGGCGGATGCTCTGAGTCCGAAAACTGCGACCAAAAAAGCCGCTCCGTGGCGTCCTCCTTGTGGGTGGCATAGTGCCTCGCCGCGGCCGCCGCATTCTTTGGGAGTTCGGCGAAAACGCCTGCAGAGCGCCAGACCCTCGTGAGAAGGTTGAATCTATTGCCTCCGAACACACTCTACAGTAAATATTTCTTACAATTGGCAATTTGCGCGGCTTGCCGGAGCTCCTCCCGGACACCTCGAGTGTCGCTCCTCACCTCCTGAAGCTCCTTCTCTACCTTAGTTAGCCGGGAGGATTGCTCCTCCTGCCCCTTCCCAAGGACCTCCAGCTTCTTGGCGGCATCCTGGAGCTCCACTTGGACTTCGGTCACCCGAGCCTCATGTTGCTCGGCGGCAAGCTTGGCCTTCTCAAGCTCGGCCACTACCTTCTCAGCGGGCGCCTTCTTCTCGGTCGCCTCGGCCTCGGCCTTCTTCAGGGCCTCCTTTAAACCCTCGACCTTAGCGGCCGCAGCTGCAAGATCATCACAACAAAGAATCAGTAAATAGACCGGACAGTCACTATCCGGCAAGTACGCATCTTTTTACGGAGCTTACCTTGCGCCTCATCAACCCGTTTGTTTACAAGGTTTTGCTCTTGATCGGAAAGCTTGAGCTTCCGATCCATCTCCTCTAACGCTGCGGCATTAGCAGCCGCGGCCACGGACGATGCCTGCGTCAGCAAAGGAAATGTCAACATTGTTAATCGACCTACTGAATTTGATCCTCTGCAGGTCTCTTCGAGGTCCTGGCAGAGTCTCGGGGGTTGCTATGTATGCGACCTACCTAAACTAACAAATTATAAACCGCCTTATAAGAAGCATTACTTGACTTACCTCAAAGCCCGTTAGAAGGCCTTGGACAGTGTCGTTCAGTCCGGACTGGACGGACCAAACGCCCTACATAACCGCACTCATAAGAGTGCGGTGCCTGTCAATGATGGCAGAGTTGTTCACCAACTCCTCCAACACCTCTGGCCAGCCGACCGCCGACCGTGTAGAGGTGTTCGGTGCTGGCGCTGGCCCCCCGGTCCTTTCCCCGCTGGGAGGAGTTTGTGCCGTCGAAGGCCTTGGGGGCTCGGGGGCGGTTGGCAGTTGGGATCCGGTTGGTCCGGACTCTTTTCCCGTGTCAGCCAGAAGGGACGCTCCCTCCTGGTCATCGGTGACCAAGGTGTTAACCTCGGCCATTATAGCAACGACCTCCCCCTCCATGGTCGGAGGAGGAGGAGTCCTTTGGGACCGCACCTCTTCGGCCTCTTCGAGGATCAAAGGAGGCACGAAATGCGTCATTGACCCACTGTCCGCCAGTTCGGCGGGCGGTGACGTCCCGTCCGAAATCTGCTCGGTGGGGCGCTCATGTGGGGGGCTGCAGTTCAGAGGGGTTAACCTTCAACTAAAGACTACTAAAAGCATGACAGCTGAAAATACAGACACCTTACCTGCTGCCAGGGGGCTTGACCCTGGGTTCCTTCTTCGAGGGCTCCTCGAACGCCTCGGACTTCTCATCGCCCGAGCTGTCAGGTATAACCAGCTTAGGCCGGTGTCATCTCTTTGGGGTCGGGGAACGCTGAACCTCCTCGGCGTCTTCGGACGCCGGCCTCTTTTTGAAGTGCGAAGTGGCACTCTCCTCTTCGTCTTCCTCCTCTTCATCCCCATCCTGTACGGATGAGGCTGCGGCATCTCCAGACCGGTTGCCCAGACGGATCCTACGACGGAGGCCTTCCCTGGCCTCCGGTGCTTCTTGTTTCTTACCCTTCTTAGCGGGCGCCTTGTAGGGCACCACGACCAGCATCTTCTCGAGCTGCTCTGATCGGGGCCCCTCTGGCAGCGGTGCCGTGTCGTGGGAAACCACGGCCACCTATGGGGCCATGAGCCCCTTCTGGTTCGGTGGGGGACGGGCACATTGCACAAAGAGCGGAGAAGCATAACACAGCGCGGCAGAGATCACACGGGCAGTTTTTACCCAGGTTCGGACCGCCGTGAGGCATAAAACCCTACTCCGGCTTTGGTGGATTGATGGTGGAAAAATGGTGGAGGAACGCAGCGCTCCTGCCCGTCAAGGTCGCCTCGGGGCGAGAGCAGCTACGCGCGTATAAGTGTGCGAGGGTCCAAATCCCCTCTATGGTTGCCATGGGCCTCCTTTTATAGATCAAGGGGTCACCACAATGGCAAATCAGTCTTTCCATGCTGATTAGATAGCAAACAGTGCTATCATACCTAACTCTGTAGGCTGACAGAGCGCATTAAATGCGCCGCTCAACGTCACATCTCAGCTTGCCCAGCAGGCCCTGCCGGGCTATTCTGCCAGCTTCGCGCCTGCTTGCTTGACACGTCCCAGGACGGGTGTCACCTGGAGGTATTTTCTGTAGGAAGTGGCTGCCATGTGGTAAATAGTAGTCACTTAGTCACTTTGGAGTTTGGCACCGCACTGATCGACGACGTGCGTCATGATGAGGTGGTGCGGTGGAGTTGTTTGCCTCCGTATGTTGGGCAACGTTGCATGGAAAACAAAACAAAAAATCTACGCACACGCAATGATCTATCCATGGAGATGCATAGCAATGAGGGGGAGAGTGTGTCTACGGACCCTCGTAGACCGTAAGCGGAAGCATTTCGCAACGCGGTTGATGTAGTCGAACTTTCTTCGCGCTCCACCGATCGAGTACCGAACGTACGGCACCTCCGAGTTCTGCACACGTTCAGCTCGGTGACGTTCCTTGCCTTCTTGATCCAGCAAGGTGTCGAGGTAGTAGATGAGTTCCGTCAGCACAATGGCATAGTGACAGTGATGCTGACGTGATCCGTGCAGGGCTTCGCCTAAGCACCGCGAGAATATGACCGGGGGTGTAAACTGTGGAGGGGGGCGCCGCACACGGCTAACAATTGACGTTCTATGTGCTAGGGGCACCCCCCCACATATATATAGGTGGGAGGGAGAGGGGTGGCAGCCAAGGAGGCGCCCAAGTAGGCCGAATCCTACTTGGGGCCTTCCTATGGCCGGCGCTCCCCTCTTCCTTATCTGCCGGAGGGGGAAGGAAAGAGGAGGGGGGAGAAAGGGAAGGGGGAGGCCAAATCCCCCCTTTCCTTTCTCTTCCCCTCTTTCCTTCTCCCCCTGGTTCGGCCCATATGGGAGGCGCACCAGCCCCTGGTGGCTGGTGCGTTTCCCCTCTTGGCCCATAAGGCCCATATCTTTGCCGGGGGGTGCCCGGAACCCCTTCCGGTGACCCGATATGTACCCGGTACCCTCCGAAACACTTCCGGTGTCCGAATACCATCGTCCCATATATCAATCTTTACCTCTCGACCATTTCGAGACTCCTCGTCATGTCTGTGATCTCATCCGGGACTCCGAACAACATTCGGTCACCAAATCACATAACTCATATAATACAATATCGTCATCGAACGTTAAGCGTGCGGACCCTACGGGTTCAAGAACTATGTAGACATGACCGAGACACCTCTCCGGTCAATAACCAATAGCGGAACCTTGATGCTCATATTGGCTCCTACATATTCTACGAAGATCTTTATCGGTCGAACCGTTATGACAACATACGTTATTCCCCTTGTCCATCGGTATGTTACTTGCCCGAGATTCGATCATCGGTATCTTCATACCTAGTTCAATCTCGTTACCGGCAAGTCTCTTTACTCGTTTCGTAATACATCATCCCATGACTAACTCATTAGTCATTTGCTTGCAAGGCTTATTATAATGTGTATTACCGAGAGGGCCCAGAGATACCTCTCCGATACTCGGAGTGACAAATCCTAATCTCGATTCATGCCAACCCAACAAAACACCTTCGGAGATACCTGTAGAGCATCTTTATAATCACCTAGTTACGTTGTGACGTTTGATAGCACACAAGGTATTCCTCCGGTATCCGGGAGTTGCATGATCTCATAGTCAAAGGAATATGTATTTGACATACATGAAAGTAGTAGCAATAAACTGAACGATCATTATGCTAAGCTAACGGATGGGTCTTGTCCATCACATCATTCTCCTAATGATGTGATCCCATTATCAAATGACAACTCATGTCCATGGTTAGGAAACCTTAACCATCTTTGATCAACGAGCTAGTCAAGTAGAGGCTCACTAGGGACACGGTATTTGTTTATGTATTCACACATGTATTTAAGTTTCCGATCAATACAATTCTAGCATGAATAATAAACCTTTATCATGAATAAGGAAATATAAAATAACAACTTTATTATTGCCTCTAGGGCATATTTCCCTTAGTCTCCCACTTGCACTAGAGTCAATAATCTAGTTCACATCGCCATGTGAATAACACCCATAGTTCACATCGTCATGTGATTAACACCTATAGTTCACATCGCCATGTGACCAACACCCAAAGGGTTTACTAGAGTCAATAATCTAGTTCACATCGCCATGTGATTAACACCCAAAGAGTAATAAGGTGTGATCATGTTTTGCTTGTGAGAGAAGTTTAGTCAACGGGTCTATCACATTCAGATCCATATGTATTTTGCAAATTTCTATGTCTACAATGCTCTGCATGGAGCTACTCTAGCTAATTGCTCCCACGTTCAATATGTATCCAGATTGAGACTTAGAGTCATCTAGATTAGTGTCAAAGCTTGCATCAACGTAACTCTTTAGGATGAACTCTTTATCACCTCCATAACCAAGAAACATTTCCTGAGTCCACTTTAAGGCACCTAAGGATAATTTTGACCGCTGTCCAGTGGTCCACTGCTGGATCACTCTTGTACCCTCTTTGCCAGATAAGTGGCAAGATAAACATCAGGTGTGGTACACAGCATGGCATATCGTATAGAACCTATGGCTGAGGCATAGGGAATGACTTTCATTCTCTCTCTATCTTCTGCCGTGGTCAGGCTTTGAGTCTTACTCAACTTCGCACCTTACAATACAGGCAAGATCTCCTTCTTTGACTGACCATTTTGAACTCCTTCAAAATCTTGTCAAGGTATGTATTCATTGAAAGTATTATCATACGTCTTGATCAATCTCTATAGATCTTGATGCCCAATATGTAAGCAGCTTCACCGAGGTCTTTCATTGAAAAATTCTTATTCAAGTATCCTTTTATGCTATCCAGAAATTCTATATCATTTCCAATCAACAATATGTCATCCACATATAATATCATAAATGCTACAGAGCTCCCACTCACTTTCTTGTAAATACAGGCTTCACCGAAAGTCTGTATAAAACCATAAGCTTTGATCACCTCATCAAAGCGTATATTCCAACTCCGAGATGCTTGCACCAGTCCATAGATGGATCGTTGGAGCTTGCATACTTTGTTAGCACCTTTAGGATCGACAAAACCTTCTGGTTGCATCATATACAGCTCTTCTTTGAGAAATCCATTAAGGAATGCAGTTTTGACGTCCATTTGCCAGATTTCATAATCATAAAATGCGGCAATTGCTAACATGATTCAGAAGGACTTAAGCATCGCTAGGGGTGAGAAAGTCTCATCGTAGTCAACCCCTTGAACTTGTCGAAAACCTTTTGCGACAAGTCAAGCTTTGTAGACGGTAACATTACCATCAGCGTCAGTCTCCTTCTTGAAGATCCATTTATTCTCCATGGCTTGCCGATCATCGGGCAAATCCACCAAAGTCCACACTTTGTTCTCATACGTGGATCCTATCTCAGATTTCATGGCCTCAAGCCATCTGTCAAAATCTGGGCTCATCATAGCTTCTTCATAATTCGTAGGTTCGCCATGGTCTAGTAACATGACTTCCAAGACAGGATTACCGTACCACTCTGGTGCGGAACGTGCTCTGTTCGACCTACAAGGTCCAGTAGTAACTTGATCTAAAGTTTCATGATCATCATCATTAGCTTCCTCTCTAGTTGGTGTAGGCATCACAGGAACGGAATTCTTTGATGTGCTACTTTCCAAATTGAGAGAAGGTACAATTACCTCATCAAGTTATACTTTCCTCCCACTCACTTCTTTCAAGAGAAACTCCTTCTCTAGAAAGGTTCCATCCTTGGCAACAAAGATCTTGCCTTCGGATCTGTGGTAGATGGTGTACCCAATTGTTTCCTTAGGGTATCCTATGAAGACACACTTCTCCGATTTGGGTTCGAGCTTATCAGGCTGAAGCCTTTTGACATAAGTGTCGCAACCCCAAACTTTAAGAAACGACAGCTTAGGTTTCTCGCCAAACCACAGTTCATGCGGTGTCGTCTCAATGGATTTAGACGGTGCCCTATTTAACGTGAATGCAACTGTCTTTAATGCATAACCCCAAAACGATAGTGGTAAATCGGTAAGAGACATCATAGATCGCACTATATCCAATAGGGTACGGTTACGACGTTCGGACACACCATTACGCTGTGGTGTTCCAGGTGGCGTGAGTTGTGAAACTATTCCACATTGTTTTAAATGAAGGCCAAACTCGTAACTCAAATATTCGCCTCCGCGATCAGATCGTAGAAACTTTATTTTCTTGTTACGATGATTCTCCACTTCACTCTGAAATTCTTTGAACTTTTCAAATGTTTCAGACTTGTGTTTCATTATGTAGATATACCCATATCTGCTTAAATCATCTGTGAAGGTCAGAAAATAAGGATACCCGCCGCGTGCCTCAACACTCATCGGACCGCATACATCAGTATGTATTATTTCCAATAAGTCATTGGCTCACTCCATTGTTCCGGAGAACGGAGTTTTAGTCATCTTGCCCATGAGGCATGGTCACAAGTATCAAATGATTCATAATCAAGTGATTCCAAAAGTCCATCTGCATGGAGTTTCTTCATGCGCTTTACACCAATATGACCTAAACGGCAGTGCCACAAATATGTATCATTATCAACTTTGCATCTTTTGGCATCATTATTATGAATATGTGCATCACTACGATCGAGATTCGATAAACCATTTACATTGGGTGTATGACCATAGAAGGTTTTATTCATGTAAACAGAACAACAATTATTCTCTGATTTAAATGAATAACCGTATTGCAATAAACAAGATCCAATCATATTTATGCTCAACGCAAACACCAAATAACATTTATTTAGGTTCAACACTAATCCCAAAGGTAAAGGGAGTGTGCGATGGTGATCTTATCAACCTTCGAATCACTTCCAACACACATCGTCACCTCGCCCTTAACTAGTCTCTGTTCATTTTGCAACTCCTGTTTCAAGTTACAAATTTTAGCAACTGAACCGGTATCAAATACCCAGGGGCTACTATGAACACTAGTAAAGTACACATCAATAACATGTATATCAAATATACCTTTGTTCACTTTGCCATCCTTCTTATCCGCCATGTTTTTGGGGCAGTTCCGCTTCCAGTGACCATTTCCTTTGCAGTAGAAGCACTCAGTTTCAGGTTTGGGTCTAGCTTTGGGCTTCGTCACGGGAGTGGCAACTTGCTTGCCATTCTTCTTCAAGTTCCCTTTCTTTCCCTTGCCCCTTTTTATTGAAACTAGTGGTCCTGTTAACTATCAACACTTGATGCTATTTCTTGATTTCTACCTTCGCCGATTTCAGCATCGCGAAGAGCTTGGGAATCGTTTTCGTCATCCCTTGCATATTCTAGTTCATCACGAAGTTCTAGTAACTTGGTGATAGTGACTAGAGAACTCTGTCAATCACTATCTTATCTGGAAGATTAACTCCCACTTGATTCAAGCGATTGTAGTACCCAGACATTCTGAGCACATGCTCACTAGCTGAGCTATTCTCCTCCATCTTGTAGGCAAAGTACTTGTCAGAGGTCTCATACCTCTTAACACGGGCATGAGTCTGAAATATCATTTTCAGCTCTTGGAACATCTCATATGCCCCATGGCGTTCAAAACATTTTTGAAGTCCTGGTTCTAAGCCGTAAAGCATGGCACACTAAACTATCAAGTAGTCATCATACCGAGCTTGTCAAATGTTCATAACGCCTGCATCTGCTCCTGCAATAGGTCTGTCACCTAGCGGTGCATCAAGGACATAATTCTTCTGTGCAGCATTGAGGATAATCCTCAGATCACGGACCCAATCCGCATCATTGCTACTATCATCTTTCAACTTATTTTTCTCTAGGAACATATCAAAAAATAGGGGAACTACGTCGCGAGCTATTGATCTACAACATAGATATGCAAAAACTATTAAGACTAAGTTCATGATAAATTTAAGTTCAATTAATCAAATTACTAATGAACTCCCACTTAAATTAACATACCTCAAGTTATTTAAGTGATACATGATCCAAATCAACTAACCCATGTCCGATCATCACGTGAGATGGGGTAGTCATCAATGGTGAACATCTCTATGTTGATCATATCTACTATATGATTCACGTTCGACCTTTCGGTCTCCAGTGTTTCGAGGCCACGTATGTACATGCTAGGCTCGTCAAGTTTAACCCAAGTATTCCGCATGTGCAAAACTGTCTTGCACCCGTTGTATGTGAACGTAGAGTATCACAGCCAACCATCACGTGGTGTCTCCACATGACGTATTGTCGCAACGGTGCATACTCAGGGAGAACACTTATACCTTGAAATTTAGTGAAGGGATCCTCTTATAATGCTACCGCCGTACTAAGCAAAATAAGATGAATAAAAGATAAACATCACAAGCAATCAAAATATGTGACATGATATGGCCATCATCATCTTGTGCTTTTGATCTCCATCTCCAAAGCATCGTCATGATCTCCATCGTCACCGGCTCGACACCTTGATCTCCATCATTGCGTCGTGGTCGTCTCGCCAACTATTGCTTCTACAACTATCGCTAACGCATAGTGATAAAGTAAAGCAATTACATGGCGTTTGCATTTCCTACAATAAAGAGACAACCATAAGGCTCCTGCCGTTTGCGGATAACTTTTACAAAACATGATCATCTCATACAATAACGTATATCACATCATATCTTGACCATATCACATCACAACATGCCCTGCAAAAACAAGTTAGACGTCCTCTACTTTGTTGTTGCAAGTTTTACGTGGCTGCTACGGGCTTCTAGCAAGAACCGTTCTTACCTACGCACCAAACGACAACGGTGTTTCATCAAGTTTGCTGTTTTAACCTTCTTCAAGGACCGGCCGCAGTCAAATTCAATTCAACGAAAGTAGGAGAAACAGACACCCACCAGCCACCTTTATGCAAAACTAGTTGCATGTCTATCGGTGGAACCGGTCTCATGTGCGTGGACATGTAAGGTTGGTCCGGGCCCGCTTCATCCCACAATACCGCCGAATCAAAATAAGACATTGGTGGCAAGCAGTACGACTATCACCGCCCACAACTCTTTGTGTTCTACTCGTGCATATCATCTACGCATAGACCTGGCTCATGATGCCACTGTTGGGAAACGTTGCATGGAAAACAAAAAAAATATTCTACGCACACGCAATGATCTATCCAGGGAGACGCATAGCAACGAGGGGGAGAGTGTGTCTACATACCCTCGTAGACCGTAAGCGGAAGAGTTTCACAACGCGGTTGATGTAGTCGAACTTTCTTCGCGCTCCACCGATCGAGTACCGAACGTACGGCACCTCAGAGTTCCTCACACGTTCAGCTCGGTGACGTTCCTCGCCTTCTGGATCCAGCAAGGTGTCGAGGTAGTAGATGAGTTCCATCAGCACAACGGTGTAGTGACGGTGATGGTGATGTGATCCGCGCAGGGCTTCGCCTAAGCACCGCAAGAATATGACCGGGGGTGTAAACTGTGGAGGGGGCGCCGCACACGGCTAACAATTGATGTTCTATGTGCTAGGGCCCCCCCCCACATATATATAGGTGGGAGGGAGAGGGGAGGCAGCCAAGGAGGCGCCCAAGTAGGCCGAATCCTACTTGGGGCCTTTCTATGGCCGCCCCCCCCCCCTTCCTTATCTGCCTGAGGGGGAAGGAAAGAGGAGGGGGGAGACAGGGAAGGGGGAGGCCGAATCCCCCCCCCCCCTTTCCTTTCTCTTCCCCTCTTTCCTTCTCCCCCTGGTTCGGCCCATATGGGGGGCGCACCAGCCCCTGGTGGCTGGAGAATTTCCCCTCTTGGCCCATAAGGCCCATATCTTTGCCGGGGGGTGCCCGGAGCCCCTTCCGGTGACCCGATATGTACCCGGTACCCTCCGGAACACTTCCGGTGTCCGAATACATCGTTCTATATATCAATCTTTACCTCTCGGCCATTTCAAGACTCCTCGTCATGTCCGTGATCTTATCCGGGACTCCGAACAACATTCGGTCACCAAATCACATAACTCATATAATACAATATCGTCATCGAACGTTAAGGTGCGGACCCTACGGGTTCGAGAACTATGTAGACATGACCGAGACACCTCTCCGGTCAATAACCAATAGCGGAACCTTGATGCTCATATTGGCTCCTACATATTCTACGAATATCTTTATCGGTCGAACCGTTATGACACCATACATTATTCCCTTTGTCCATCGGTATGTTACTTGCCCGAGATTTGATCGTTGGTATCTTCATATCTAGTTCAATCTCGTTATCGTCAAGTCTCTTTACTTGTTCCATAATACATCATCCCGTGACTAACTCATTATTCATTTGCTTGCAAGGCTTATTATGATGTGTATTACCGAGAGGGCCCAGAGATACCTCTCCGATACTCGGAGTGACAAATCCTAATCTCGATTCATGCCAACCCAACAAAACACCTTCGGAGAAACCTGTAGAGCATCTTTGTAATCACCCAGTTACGTTGTGACGTTTGATAGCACACAAGGTATTCCTCCAGTATCCGTGAGTTGCATGATATCATAGTCAAAGGAATATGTATTTGACATACATGAAAGCAGTAGCAATAAACTGAACGATCATTATGCTAAGCTAACGGATGGGTCTTGTCCATCACATCATTCTCCTAATGATGTGATCCCGTTATCAAATGACAACTCATGTCCATGTTTAGGAAACCTTAACCATCTTTGATCAACGAGCTAGTCAAGTAGAGGCTCACTAGGGACACGGTATTTGTTTATGTATTCACACATGTATTTAAGTTTCTGATCAATACAATTCTAGCATGAATAATAAACCTTTATCATGAATAAGAAAATATAAAATAACAACTTTATTATTGCCTCTAGGGCATATTTCCTTCACCGTAAGCCCCGGCAGGCCTGCCGGGATGATCTTGAGACTCGCTTCCGGGGGTAACTCCATCCCCGCCAGGCTCGCCTGCTCATCAGAGGAGGTTCTTCCCTTAGCGATATCTTGCTTCTCCGGCTCATCTTGGTCTTCTTGATCTGCACTTTGGTCCTTCAAAGAGCAGGTCTCTCATGCCTTGATTTGATCTTGAGCTTGTAATCTTGTTCCTGCACCTGTGCACAGTCTGGGCAACGGACCCAGGGTTTGTTGCACCTACAGGAGCCCCCGGGCCTGGCACGAACGCGCTGCTGGGCGTCGTCGGGGTAGGCCCTAACCAGTGCACAGGAAGGAGCGCAAGGGTGGCTTCGCCCTTTGAGATCTTCTTTGCTTATTCATTATCCCAAGCTTGGGTCAGTTTCCGATTTTCCCGCGCGTCACGTAAAGCCAATCATGGTGGGGCCACTCTGGTAATGTCCCGTGAATGACTTTAACGCACGGGCGAGTAACTGCCAATTCACTCTTCCCACCATGCCCTTATCCGTAGCAACGTATGCTATATGCATTAAGTGGGGTAGGTAACGGAGGCGCGTGGTGCGGGAGAGCATCAAGGCAGGGGCCCGGTCTTATTGGATTGGTGGGGGAGGACGGTGATTACCCGCCGGGGAATCAGCCCCCCAGCCCCAGCTCACCTATAAAAGGAAGAGCGGAGGAGGAGCGGAGGCATTCATCAACACTCCTTTCTTCCTCCTTTCCTGATTTCTTATGGTTATGCCAAAAGGGAGAGCCTGGGGGCCAGGCCCCAGGTAGTAGCTTGGGGTTGGTGATGTCGAATGCTCGCGCTGATGCTTGGGGAGTGAGTCTGGTCTAGGTCCAGAGGTGGCGCGATGGGCGAACCATCCATGGTGCAGGGGATATCAAGCTTTCCCATTGTGGTGAAATGCTTGCCTCCTCTGCCCCGACCGGCTATCCGATGAGGAGCATGGGACCTTGCCATGAGCCACTGCCACCCGTCGTCCTGGCGACCCGGTCCTTGGAGCCTTCTACACCCGTCCGGGATGCAGGGCTTGGGGCCGTTGGAAATCCCAGCATTGCCTCTTCCAACAGAACCGGGGCCGATGCTGAAGAGAGGGGCGCCTTCCTGCCCGCCAAGGTGGGGAGCGGCGCACCCCGAACCCCCTGGCCATCTTGGCCATCGGCCGCTTCTCCGGAGAAGGTGTCGGGCCGGGGGCCCGGCTTCTTTCTGGAGCGGTGGTGATGGAGGGAAACCGAGGGAAGACGGAGAAGGCGGGTGGCAGGGCGTCGGGTCGGAGTACGATGGCACCGACGCCTTCGTCTCCTTCTGGCGACCTGCCGCCTCATCTTTCTGCTCTTCCCCTCCCTTGGTGCCTTCGTCCCCCTCCAGCGGTCTTCCAGCTAAGCTTTGGTGGATGACTCCACCGGTGCTTGAGCTGGGGCTTCTTGCTAGTCCTGGGGGTGGTGACTAGGGCACCGCCGAGCTGCTCCGTGTGCCCCTCCTTGCCAGCCACGCCACTCTCAATCTTGTCAGGCTGCACCCGGCAGGCCCTGACGGAATCGAGGTGGGCTCCTGCTTTGGTGCCCCCTTTTTAGTTCTCTTCTCTTCCCACCACAATACCTGGCGGACGGAAAATGAAAGAGGAGATTACGGGGCACTTATCTTTTCTTAATCTTAAATCTGCAGGCAGTTGCCAAATTTTAGTTCAAATAACGCAATCTCTTGCATCCATTTTTGTGTCCTATAAGGTCTGTACTTGTTTGAAGCATATTAATGAAAAAAGATGAACCTTGTCGGGGACTCGTGCATGTATATGTCCATGCAGAGGCGGGATGCCTCTATATTTTTAAATAAACGAGTTTCCCCTGGCAGGCTACCCTGCTGGTTCCCTATGCTTTGTTGCCAGGAAGTTAAGCCTACCGGGCACAAATCGCGAAGAGGGACCAGCCCCCCGCCAATCCTTTTTCTACAAAGGACACTGCGACCACCCTGACCGAAGCAATGTTCGAGTCAAAGGGTGGGAGCACCTAAGTTTCAAAGGGTAGCGGGGTTTTCCTATGCACAAGTCTTTACTTATAGAACATGTATGGATACAAGGAAGAACTTATCTGTTTGGCTTGCCAGAGATCGCAGTGTAGGCTCATCTTCTTATCTCCTCTTGGGCTGAATCCACGATAGGAGCCTGCAGTTTATGCAGATGAAAATGATGCCAGATGTGATCTTATCTACATGAACATGAGATGCTCATGATATGCTTATGCATGCATGCAACTTGTCGGGGGCCCCCAGCGCTTCATTTATTTCTCTGTTGCTCAGGGTCTGCGCTTGGCTTTGTACAAAGGGGTTACATGCAACTGAGGCAAGGCCTGTACAAAAGGGTGGCTGCCGGGCAGGGCCCGACAGCCGCGCCTTACGGGTAGAACTTGCGGAGATGCTCAATGTTCCATGAGTTTTGCAATTGAATACCATCTCCGGTCTCCAGACGGACTGCGCCCGGTCTAGTGACTCGTACTACCCGATAAGTGCCTTCCCACTTTGGCGTCAACTTGTTTGTACCCTTGGCGGACTGAACGCGCCTAAGGACAAGGTCGCCTTCCTCAAAACACTGGGCATGAACCCTGCGGCTGTGATAGCGACGCAGCGCTTGCTAGTAGCGTGCAGCACGCGTAGCAGCCCGGGGATGGTTCTCCTCGAGAAGCACAGCATCGTCACGCCAGTGCTGATCCTGCACTACTTCATCGTAGGCAAGCACTCGAGGCGACCCATAAATGAGTTCCGTGGGGATAACTGCTTCTGCCCCATAGACTAGGGAGAAGGGAGTCTGCCCGGTAGCTCGATTTGGTGTCGTTCTGAGGAACCAAAGAACCACCGGCAGCTCGTCGATCCATCGCCTGCCGCATTTCTGCAGCTTATCAAATGTTCTTGTCTTGAGTCCTCGCAACACTTCAGCGTTCGCCCTCTCAGCTTGCCCATTGCTTCTGGGATGTGCAATAGAGGCAAATAAGATCTTGCTTTCGAGGGCATGAACATATTGCATGAAGGCGCGGCTCGTGAACTAGGTGCCGTTGTCGGTGATGATCCGGGCAGGGACCCTGAAGCGGCACACCAATCCTTCCAAGAACTTGATAGCTGACTGAGCAGTCACGTTTCTCATGGCATCTACTTCTAACCACTTTGTAAACTTGTCGATGGCAACGAACAAGAATTCAAAGCCCCCGGCAGCTCGGGGGAAAGGGCCGAGGATATCGAGCCCCCAGACCGAAAACGGCCATGACAAAGGGATTGTCTAAAGAGCTTGTGCAGGCAGATGGATGTTCTTGGAATGGAACTGGCAGGCTTCACACTTGGTGACTAACTCGACCGCATCTTGGAGGGCCGTGGGCCAATAGAATCCTTGTCGGAATGCTTTCCCAACCAACGCCCTTGATCCAATGTGGGAGCCGCACATGCCTTTGTGTATTTCTGCCAGCAATTCCTTTCCTTCTTCCCGCAAATGCACTTCAATTTCACACCGTTGGGCCTCCTTCTGTACAGAGTGTCATCGACAAACTGATACATACTGGCCCTTCGGGCTACTCTTTCAGCTTCCTCTTGCTCATCAGGAAGTTCTCCAGTTTGGAGGAAATGGACTATGTGCCTTGCCCAAGTTGGAGCCTGGGGCTCGGCAACAAGGACTAGCGGCACCTCCTCATCTGCAGGAGCGCATTCCTCGACCGCGGGGACTAGTGGCCCGGTAGGAGGGCGCAGCCCGGCAATCGATGGGGAGTTGTTTCCGGCAGGGTCCCTGCCAGGAGCCCCGAGAGGCTCTACCGGGAGAGGCTTACCGGAGTCCAATTTCCTCCTCTTTCGGGCCATTGTTGTCGGGGATACGGAGGGCTGAGTAAGATGGAGAACAAAAGTTCCTGGTTCCACAGGAAGCTTTTGCGCAGCACACTTTGACAGATGATTAGCAATGTTGTTTTCTGCACGGGGTACGTGCTCTGTTTGCAATCCGTCAAAGTGCTCCTCTTACCTTCTCACTTCCTCAACGTATGCCTCAATCAATGGGCTTTGGTAATCCTTGTTGACTTGTCTCACCACAAGTTGTGAGTGTCCTTGAATGATCAGCTTCTTGATTCCCAATTCAGTGGCAATCCTGAGCCCAGCAAGGAGCCCTTCATACTCTGCTATATTGTTGGTCGCCTCCTCCCGGGGAAAAAACATCTGGATGACGTACTTCAAGTGCTCTCCAGTGGGAGCAACGAGAAGCACACCAGCCCCTGCACCTTGTAGGGAGAAGGCACCATCGAAATACATAATCCATTCTTGGGGCGCTTCCTTGCCGGGGATAACTGTTTCAAGCACTTCTTTATCAGGGGTTGGCGTCCATTCTGCAATAAACTCTCCTAATGCCCTGCTCTGAATCATTGATGTGCTTTCAAACTCCAGGCCAAAGCTGGATAACTCCAATGCCCATTCCACTTTTCTGCCGGTAGCCTCTGGGTTTCGGAGTATCCTTTGCAATGGGAAGCGAGTGACAACCATGATCTCATGGGCTTGGAAGTAGTGGCGCAATTTTCTCGAGGCCATGACAAGGCCAAAAATCAACTTTTGCACACCAGAGTACCTTGATCTAGCCCCCTCCAACAGGGAGCTGACGAAGTACACTGGGCGCTGCACCACTTTCTTCCTTACCGCGTACTTGGGGTTGCCTTCGCTGCCATGCTCTTCTTTATCCTGATCCATACCTGACCCTGTCGGGCTGCTTTCTCTCTCTTCCCTGGACGGGACACTAGCTGAGGTTGCTGCTTCCTCTACTTTCCACTGCGCCACCAGTGCTGCACTAACCACTTGATCGGTTGCCGCCAGATATAGCAACAACGGCTCTTGTGGTTTGGGTGCAACCAAAGTGGGCATAGAGGACAAGTAGGCCTTCAAATCTCACAGTGCTGTGTCTGCTTCCGGGGTCCACTTCATGGGTATTGCCTTCTTCAAAATTTTGAAGAACGGCAAGGCGCGTACAGCAGACTTGGAGATGAATCTGCTAAGCACGGCAACGCACCCCGTCATACGCCTCACATCCTTAAGTGTCTTGGGTGCTTCAATCTGCTCGATAGCCTTGATCTTATCTGGGTTGGCTTCGATCCCGCGGTGGGACACAAAGAAACCAAGTAGCTTGCCGGAGGGAACACCAAACACACACTTCTCCGGGTTCAGCTTCAAGTTGATCTTGCGCAGATTAGCAAATGTCTCTTCCAAATCTTGGATGAGGGTTGATCTGTCCTTGGTCTTGACCACAATATCATCCATATAAGCTTCAATGTTCCTGTGCAATTGTGGTTCAAAACCAACCTGGACTGCTCTTGCAAAAGTGGACCCAGCACTCTTCAACCCGAAAGGCATGCACACAAAGCAGTACGTGCCGCATGGGGTGATGAATGAGGTCTTTTCTTCATCTTCCTTGGACATAAAGATCTGATGATACCCAGAGTATGCATCCAGAAAAGAGTGCAAATCACAACCTGAAGTGGAATCCACAATCTGTTTGATGCGCGGCAAGGGAAATGGGTCCTTTGGGCAAGCCTTGTTCAGATCTGTGAAATATATGCAAAGCCTCCATGTTCCCTTAGCCTTGCGCACAACCACTAGGTTTGCTAACCATGTTGGATGCAGTACACCTCTGACCAAACCAGCTGCCTCAAGTTTCTTGATCTCTTCGGCAATGAATTGCTGCCGCTCCAAAGCTTTCTTTCGGACCTTCTGCTTGACGGGTCGGGCGTGTGGGCAGACAGCATGGTGATGCTCGATTACCTTCCTGGGAACACCGGGGATATCAGATGGTTGCCAAGCAAATAAATCGATATTCGCCCGCAGGAAGGCAACAAATGCACTTTCCTATTTGTCATCAAGGGTGGCGCTGATAGTGAAGTTACCATCAGCACCAGCCAGCCCTGCCGGGACCTTTTTCACATGAGGTGCAGCAGCCTTGGATTTCTTGCTGTTGGAACTCTCCGGCAAGTCATCAACAGGCGCAGCATACTCCGAAGAGGTATACTTCCCGGATTCCTTGCTGGCGTCCCTGCTATCCTTCTTCTTTCCTTTGTTTTCCTTGGCGGGAACTGGGACTGCCGTGGCCTTTGCCGCGACTGCGTCCCGGTACATCTTATCCACACAAATGATTGCGTCCTTCTCGTCTGATGGAATGGAAATGACTCCCACTGGCCCTGGCATCTTCAAAGTGTTGTAGGCATAGTGGGATGCCGCCATGAATTTTGCCAGAGCTAGGCGTCCAAGGATTCCATTATATGGCAGGGGGAGGTCGACCACATCAAACACAGCCTTCTCAGTCCGATAGTTCAACTCCCCTCCAAATGTCACTGGCAACGTGATCTTTCCCTTAGGATGACTCCTGCCGGGATTGACTCCTGCCGGGATTGACTCCTTGAAATGTGCCAGTAACCTTAAGCTCTTCCTCTGCTATCTGGAGTTTGCTGATAACCTTTGGGGAAATCAGATTCAACCCGGCCCGCCGTCAACCAACATCTTTGTGACCTTGAGGTTGTGAATCGTTGGTGAGACCAACAACGGCAAGCACCCTACCGAGTGGTGCAGTCAGGGTGGTCCTCTTCATCAAAGATGATGGGCGTGCGTGACCACTTGAGCGGCTTCCGAGAATCTGCCACTGGCTCCACGGCATTGACCTCACGCGCCCACCGCTTAAGTTGGCGGTGAGAGGAGTGCAAAGATGCACCTCCATCAATACACAGGGCGTCAGTGGCCTTATGGAATTCCTGCTTGCTAGTTTCCTCTTCATCCCCTCCATCACTTTCAGCATTGCAATCCTCCTTCTCTCGGCCTCTGGCGGGTTTTCCTTGGTTCCGAGGAGCCTTGCCAGAGCGATTTGCTTCACCATCCCGGCCCTTCCCGCCAGTTCCATTCTGACCTTTTTCCTTATCATGCTTCTCATACTCAGCCCTCTGCTTCTTGACGAGCTGCTCAACCTGATGACACTCTTGGAGATCGTGGCCCTTGGTCTGATGAATCTTGCAATATGGCCCATCGCCTTTCCCAGCTTTCTCGGCAGCCGCAGCCTCCCGGCAGTCAGCACACGCGACAACTCCCTTGCCGGGGGCTTCGGCCTTAACCTTCTTGCCGGTACTAGGCGTGCCCGATCCCTTAACGGTCATCACTGCCTTATCCTTGCGCTTCTTGTGGCGCTTCTTGTTCTTCTTCTTCTGACTGGTGGACTCACCGTCATCCTCAGAGTCGATGTCGACGCAATCTTCCTCTCCAGGGAGTTTCCTCCCCTCCTCCACCCGAGCACATTTGTCCACTAAGGTGTAAAGCTCCTTCACAGTCTTGGGCAACCGAACGTTCATCTTGGAACGTATCTTACGTTTGCGCACATTGGACTGGAAAGCAGCTATCACAGCTGCCGGGTGGATATCTGGGATATTTCTCTGCACTCGGCTGAATCTCTGCCAGTACCTTCGCAGAGTCTCTCCTTCTTTCTACTGGATAAGCTGCAACTCGCTGGGCCGCCCTGGTTCTTGATGGCCGCCTGTGAAGGCGCCAATGAACTCATGGCACAGGTCAGCCCAGGTCGAAATGGAGTTCTCCGGTAGGTGCATCAGCCACGACCTCACATTTGACTTGAGTGCCAAAGGGAAGTAATTGGCGAATACCTTCTCATCTCTTCCCCCGGCAGCTTGAATAGCGATGGTGTAGATGCTCAAGAACTCTGCCGGGTTTAGCCTCCCATCATACTTCTCTGGAATCTCTAGCTTGAACGTGCGAGCGGATGGCCAATGGACTTGCCGCAGCTCATGGGTGAAAGCGGGGCACCCAGCCTCGAAAGGCAGGTGCCCGCCATCTCCGAGCGTGGGCTCGTCGACGTCGAGGCCATCGCACCCATTGGACCGGCGGTGGTTGTCGCGGCGTCGCTCAACGACGACGCGCGCACCTTCCCTCCGCCTGTCCTCCGGGGCTCGCCGTTGGCCTTGACGTGCCCGAGGGTCGGAAGAGGCCATCCAGATGTCATCTGGTTCTTGGTTTCGCGGCTCCCGCACTGGCTGCCGTGGTGGGGATTGCACCATGAGGGTGGCCCCTTCCGTGCGGCCAGCAGCACGAGCCGTTGTCGTTGCTTGGGGAGGCCGTGGCGGGCCAGCTCGCTGTGATCCTCCTGCCTCTGCGAAGCCAATCAGGCTTTGGATGGTGGCTCGCCACTCATCCATCTGATCGGCTGCCGGTGGGAATCTCAACAGCAGTTGAGCCCGTGCCATGGCCTCTGAGGCAGTGCTCGGCATAGGTGATGATGATGTAGATCGCGGTGTCGCTCGGCTCCTGACGGTGCCGGTAGTGACCGCGCCGCGCCCTCGTTGTTGCGAACCACCCGCCTGGATGGCATGGTGACGTAGTGGGGGCGCTTGAGGGCCAGCAGCTCTGTTGGGCACAGTGACTGGGTCGGCCCGTTCCGGGGGTGGCACATGCCTTGCGGTCGCGCCCGTGACGGGGGCGGCCGGAGGGTTGTGATTCACCCCAGAACGAGCGCCACCACTGCGGTTGTGCCCTCCGGCGAGAGGAAGGGGTGCAGATGGGATAACCTCTCCATCCGTACCCCGCAGAGCATCGCCGCTGGGATGTTGCTGATGCTGTCCTTCCCCGGTGCCTCTCGTTCCTGCTTCGGCCGTGGGGAAAGTGGTGACAACGCCACCTGCGCCGACCACATCCCCCGCAGCGTCCACGTCCTCGCGCGTCCCCGCATCGCCCGCGACGTCGGCGGTCGCGGAGGGCGGAGCCCTCGAGGTCGACGGGTGATTTGCAGCTCCGGACTTCTTCTTGGGCGCCATAGTCGATGGAACCGTCCACGATGAAAATGGCAATGAAGATGACGCGCTGCTTACGCTCTCGGGTTCGTGCAAGTGATCCCCCTACCTAGCGCGCCAAAGATGTCGTGGGAAACCACGGCCACCTATTGGGCCATGAGCCCCTTCTGGTTCGGCGGGGGATGGGCACATTGCACGAAGAGCGGAGAAGCGTAACACAGCGCAGCAGAGATCACACGGGCAGTTTTTACCCAGGTTCGGGCCGCCGTGAGGCATAAAACCCTACTCCTGCTTTGGTGGATTGATGGTGGAGGAACGCAGCGCTCCTACCCGTCAAGGTTGCCTCGGGGCGAGAGCAGCTATGCGCGTATGAGTGTGCGAGGGTCCGAATCTACTCTATGGTTGCCATGGGCCTCCTTTATAGATCAAGCGGTCACCACAATGGCAAATCAGTCTTTCCATGCTGATTAGATAGCAAACAGTGCTATCATACCTAACTCTGCAGGCTGACAGAGCGCATTAAATGCGCCACTCAACGTCACATCTCAGCTTGCCCGGCAGGCCCTGCCGGGCTGTTCTGCCAGCTTCGTGCATGCTTGCTTGACACGTCCCAGGACGGGTGTCACCTGGAGGTATTTTCTATAGGAAGTGGCTGCCATGTGGCAAATAGCTGCCACTTAGTCACTTTGGAGTTTGACACCGCACTGATCGACGACGTGCGTCGTGATGAGGTGGTGCGGTGGAGTTGTTTGCCTCCGTAAGCCCCGGCAGGCCTGCCGGGACGATCTTGAGACTCGCTTCCGGGGGTAACTCCATCCCCGCCAGGCTCGCCTGCCCGGCAGACGAGGTTCTTCCCTTAGCAATATCTTGCTTCTCTGGCTCATCTTGGTCTTCTTGATCTGCACTTTGGTCCTTCAAAGAGTAGGTCTCTCATGCCTTGATTTGATCTTGAGCATGTAATCTTGTTCCTGCGCCTGTGCACAGTCTGGGCAACGGACCTAGGGTTTGTTGCACCGACATGCCGGGCAGCTGATCCTCTTGGCCTTGGCGAGCCAGCCCTGCAGAATCCACGTAATAAGGTTAGATTGAATCTCACATAATATCCGAACACTCTTTGAAGAGCAATGGCACTCACCTTCCTTGGGGGATTCGCGGTGTCAAGACCGATGTCCTTCCCCTCGGCCGGCCACTCCTTCTGGGGCTGGAATGGTTAGCCCCATATCTTGTCCGGAGTCATGCCGAAGAGGTGCCGCACAGTGGTCGGATCCTCGGGCTCATGCGCCCACATGGGCTTGGCCCTCTCATCACAAGGGAGGATCCCGCGGTAGAGCATGATTTGGAACAAGTCGACCAGCTTAGCGCCGGTCTCTATCACGTTGTCGATGCGCTTCTGCAGCGCTCAGGAAATGGGGGAGGAAGACTACTCGTTCGCCCGCCTCGGGCGTAGGGACGATCTGGCCCTCCTCGGGGGCTCGATCGGCGTCGTTGGCCGGCAAGTAGCCGGCTTCCTTCAGCTTCAGAATATCCTCGTTGGTGACAGAGGAGGCCTCCCACTTCCCATTGGCGCCGGATCCGGCCATGGTCGAAGGAGGTGAAGTGGGATTGGGTATGGAAACAGGGAGAAGGGGCGCTGGAGCTCTGAACGATTGCAAGTGCGGAAGGAAGGAGAAGGCATGGGATGCAGATTATTGCGGTCCCCCTTTATAACTGTGGGTAGGCCAGAGGTCCCTTTTTTCACGTCGTTGGCCTCTCCACTTCCTGATATCCCCGCAACATTATGAGCGGGGAGGGAAATCGAAATCATTAACCACATCCCCCGAAAGGTGGGACACGATCTCCATGTTGAGGGGACGTGTCAATCGTGGCGTCAGCCTCGAGCCGCGCTTCGAGAAATAGTAACTGCCTGGCATTATGGCCGGAAGTGACTCTTCGCTGAAGGAGAGAAAATTGTCAGATAAAGGCACTATTTGCGCTTGAGCGATACTTTTATTATTATCTTCGGTATTAAGTAAAACAGCCTTTTCAGATTCCGAACATCGCTTGGTACCGAACCGGGGGGAGACTAGCTGAGGAACTCGCCCCGCAAACCGAATATTGGTCGGATGAATGGATACCGGATAAAAGTCTCGGCGTTGGAGGCAAGTTCGGGGGCTACTGAGGGAGTCATGGACTAAGGGTCCTCGGGGCGGCGGCCCATTGTACATGGGCCGGACTGGAAGAGCCGTGTGGTGACCGGAGATCGGTGAAGCCGTGGTGTACCCTCCAAGTTAAGGGTGGACGAGATCTTTTTCCCTCTTCTTGTAATCTATCTTCGGTAACCCTAACCCTATCGTTGTCTCTATAAACCGAGGGTTGTAGTCATTAGAGGGAGAGCTATATTCATCACCTCATAGCCTAGGGTTTAGCTCATGCTGATCTCGAGGTAGATCTACTCTGTAAACTCCATCATATATTCAATACAATCAAGCAGGACGTAGGGTTTTACCTCTTTGAGATGGCTCGAACCTGGGTAAACACTGTGTTCGTCGTCCCCTGTTATCCATTGATTCTAGATCCACAGCTCGGGACCCCCTACCCCGAGGTCTGCCGGTTTTGACACCGACACTCACCAACATCTATTGGATTGGCTGTTTGTACTTTATTTACAAAGTTTGGCGAAAGCCTATTTCGGCAAATATAATTTTTAGGCGTACCGCATTTTTTATATGAGACCTTCTTTTGTGTATGATTGCACCATTTTCTAGATTTGCTAACGCACAATGGCATGCATTTTCATAAAAGTAAAACCAGTTGATTTGAGGACAGCCGCCATGGCATATTTTCTTACGCGTCGGTAGTCGTGGTCGCTGGGCGCCACATGGCAGCTTCGCCCGTCGCCGATGGTCCGGATTAGCTGTGCAGTGCCGCCGCCTGCAACACTTCGCCCAACTATCCCTTGACACACGCACGCAGCGAGTCACTCGGCGGCGCCGAAACAGTTAATAGACGATTGCGTAGTCCTTTTTTTTAGGGGTGTAACCACACTTTATTCAATCAAAAACGGATAGTGGCATACACATAAAGTTTGGTGCGTTAAGCAACCATAGGTGGCGCCCCACATCTAAGCTAACAGAGGATTTAGCTAAGTCACGAGCCTCCCAAATATGCTCTCTCGTCTCATGCACTATGTGGATCTCCACAAAATCTGCCATTCCCTTATGGATATCATTGATAATAGGGCTGCAGCGACCCATATATCTCCCTGTGAGATTGTTAACTGTGGCCACACAATCAGTAGCAATATGTATCCTTTTGAGATGCAGGTCTGAAGCCAAGGCCATCGCCTCCCTAACTGGCATCGCCCCAAGCATCTCAGGATCTATCGTATCTTCAGCAATCAAGGCAGATGCGCCCATGTATACTCCCATTTGATCTCTGCAAACAACAGCACAAGAGCCTCTATCTGCATGTCTTCCCATCGCTGCATCCACATTTAATCTCATGCACCCCTGGATCGGTGGTTTCCATTCTCCTTTTGACAGACGTTGAACTGAGTTATTGATAACTGAAACTCTACCTTGTTTCTGTTGGGTTGGGATCATTGCTAGATCAGCAAGGTATTTTTCCACAAAACTAAACGTGCTCGGCGGGGGTCGATACTCCTGTTCATGTATTGTTTTCCTCCGTGTCCAACAAATGGGCCATAATGTAACTATGACTTGAACAAAATCGTTTTCCGTCAGACTGTCCATCATTTCTATCAGCCAGATTCGTGCATCAGGAGTGCTGACCCTGATAAGATGTTCAACGAGCTCCTCATCCATTAGCGACCAGACACATTTTGCCATGTTACATTCTATCAGCGCATGTCGCCAAGTGTCTTCCGCGCTGTTGCAGATCGGGCACTCACTAGAATCTGCCATGTTCCTTCTATTCCGGACAAATTCTGTAGGAATTGAATTCCTGGCAAGTCGCCACGCAAAACTTCTGACCTTTGCTGGAACCTTAACTCTCCCCAATTTTCTCCACTGGTTCTGGCCAGCCAGCGCTTGTATTTGACGACGACGGCCGACCCTCAAGCCAATCCTCACGCCCGTTTTTTTTTGTATCAATCAACAGTCTGTATGCCGAGCGGACGATAAAGATGCCGTTGCGCTCGTATGCTGTGAAATCATCTATATTCCGTGAGCTCAGCGAACGGTAAAGACGATTACGTAGTCTGTTTCCACTAAACTGGCCGTGTTAATTTCCAATATATTAGGCAGCCGACTAGTAATGGGCTATAGTTTTTTTTGAATGAGTAATGGGCTATATATCAGGTTGGGCGGCGCGAGCAGGCTTTTTAGCCTGCTCGTGGCCCGTTCAGGACCGGACCGATCGGTCCTGGCTCGCTGCAGAAATTGGCCGGTCCGGTTACCAAATTTCGGCCCGAAGTTTCCTTGGTCCGGTCCGGTCTTTGACCGGTCCGACCGAGCGGACCGAAGCTGCACGCCGTTTCTCGTCGGCGCGGCCACCGGCGACATCCTGCTCTGGCCGTGAGATCCGCGCAGCCACTACGGACGAGCACGCCCTGCCGACCTTCTCCCGCTCCTGAGGTAGAAGAGAACAGAGAATAGAAAGAAAGCGAGGTCACGCCCGTGATTAATTATCTGAGATAGACTTGATTATTTTCCTTTTCTTCAGTCAAGTACAGAAGAAGACTCAGGTCACACCCGTTATTATCTGAGTCACACAGGGACAGGCAGTTTCCCCAGGGGCAAGAGATAGAAGAGGAATCAGATCAAGCGCTGCCATTTTATTCCTTTTAATCAGTCAACAAAAAATTGAAAGAACGAGATCAACGAGATTTGATCCGATAATTAAGGCGCCTTCACTTCACGCTCCCGTTCCTTTTGTTGACGACTAAATACTAACGAGAGAAATGTGTTCGTTCCAATAATCACGCGCCGCCACGCTACCGTTTCCTTTTATTCAGTCGAACATGCAGAAGAAAGAACGAGATAAACATGGTTCGATCCGATAATCACGGCGTCGTCACACGATCAACTCGACGTTAGATTTCATCCCCTAATCATGGCAAGGCCCGCACACTGAAAATTGTGGGCTCATGCACGCGATAAATTACTTGCATGCAACAACAAAAATGCTAAGTAATAGACATGCGCAGGATCATCGCTAACGATTGCGCCCCGGCCGGCTCGACCCAGCACACTTCCTACGGCATGTCGCCCACGATGCCGCCGGCGCACACACACGTCGTCCACTCGCCATAGCACCCGCGCACATTGCTATACCTGCGCGTGTCGCCGCCAGTGGTGCTTGGCCGGTCCGCTCGGTCCGGCCCGGGCTTCGACACCGCCGGTCCGGTCCCTGGAAACAGGGCCGCATGGCTGGTCGGTCCGGTCCGGTCCGGCCCGCCGGCGGCCGGTCCAAACATCGGTTCGGTCAGCGACCGGACCGGCCAGGACCGTGTGCAACCTTAGCTGTATATAGAGTGAATTGCAGAAAACCACCACATTGACGCCTAGGTTTGCAGAAAACACCATTCTACGAATTTCTGTCAAAAAACACTGATTCTGGGCTTAATGCTTTACAAAAAACACTGATAGAGTGCTTTGACCATTTTGACGACAATTATGACATGAGGGCCCCGCAAAAACTGACGTGGCATAACGGTCCGCTTGAGACGACGTTAGATGGTGTCTTAAGCAAAAAAAAAAAAAAAACCACCCAACCTCTTTCCTCTGCCTTCCCCGCCTTCCCTGTGCCGCCATGGAGCTCAGCGCCTCCACCGCCATCCCCCACGCTGGATCCATCGACATACTCCTCCACCTTCCCAACATCGCAGCATACCACTGCCATCTCCCTCCCCTACCCCGATCCAGATCGGGATCGGGGAGTTCCCGCACACTACCGCCCTGCCCTCTTCCTGCCCGCTCCATGGTTGTTGCCGGAGCAAGCCAAACACGAACACGGCGACGCAGTGCGTCCAGAGAGAAGAGGAGGTGCGACCTCGACGCCGGTGAGGTCTAGCCGCCGCCCCAACTCTCCATAGTTTTACCACGGCGCAGAGGAGCATAGCGCATACGCCTGTGGATGCCCCGCTCCTGCCCGCAGTCAGGCTGCGCCTTTCTGGGGCTCCAAGCGGCGGCGCTCGACCTGCTCGACTCCGCGTGGACCTCACAGGCGTCCTGCTGCTGCTTCACCTAGCTGCATCCCGCCGCCGGCATCCTGTTGCTACATCACCTAGCTGCGTTCCGCTGCCGACGTCGCCAGGCTGTGCTTGCCACCAGCTCACGCCGGGAACACCTCCTTCGATCTGGCCGCGCGTATGAGCGCGGTGCTCGAGCCCGTGGACGGCGAGCTGCGGAAAGGGGAAGACGAAGCTGTGGAAGGCGAGTTGCGGAAAGGGGAAGACGGGGTCGATTGCTTTTTTTATTTTGATTCGAGGGTGTCTATGTACAATACCAGGGACTATTTGGTAAATTTATATTAAACCCTTGTCTAACGCAGTCTGATGCGAATCGTTACGCCACATCAGCTTTTGCAGGACCCACATGTCATAATTGTCATCAAATGGGACAAAACCGTCAATTAGTGTTTTTTTGCAAAAGATTAAGCCCAGAATCAGTGTTTTCTGGCACAAATTCGTAGAACGGTGTTTTCTGCAAACCTAGGCGTCAATGTGGTGGTTTTCTGCAATTCACTCCTGTATATACTACCTAAATTGGCCGTAGTCTACTGAGCATTTGGGCTTGCAAGCCTTGAGCGCATCGATTGGAGGGGGCGAACTACCAACTAGGCCCTTACTGCAAACCGGCCCAACCACGTTGCACGGCGAAGCGTGGCTGGCGGCGGACGAGGAGGAGGGACGCGCATGTACCACTCTTTTTTTCCAAGTTCCCAATGACAAATGGTAGAGGAGCCCTTATAAAAGGGTCTCACTCTTACTACACTAACAGTATGGTACTCAACTTCTCACCACTTGCCATGCATCTAAATGGGTCTTAAAGATTAACCAAAAAATATTTTCTTATTTGGGCCAAAACTCATCTATAATCCAACACAATCCATCACACACATCGCGAGTGAATGATAAAAGAGACATTCGGTTACATGGCGTACGTGAGCGCACAGAAGATATAACGATTACAATGGTTGCAAACCAGAAACGACTGTTTGGGGTTTATCTACTATATCTAAATAGGAGCACCCCACTACTTGATTTTCCTGCATTCTCATGCGTCCACGTCACCCTAAATGTTTTCTGCCATTTGATTGAAATCAGACGGCTCAGATCTGCAGACCAAGACTTGATCCGTCGTGCTCCATGCCCCTTCCGTTGGTCAATCTTTCCGCGACCCAGGAAACGGAAGCGAACATTCCTCCAATCAAACGTTTTTTGTGCGACATAATCTCTCCTTATAGAGCTGACTGCCCGTTTCCCATTCCCCATCTCTCTCTCCCCAATCCACACAAGCGACGAGGGACGCAGAAGAACCCAGCCTCCTCTAGGGTTTGCGGCCGCCGTCGGCGTGAGAACCGGTGACTGCGACGGCGAGGGCGGGAAAGGGCAGGATCACAAGACGAACGATCTGGAGGGATGGGTGGAACTTCATGCGGAGGGGATCAAATCTCATCAACATCCTTGAGGGCAAGTTGCAGCCACAGTTCAGCTCCGAGGACTACATGATGCTCTACACGTACGTCACCTCTGTCCCTACCTTCCTCTAGCCATGGCAAGACTAGGCCCGATCCGATCTGCTCCGGTGTTGATCTATGGTCTCCTTCCCCTGTTTGTCTCTTTTCTCACGCATCACAATATACAACATGTGGAGAAATAAACCGGTTGCCTTTTTGGCCATAGACTAGATTAGCTTCAGTTCAGATATAAAACGTATTCAGGATTTTTAATGTAGAACGACCGAATCTTATCCACGCTGTGTTATCTACTAGAGGGGCAGCTTATATGGTTTTATTGAATGGTTAGGCGATTAAAGAGGGGCCAAATCAAATCAGCTCATGCGTGATTCTGATTATCTCAACTTGATCGAGGAGGAGCAAGGGGCACAAGATTTTCTGAGTATAGTCTCGATTCTTTTAATGATTTACATGGGAAGGGTGAACCTAGCAGCGATGATACGGATTCACTAGGCAAAAAAATAAATAAAGACATTTGGCAAAAGAAAGGGATGACCAAGCAAGAGCATGTCATGATAATGACTGGTATTTTTGTTCACCAATCACCAGCTATGTTTCAAAAACATATTAAATTCAGGGTAGCAATTGTGCTAGAAAGGCTGAATTGAAGCACAAAAGAAGGCCAATCAAAGCAAAGGTCAGGATGCAAGTGTTTCCATCAGAAATGACAGTAACAGCAAGCTACATTTTTTTACCATGTGTTTGTTAGATTGTCCATAGGATCTTGATCCATTTAAGATCGCCATTGTCTGTAGATTTCATCAAATGACTATTGTTCTATTTATATCTTTCCGACAACACCGGGCAACATAATATGTGGTATGCTTTCATGTGTGTTTTATTTATTTATCTCACTGTTCCTTTTCTTCATTATTGGCCAATTTTGTTGATTGAACATCTCTTTTTCATGGTATCACCTGCAGAAAATTATAAATGTTTTTAGTGTTGAATCATTAGCCACTACCTATGTGGTTCTCTGTATATGCCAAAGGTATGACCATTTGAACCATTCTGCAGTTTCATTGCAGCAGTATAATGTTAAAATTTCTTTTAACCGTAGTCCTTGCTAGATTGCAGAAGAAAATGAGGAAGATGGATGGCAAATTTTCCACTAAGTTGGATGGATGGTACGTTGCATACTTAACCATACCTTTTGTGCTTAGATTAACTGAATTTAACAAAGTATTGCTTCACAGATAACTGCATGGTGTTTCATCACTTAGTGGTATCCTCTGCATCCCCTTCTTACCTGCATTCTAGAATCATGTGTGTTCTCTTATCCTGACTGGTATTTGTTTCCTTGAGTACCAAATCAGAGTTGATTTGAATTCTTGAGACGTGTCTTTGTGTCAGAGCTAATGTCACTGCATCTATCGGTGACACCAAACACCAATTGCAGGTCATCAATAGTGTGCGTACCTGATCCCACAACAAGTGCTTGCTCACCGATGACTTTTATAATCCGAAAACCTATTTTCCTTCCCCGATCACTTCATACGGGTGGCATTTCGATAGGGGCACCAACCAGACATGAATGTACTGCCTTTTTTTATATTCTGAATAATTTAGAAACTGATGTCTTGCGCTGAACATTTTTGTTTGAAAATTGTTGATTCAAGCTAGATTCGCTGATGATGGGTGACGAAATGTATTCTATCTACAAAATTTGGAAGTCTTGAGAAGGTAAGGATGTTTCTCTCTTTTGTAGTATTTATTAAAATATTAGTCAGCTAGATATCAATATCTTTACTTGCCCTATCCAATTATATTTCTGTAATTATCGGCCAAGTTAATTCCCCTTCTATCTCATTCTGTCAACCAGATTATGAAATTGTTCAAACAGATTTATGTAAACGACCCTTTGAACTGATAGTTACTCAAGTATAGCACCGGCTATAGTAGTGTTATGTGTACAAGGAGCAACAATAAACAAAAGCCAAAGGATGTTTTGGTTTTAGGTATCAATCCCCTTTTCGCAAATACTAACTGATAGCATTTTATTTTCAAATGGCATCCATCTAACATTTCTGTCAGCATTTAGACTAAGCGGAAGGAGGAGAACAAACTTGATACACTAAGCAATTTGGGTCACAGGAGGGCTTCAGGTCGCGCGTGTGTCATTTGAGTTTGCAAACTGTTGAGTGCATTTCAGAAAGACCATTTAATGACCAGCAACATCTACATATGCATGTACATAATACGACAAGTGTAACCTACTCATTTTATTGTTATGTAATGCGATAAATATGTAAAAGTGTTGTATCTAAATGTGTTCTAGATTTTAACTCTTCTGTGGAGATCTTAATGGTCAAGATAATATAAAATTTAAACAGTTTAGCCTAACCTAAAGCATGGACATGAAAGATTAATTTTTATTTGTCATGTGTTTTCAGATGACTTTAAGAAATTATTTTCAAGGCCTGAAATACCATTTGATGAACTGATAATACAAATGGGGCGTTTGCACTTTAGTACGTTATTTTCTATCACATGTATATAATAAAATTGGCATATATTCCTTCCAGTTTTTTCGCTCAAAGTTTCTGCAGCAACGCGCGGGGTATCTTCTAGTTGGTCATGTTTAGACCACCCGTCTGGGCTGGGTTTATTATAGTGTAAGCTAGTGGCTTAGCACGTCGGGAATGTCCACTGGATACCTGTGGATGGACGTGCTCCACGGCCCATGGGTGTTGCGGGCAGCTGGCTGGATGCACTCCCACACCACGCTGTTGCACTTGAACCCTGAGCCGAAGCCGATCATCCAAACGCGGTGGCCCTTGCGCATCCGGCCTTTGGCCTCCACGTAGGCCAGCTCGTACCACGGCGAGCTACTAGACGTGTTTCCGAAGCGGTGCAGCGTCATCCGCGACGCCTCCACCTGCTCGTCGGAGAGCCGGAGTTTTGTCTGCAGCTCGTCGATGACTGCGCGGCTGCCAGCGTGAATGCACAGGTGCTTGAACGCGGTCGAGAAGTCCAGGATGTAGGGCCGGATCCGCAAGCGAAGTGCCTTCCGCGCGACGAAGGACACGGCGAAGAGGAGCTGCTCCGAGACTGGCAGCACGAGCGGCCCGATCCTGGTGATGTTGGCTTGGAGCGAGCCCCGGCGATGGCCATCAGGTTCTTGCTGAGGTTGATCCCCACGTTCCCTTCCTCGTCCTCCTCCTGAAACACACACCGGTATACCTTGTCGTCGTCCGCGCCGGTGAAGGTGCGCACGACGTGCTTGAGACGGAACCGGGCGTTCGCGGGGGACGTCGACAGCAGCGCAGCCACCCCGCCGACGCGGAACAGGCAGTTTGGCAGGAGCATCGCGCGCTCGTTGCCGACGTAGTAGTTTGGCGTGATGGTCTCCGTGGAGACGACCAGCGCGCGGGAGCCCCGTGGAACGACCTACAGGAGGTTCCTGGGCGAGCTCCACGGAGATGAGCCGCGCGCTGCACCCCATGCCCGAGAGGTTCACGCTACGGACGTCGCCGCGCAGGTCGTACTTGCTTACGATGATGTCGACCAAAGACGGCGTGGGGCAGAAGAGGCTGCAGTTGAGTACGAGCACGCCGATCGCGTCTGGGGTGACGCCGGTCTTGGCGAGCAGGTCGTCGATGGCCGAGAAGACGACGAGCTCGAACTCGGCGCGGGCGTTCTCGAGGGTGCAGCACTCGTGCGTCGGGACGTAGTTGTGCGCCGCCGGCAGGCGGGTCTCCTCCCCGAGCCCGGAGCGCGCCAGCAGCCGCGACATGAACCGGAGGCTGCGGTCGCTGATGCTGGGCGTATGCTTGGTGTGCTCGATGAATGAGGCCATGGGGACGCGCAAGAGCGGCGAGGTGTCAAAGCAGGCGTAGTCGATCAGGTACACCGGGCGCGGGCGGAGCATGAGGTACACGGCGGCCGCTGCCGCAGCAGAGAACAGGTGCACTGGCCGGAGCCAGCTGATGAGCTCCGCCGGGCCGAGCCGCGCCAGGACGACGACACATGATGCGGCAAAAAAGTTGTCCACGATCAGCTGGTACACGGCCTTGAGCTTGAGCCGCATGGGCTGGGCCTGGACCGACGACCTCATGCTGCTTTTTTCTTTCTTTCTTTAGAGTACTAGGGTTAGTTCTTCCACTTTATATAGTCTTTAGTGCAAACAAAGCATTAATTGTAGTCAGCGGTATCAGCGAATTGATGGGTGATTGACGCAAACTTAGCACTTGCGGGCGTCGCTGTCAGCTCGTGGAGATGCTGTTGCTGCTCGGCAGGCTACAGCTTTAATTAAACTCTCAATGTCGAACAGGAAAACAGAGGCAATGATTGATTTTGTTAGAAGGGATATACATGGATGATTGGTGTAATACGTTCACACGTAGAAAACAGATCTTTCGTTCTGGCAAGATCAGAGCAATACTCTCGGTTGTGTTACGAACCGGGACTAATGTGAGCACCAGTCCCGGCTCGAGCGGCTAGGACGCCGGCCGGGCCTCGGCAGGCATCAGTCCCGGTTTGACTGGGACCTTTAGTCCCGGTTCCAGACAACAACCGGGACTAAAGAGCCTCGCTCCTGGCGCAACCCCTGAATAATATTATTGAGCCTCGAGGACGAGTATATATTGAGTACAAGACTTAAAGTAAGATGCCTCCTAGAGATAAGATGGAAAGAATTTCTATCTAATCCCGGACAATCTCTAACTACCAAATATATCTCTAACTTCCCCCCGCAGTCATAGCGGTAGCGTTGCGAACAACATGAGCGTCGTGAACGGTCAGACTAGAGAGAATAGCAGCCGACGGGCTGACATCGTCCGCAGTCGTAGCGACAGCGTCGTGAACAATGTTGCGTTGCGGACGCGTTGACTGCCAAGGAAGCCGATGAGTTGCTCAAGCGAGGTCATATCCCTTTGTGCCAATGTCAATGTAGTCGAGAGCGTAGGGTGGTGTACCCGTGGTCGAGGTAGCCGTGCGTGGGACGCTGTGGTTGATGTCGAGTCGTGGACCGAGAAGAAGAGCGGCGGCGGCCTGAGGAGGAGGAGGAGGCGGCTAGGTTAGGAATGCGGCGGCGGTCCTCAAAGGAGGCAAAGAAGAATCCGACAGCGTGACGAAGACCGACGCGGAAGGTGGCGTTCCCCGTCTAGGAAGGGAGCGCGATGCATAACAGAAGTCGATGCGCGTGGACGGCGAAATGAACCACGCGCCGTGGTGCTACGGCCCGAAGGGGCGACAAAGCGGCGACGCACGAATCGAGGAGACGGTGGACCGCGGACCGCGGCACTACGCCTGAAAGGGCGGCGGAGCGGCAGCGCGCGGGTCAATGCAGCCGCGGGAGAACCATGGGACAACGAAGCTACCGTCCGAAGGGACAACACAGCTTCAGCCCGTTACTTGATCGGAGAGGTGCCATCTTCAGAAAATTCGTCGTATGCGGCGGCTATGCAGACCGGGACATGCATATTGCCACGTCTACATGCACAGGAGCATTGCACGCATCATGGCTCCTGGTCCTGGATACAGTCGGCGAACGAAGCATCCTGGCGCGATGAGCCAGCGGCTAGCCACACCGGCGCGTGCGCGCGTGTAGGCACAACACGCCCACGCAGGGAGCGTGCGTGCCCGCGAGAGAGCAGACGCCGCTGGATGCGTGAAGCTGGGGCGCCGCTGTGCAGTAATCGGTCTGGATGTCGAAGTAGAGGCGTACGAGGGTCGACGGGCGGCGGTGGGCGACGCGAACTGATTTTAGATCGGAAAACCAAAAAAGAACACTGATCAATCAATCGGCGAGAGAAAAATCCGGATAAAAGATTGAAAAAAAAAGACTCTGTAGGGTAGTCGGTCAACATGACCGGTGGACGAATCCTTGGTATGGGCAGCGCGGTCCTCGGCGGTGATCATGGAGACCGACCGCTCTGGGGCCGGAAGCGGCGGGCGGCGGCTAGGCTTTGGGTGGGTTAGACTGATACCATATTAGAATGGATAGAGGGGGATGATTGGTGTAATGTGTTGATGATATTACTGAGGCTCGAGAACGAGTATATATTGAGTAGACTTAAAGGGCAAGACACCTCCTGCAGATAAGGTGGAAATAATTCCTATCTAATCCCGAACAATCTCTAACTAACAAATATATCTCTATCAAATTTTGCGCTCTTTTGGACCTGATCTTTTTTAAAAACAAAGTACAACACAGACACTCACATGTACACACGTACACTCAATCTCATAAACGCACACACGTATATTATACCCTTATGAGCTTCTCTGAGATGCTTAGTCGATGGGTATTGTGATTGGCGAAGTCATTATAGGCACCTCGCTAGCAATGAGACCATCTGAAAGAATAGTCCGCCTTTACAAGATACAAATGTGTCAAACCTGAAGTTTCATCCCTGGTAGAATGGGGTTACAACCAACCTACGAACCATCCAATCACAAATTGATTTTTCAATTAGACCTTTCTTGAAGAGCTGGAGAGGAAGCGGGGCAAATTACAGGGGTGGTTGTGAAATGTTAAACCTTTTTTTAGAGTAACCGTGCTATTCATTAAACAATAACTGAGTTACAAGAACATACGCACACAGAAACTAGTAAAAGTGCCAGGGAAAAACAGATTTTCTGGAAACATTGCAGACTAAACCCAAACACAAAGAAGATTACAAGAATGTTCATTGGGGTTTCTGCACATATCAAAGCTAACGACTGCCTCCAAGTTTCCGAGTCGTCGAGACGCTCATCAGAACAAAAGCCCAGCCTCCATCGTTGCAAGATCCAGCAGGGGCGGAGCCAGAAATTTTGTGAAGCCTGGGCAAGTTTGAGCCTAACTGTATAATCTGAAATTAAAATATGGTGGTTGAACCATGGATTTTTTTTCCTTGATACCGCCTTGTCCAGGTAGAGGCCAAAAGAATTGGTTTTGGAAAAATCTCAAAAACTTTTGTCTTTTTGGCCTGGAAGTATTTAAACAAATTTTGAATTCAAATTCCTTTATCAGGAAAATATATAGTATTTTACACTTTATGTAGGCAAATCTCTTTGTGTTCTAGCAGTCAACACATATCAATCCATTCCCTAATGAGCGTGTTTGAGCCCTCCCTAGCCCAATGAGGCATAAAAAAATTTAAACACTAAAATCACGGTGGCAAGACTGGTAGTCGAACCCGCGAAGCCGAAAGCACTTCCACTCGGCTAGGGGCTATGTTGTGTTAAAAACTTAAAATATGAATATGAGTTCTATGCTAACTACCTAAACATGTAGCAAAAAATTACGGGTCTGATGAAATATCCGGTAACCAATCAGTTTTAAAAATATTGACCAGCAAAAAAAAAAAAACTTGATTCAGATAGACAACATAGCACAAAAATCCTGAGCCACAAATCTATCAACATTAATAATGAACTGAAATTTTGAACATAGTAGTCATACAGATGTAATTTTAAAGTGAAATATCCTCAAAGACCAACTCCCCACGTTCTGATCTCAAAATTTAAACCTAAAAATGAGTCTATCAGTCTCACCTAATAACGAGGAGGCAAGCAGCCGCCGGCTGATGATGCTAGCCGTTCTTGGGATGGATCCACTCCGGCTCAGCCCACTGCCAGCACCGCGCCCAGTCCAGGCCAGCCTTCACTCGCTGCCGTTCCGTGTCCGACCCAGGGCATCGCCATCTGGAATAGCCGCCCGAAACAGGCGGGGTCACAGGGAGGTGGAACTAACGCCAGATCGTGGTTCTTGTTTTTTGAGAAAAGATCGTGGTCCTCGTCTCGAGTAAACCAGCCGAATACACTGCTTGCTAGGCCGAGGCCAGTAGCCCAGTATTCCAGGTCACCTAACCCATTCATTACTGACGGAAGGAAGCCCAATAGCTGATTAACGAAGCACAATCAGCCCAGCTGCCCGAGTAAACCCGGATGCTTTGACGATTTTTCCCGATGTATCGGGGGCCACCGTAGCAGGCGCGTGCCTAGCGTGCCGGGCAAGTGCCCAGGGTCCCCGGGCGGTGGCTCCGCCACTGAGATCCAGAGTCGCACCATACCCAAAGAGGCTTTTAAAGCCGATGAACAGCCCCACTGCGAGCAGCAAGGCACATATCGCTGTGGCGCATCGGCCGGGGATGTCCCTGTGCTAGCCTGGACCCGAATCCGCTGCATCGCACCAACAAGGTCGGGGAACAGAACCGGATCCGCTGCCTACAACCCATCATCCCCCTTTCAGAAACACCAATTCGTTCTGGCTGCTGCCGTCGCCACAACATGCAGCGACCACCATCCACGAATAGAAAAACTAAACTCGCCATCCCGAGAGAACGACAAGTACACAAAGCCACCTGCCCTTCCTCGACACCATGGAGAGCATCGCCGTGGTGAGAAGGAAACCGAGGCAAATTTATTCGACGCGGCAATAGTAGTAGTGTGAATACAGAGGAAAAGGTCGATGGCTCCCCTCTCCCCTCTCCTCCCCCTCTCCTCCTTCCTCCCTCCCTGCGCGTCCCCCTCCCTCGATGGTCTCCCTCCGGTGAGCCCCCCCCCCCCCCCCCCCCCCCCCCCCCCCCCCCCGCGTCGCCCCCTCCCCCTCCCCCTCCTCCCCAGCGGGCTCGGCGCTCGCAGGCCTCGCTTTGACGTCGGCTCGGCGGCCGGCAGCCGCGCTGTCTCGCTCCGGATCTCGGTTTTGGGGGCTCGTCGACGATGCGGACTCCTCCTCCGATTCAGAGGCCACTACCACTCGGGGCTCTCCGGTGCCGGCGCTGGCATCCATGGCGTCGCTCCGTCCCCGGAAGTTTGCCCCTGCGGGCCGGGGTAGGCCGGTGGCATCGCCGGAGGGCGTTTCTGGCTGGGTTCGTGTGGCTCGCCGGCGACGTAAATCTGGTAAGTTTCCCGTCCCGTCTCCGGCCAAGGGGATCCTTGGTGTGCAGCCATCTGTGGAGGCGGCGGTCGTCGCTGCCCTATGTTCTCCTAGATCGCGCGGGGTTTCACCCCCCCCTTCTCCTCTGTCCGTGGCGTCGCCGCCGGCGTGGCTTGGCCCGTCGGGGGACGGGGATCCGGCGACTGGGCAAACCCTAGATCTGGTTCGGTCTCCGGCGGCTGGTGGGCCCCGGGGGATTGTTGGGCCTGGTGTCTCATGGGCCGGTCTCTGGTGGGCGGCCCATGGCCCCCTCCCTCTCCTCGATGTCGGTTTTCCCCCTTCCTTCTGTGGGCCCTGGCAGCTGGTGGTGGCCACTGCTCCCCCTCCCTCTCTTCGGTCCATGCGGCCTGCTTGGCCCACGTGGGCGCGGCTCGTTCAGGCTATTTATGGGTGAGGAGAGGATCCCTCCCCCCTTTTCTAGGGTTTTCGGCTTCCGCAGCGGATCTACGCAAACACCGCGCCCCCATCCACCGCTTTCTCAGATCTACTCCTCCTCCTCCCCTTCTCCTCTCCTTCGCAGAGGCCCTCGCCATGGACAAGTCCAGGGGCTCCTCGAATGAAGCTCTGTCAGGCAGCAAGCGCCGGCGCGAGGACTCGCCGGGCTCGGGTGCTGATCTGGAGTATGAGGTGGCCTTGCGCTCCAAGTTGGAGGCCGAGCGGGCGACGCGTGAGCAGGTGGCTCGCGACCGCGGGGCGTGGGCGGCGGGTCTGGAGTGGCTCCAGCGCGACGAGCGGGAGCGTTCGCTGGCTGGATCTGGTCCTCTGGCGTCCGGATCTGGTGCTGCGAGGCCTCCGGCGTTGGATCCCTGGGAGGTTGCGGCATCTGGTGGGGCTGGTGGCTCGTCCTCTTCGGGGCCACGCCCGGTTCCGTCTCGGGGCCCGGTGGCTCCGCCACGGCAGCCTTCCCGCTCCTCTGGTGCTGGTGCTGGTTCTCGCCCTCCTCCGCGCAACTTCTCCGGTCCCTCCTCCCTGCAGTTCAAGGCGCGTCGTTCTCCTGCCCCAGGTGCTGGATCCTGTTCATCGGGGCTTGGGGACGGCATTCTCCCTCCCCCTCCGCCCCCCGCCTCACCAGGGTGTCAATGCTCCGAACCCTCCTCCTCTCTCACGTGCTTCGCATGCCACCAACCAGGTCACTTCCAATCAAGGTGCTTCAACCCCCCCCCCCTTCTGTCTGATTTGTAGATCTGAAGGCCATCTGACAGTTGACTGCCAAAACCGCATTAAACCTCCTGCCTTTGTTCACTTTGGAACGGGCCTCCCTGGCTGTTCTTTCTTTGCTCTGGATAGTAAGCTTCCCCTGGTTGCCGCGGCCCCGTCCCTCTCAAATGCTGCCATCATTTCGGTTCAGGACCAGAAGATCTCTCCTCAGACCTTATTGGAAGGCCTGCGGATCTGGGACGAGGGGGGTTGGGATTGGCAAATCAACCAACTTTCTGAGTACGAGTTTGCGGTGGTGTTCCCCTCCAAGGACTGCTTGAGAATGATCTCTTCTTGCACCAGTTTTACTTGGCCTTACAACCAGTTGGTTGTGTCCGTCCAGGCTGCGACGTGTGGTGCAAAAGCGGTGGGACCGCTTTCTCAGGTCTGGGTGCTGGTTGATGATGTTCCGGCTGGGTTGCGCTCGGTCCCGTTCATGATGGCCTTTGGTGTTTTGATTGGCAAGCCTGTTGAGGTGGATTCTGAGTCTTTGGAGAAGATTGGTCCGGTCCGTATCAAGGTTTGGTGTGTGGATCCAGTTTGTGGTCGCGGTGTTGTGGATGTGTTCCCCTCTTCTGATGGAGTTCGTGAAGGAAATATGCCCTAGAGGCAATAATAAAGTTGTTATTTATATTTTCTTATATCATGATAAATGTTTATTATTCATGCTAGAATTGTATTAACCGGAAACCTAGTACATGTGTGAATACATAGACAAACAGAGTGTCACTAGTATGCTCTACTTGACTAGCTCGTTAATCAAAGATGGTTAAGTTTCCTAGCCATAGACATGAGTTGTCATTTGATGAACGAGATCACATCATTAGAGAATGATGTGATTGACATGACCCATCCGTTAGCTTAGCACTATGATCGTTTAGTTTGTTGCTATTGCTTTCTTCATGACTTATACATGTTCCTATGACTATGAGATTATGCAACTCCTGAATACCGGAGGAACACTTTGTGTGCTATCAAACGTCACAACGTAACTCGGTGATTATAAAGATGCTCTACAGATGTCTCCGATGGTGTTTGTTGAGTTGGCACAGATCGAGATTAGGATTTGTCACTCCAATTGTCGGAGAGGTATCTCTGGGCCCTCTCGGTAATGCACATCACTATAAGCCTTGCAAGCAATGTGACTAATGAGTTAGTTGCAGGATGATGCATTACGGAACGAGTAAAGGGACTTGCCAGTAACGAGATTGAACTAGGTATGATGATACCGACGATCGAATCTCGGGCAAGTAACATACCGATGACAAAAGGAACAACGTATGTTGTTATGCGGTTTGACCGATAAAGATCTTCGTAGAATATGTGGGAGCCAATATGAGCATCCAGGTTCCGCTATTGGTTATTGACCGGAGATGAGTCTCGGTCATGTCTACATAGTTCTCGAACCCGTAGGGTCCGCACGCTTAACGTTCGATGATGATCGGTATTATGAGTTTATGTGTTTTGATGTACCGAAGGTAGTTCGGAGTCCCGGATAAGATCAGGGACATGACGAGGAGTCTCAAAATGGTCGAGACATAAAGATTGATATATTGGATGACTATATTCGGACATCGGAAATGTTCCGGTGAAGTTTCGGATAAAACCGGAGTGCCGGAGGGGTTACCGGAAACACCCGGGGGAACTAATGGGCCTCATGGGCATTAGTGGAGAGAGAGAGGGGCGGCCTGGGCAGGCCGTGCACCCCCTCCCCCTTGGGTCCGAATTGGACTAGGGAAGGGGGGGCGGCGCCCCCATTTCCTTCTCCCTCTCCCTCTCTTTCCTTCCCCCTCTCTCCCTCTTGGTGGAATCCTACTAGGACTAGTAGTCCTAGTAGGACTCCCCTTGTGGGACGTGCCCTAGGAGGGCCGGCCGGCCTCCCCCTTGCTCCTTTATATACGGGGGCAGGGGGGCACCCTAGAACACACAAGTTGATATTTAGCCATGTGCGGTGCCCCCCTCCACAGTTACACACCTCGGTCATATTGTCGTAGTGCTTAGGCGAAGCCCTGCGTCGGTAACTTCATCATCACCGTCACCACGACGTCGTGCTGATGAAACTCTCCCTCGGCCTCAGCTGGATCTAGAGTTCGAGGGATGTCACCGAGCTGAACGTGTGCAGATCGCGGAGGTGCCGTGCGTTCGGTACTTGATCGGTTGGATCGCGAAGACGTTCGACTACATCAACCGCGTTACTAAACGCTTCCGCTTTCGGTCTATGAGGGTATGTGGACACACTCTCCCCACTCGTTGCTATGCATCACCTAGATAGATCTTGCGTGATCGTAGGAATTTTTTTGAAATACTACGTTCCCCAACAGTGGCATCCGAGCCAGGTCTATGCGTAGATGTTATTTGCACGAGTAGAACACAAAGGAGTTGTGGGCGTGGGTGTATACATATTGCTTGCCATTACTAGTTGTTACTTGGTTCAGCGGTATTGTGAGATGAAGCGGCCCGGACCGACATTACGCGTACGCTTACGCGAGACTGGTTTCACCGCTGCGAGCACTCGTTGATTAAAGGTGACTGGCGGGTGTCTGTCTCTCTCACTTTAGTTGAATCGGTTTCAATGAAGAGGCTTCTTTTAGAAGATCAAAAATCAATCACTATACCACGTTGTGGTTTTGCGTAGGTAAGAACGGTTCTTGCTAGAAGCCCATAGCAGCCACGTAAAACTTACAACAACAAAGTAGAGGACGTCTAACTTGTTTTTGCAGGGCTTGCTGTGATGTGATATGGTCAAGACATGATGTGATATAATTTGTTGTATGAGATGATCATGTTTTGTAATAGAATTATCAGCAACCGGCAGGAGCCATATGGTTGTCGCTTTATTGTATGCAATGCAATCGCCATGTAATTGTTTTACTTTATCACTAAGCGGTAGCGATAGTTGTAGAAACAATAAGTTGGCGAGACGACAACGATGCTACGATGGAGATCAAGCTGGGGTGCCGGTGACGATGGAGATCATGATGGTGCTTCGATGATGGAGATCAAGAGCACAAGATGATGATGGCCATATCATGTCACATATTGATTGCATGTGATGTTTATCCTTTTTGCATCTTATTTTGCTTAGTTCGATGGTAGCATTATAAGATGATCTCTCACTAAATTTCAAGGTACAAGTGTTCTCCCTGAGTATGCACCGTTGCGAAAGTTCGTCGTGCCGAGACACCACGTGATGATCGGGTGTGATAAGCTCTACGTTCACATACAACGGGTGCAAGCCAGTTTTGCACACGCAGAATACTCAGGTTAAACTTGACGAGCCTAGCATATGCAGATATGGCCTCGGAACACTGAGACCGAAAGGTCGAGCGTGAATCATATAGTAGATATGATCAACATAGTGATGTTCACCATTGAAAACTACTCCATCTCACGTGATGATCGGACATGGTTTAGTTGATTTGGATCACGTGATCACTTAGATGATTAGAGGGATGTCTATCTAAGTGGGAGTTCTTAAGTAATATGATTAATTGAACTTTAATTTATCATGAACTTAGTACCTGATAGTATTTTGCATGTCTATGTTGTTGTAGATCAATGGCCCGTCCTACTGTTCCTTTGAATTTTAATGCGTTCCTAGAGAAAGCTAAGTTGAAAGATGATGGTAGCAACTACACAGACTGGGTCAGTAATTTGAGAATTATCCTCATTGCTGCACAGAAGAATTACGTCCTGGAAGCACCGCTAGGTGCAAGACCCGCTGCAGGAGCAACGCATGACGTTGTGAACATCTGGCAGAGCAAAGCTGATGACTACTCGATAGTTCAGTGTGCCATGCTTTAGGGCTTAGAACCGGGACTTCAACGACGTTTTGAATGTCATGGAGCATATGAGATGTTCCAGGAGTTGAAGTTAATATTTCAAGCAAATGCCCGGATTGAGAGATATGAAGTCTCCAATAAGTTCTACAGCTGCAAAATGGAGGAGAATAGTTTTGTCAGTGAACATATACTCAAAATGTCTGGGTATCATAATCACTTGACTCAGCTGGGAGTTAATCTTCCGGTTGATAGTGTCATTGATAGAGTTCTTCAATCACTGCCACCAAGCTACAAAAGCTTCGTGATGAACTATAATATGCAAGGGATGGATAAGACAATTACCGAGCTCTTCACAATGCTAAAGGCTGCAGAGGTAGAAATCAAGAAGGAGCATCAAGTGTTGATGGTCAACAAGACCACCAGTTTCAAAAAAAAAGGTGAAGGGAAGAAGGGGAACTTCAAGAAGAACGGCAAACAAGTTGCTGCTCAAGTGAAAAAGCCCAAGTCTGGACCTATGCCTGAGACTGAGTGCTTCTACTGCAAAGGGACTGGTCACTGGAAGCGGAATTACCCCAAGTATTTGGCGGATAAGAAGGATGGCAAGGTGAACAAAGGTATATGTGATATACATGTTATTGATGTGTACCTTACTAATGCTCGCAATAGTACCTGGGTATTTGATACTGGTTCTGTTGCTAATATTTGCAATTCGAAACAGGGACTACGGATTAAGCGAAGATTGGATAAGGACAAGGTGACGATGCGCGTGGGAAATGGTTCCAAAGTCGATGTGATCGCCGTCGGCATGCTACCTCTACATCTACCTTCGGGATTAGTTTTAGACCTGAATAATTGTTATTTCGTGCCAGCGTTAAGCATGAACATTATATCTGGATCTTGTTTGATGCGAGACGGTTATTCATTTAAATCAGAGAATAATGGTTGTTCTATTTATATGAGTAATATCTTTTATGGTCATGCACCCTTGAGGAGTGGTCTATTTTTGTTGAATCTCGATAGTAGTGACACACATATTCATAATATTGATGCCAAAAGATGCAGAGTTGATAATGATAGTGCAACTTATTTGTGGCACTGCCGTTTAGGTCATATTGGTGTAAAGCGCATGAAGAAACTCCATTCTGATGGACTTTTGGAATCACTTGATTATGAATCACTTGGTACTTGCGAACCATGCCTCATGGGCAAGATGACTAAAACTCCGTTCTCCGGAACAATGGAGCGAGCAACAGATTTGTTGGAAATCATACATACTGATGTATGTGGTCCAATGAATATTGAAGCTCGCGGCGGGTATCGTTATTTTCTGACCTTCACAGATGATTTGAGCAGATATGGGTATATCTACTTGATGAAACATAAGTCTGAAACATTTGAAAAGTTTAAAGAATTTCAGAGTGAAGTGGAAAATCATCGTAACAAGAAAATAAAGTTTCTGCGATCCGATCATGGAGGAGAATATTTGAGCTACGAGTTTGGTCTTCATTTTAAACAATGCGGAATAGTTTCGCAACTCACGCCACCCGGAACACCACAGCGTAATGGTGTGTCTGATCGTCATAACCGCACTTTATTAGATATGGTGCGATCTATGATGTCTCTTACTGATTTACCGCTATCGTTTTGGGGTTAAGCTTTAGAGACGGCTGCATTCATGTTAAATAGGGCACCATCTAAATCCGTTGAGACGACACCTTATGAACTGTGGTTTGACAAGAAACCCAAGTTGTCGTTTCTTAAAGTTTGGGGCTGTGATGCTTATGTGAAAAAGCTTCAACCTGATAACCTCGAACCCAAATCGGAGAAATGTGTCTTCATAAGGATACCCAAAAGAGACTATTGGGTACACCTTCTATCACAGATCCGAAGGCAAGACATTCGTTGCTAAGAATGGATCCTTTCTAGAGAAGGAGTTTCTCTCGAAAGAAGTGAGTGGGAGGAAAGTAGAACTTGATGAGGTAACTATACCTGCTCCCTTATTGGAAAGTAGTTCATCACAGAAATCAGTTCCTGTGACTCCTACACCAATTAGTGAGGAAGCTAATGATAATGATCATGTAACTTCAGATCAAGTTACTACCGAACCTCGTAGGTCAACCAGAGTAAGATCCGCACCAGAGTGGTACGGTAATCCTGTTCTGGAGGTCATGTTACTTGACCACGACGAACCTACGAACTATGAGGAAGCGATGATGAGCCCAGATTCCGCGAAATGGCTTGAGGCCATGAAATCTGAGATGGGATCCATGTATGAGAACAAAGTGTGGACTTTGGTTGACTTGCCCGATGAATGGCAAGCCATAGAGAATAAAAGATTCTTCAAGAAGAAGACTGACGCTGACGGTAATGTTACTGTCTACAAAGCTCGACTTGTTGCGAAAGGTTTTCGACAAGTTCAAGGAGTTGACTACGATGAGACCTTCTCACCCGTAGTGATGCTTAAGTCCGTCCAAATCATGTTAGCAATTGCTGCATTTTATGATTATGAAATTTGGCAAACGGATGTCAAGACTGCATTCCTGAATGGATTTCTGGAAGAAGAGTTGTATATGATGCAACCTGAAGGTTTTGTCAATCAAAAGGATGCTAACAAAGTGTGCAAGCTCCAGCGATCCATTTATGGACTGGTGCAAGCATCTCGGAGTTGGAATAAACGATTTGATAGTGTGATCAAAGCATATGGTTTCATACAGACTTTTGGAGAAGCCTATATTTACAAGAAAGTGAGTGGGAGCTCTGTAGCATTTCTAATATTATATGTGGATGACATATTGTTGGTTGGAAATGATATAGAATTTCTGGATAGCATAAAAGGATACTTGAACAAGAGTTTTTCAATGAAAGACCTCGGTGAAGCTGCTTATATATTGTGCATCAACTTCTATAGAGATAGATCAAGATGCTTAATTGGACTTTCACAAAGCACATACCTTGATAAAGTTTTGAAGAAGTTCAAAATGGATCAAGCAAATAAAGGGTTCTTGCCTGTGTTACAAGGTGTGAAGTTGAGTCAGACTCAATGCCCGACCACTGCAGAAGATAGAGAGAAAATGAAAGTCATTCCCTATGCTTCAGCCATAGGTTCTATCATGTATGCAATGCTGTGTACCAGACCTAATGTGTGCCTTGCTATTAGTTTAGCAGGGAGGTACCAAAGTAATCCAGGAGTGGATCACTGGACAGCGGTCAAGAACATCCTGAAATACCTGAAAAGGACTAAGGATATGTTTCTTGTTTATGGAGGTGACAAAGAGCTCGTCGTAAATGGTTACGTCGATGCAAGCTTTGACACTGATCCGGATGACTCCAAGTCACAAACCAGATACGTATTTATTTTGAACGGTGGAGCTGTCAGTTGGTGCAGTTCTAAGCAAAGCGTCATGGCGGGATCTACGTGTGAAGCGGAGTACATAGCTACTTCGGAAGCAGCAAATGAAGGAGTCTGGATGAAGGAGTTCATATCCGATCTAGGTGTCATACCTAGTGCATCGGGTCCAATGAAAATCTTTTGTGACAATACCGGTGCAATTGCCTTGGCAAAGGAATCCAGATTTCACAAGAGAACCAAGCATATCAAGAGACGCTTCAATTCCATCCGCGATCAAGTCAAGGAGGGAGACATAGAGATTTGCAAAATACATACGGATCTGAATGTTGCAGACCCGATGACTAAGCCTCTCTCACGAGCAAAACATGATCAACACCAAGACTCCATGGGTGTTAGAATCATTACTGTGTAATCTAGAATATTTACTCTAGTGCAAGTGGGAGACTGAATGAAATATGCCCTAGAGGCAATAATAAAGTTGTTATTTATAATTCCTTATATCATGATAAATGCTTATTATTCATGCTAGAATTGTCTTAACCGGAAACTTAGTACATGTGTGAATACATAGACAAACAGAGTGTCACTAGTATGCCTCTACTTGACTAGCTCGTTAATCAAAGATGGTTAAGTTTCCTAGCCGTAGACATGAGTTTGTCATTTGATGAACGAGATCACATCATTAGAGAATGATGTGATTGACATGACCCATCCGTTAGCTTAGCACTATGATCGTTTAGTTTGTTGCTATTGCTTTCTTCATGACTTATACATGTTCCTATGACTATGAGATTATGCAACTCCTGAATACCGGAGGAACACTTTGTGTGCTATCAAACGTCACAACGTAACTGGGTGATTATAAAGATGCTCTACAGGTGTCTCCGATGGTGTTTGTTGAGTTGGCATAGATCGAGATTAGGATTTGTCACTCCAATTGTCGGAGAGGTATCTATGGGCCCTCTCGGTAATGCACATCACTATAAGCCTTGCAAGCAATGTGACTAATGAGTTAGTTGTGGGATGATGCATTACGGAACGGGTAAAGAGACTTTCCAGTAATGAGATTGAACTAGGTATGATGATACCGACGATCGAATCTCGGGCAAGACATACCGATGACAAAAGGAACAACGTATGTTGTTATGCGGTTTGACCGATAAAGATCTTTGTAGAATATGTGGGAGCCAATATGAGCATACAGGTTCCGCTATTGGTTATTGACCGGAGATGAGTCTCGGTCATGTCTACATAGTTCTCGAACCCATAGGGTCCGCACGCTTAACGTTCGATAACGATCGGTATTATGAGTTTATGTGTTTTGATGTACCAAAGGTAGTTCGGAGTCTCGGATAAGATCACGGACATGACGAGGAGTCTCGAAATGGTCGATACATAAAGATTGATATATTGGATGACTATATTCGGACATCGGAAATGTTCCGGTGAAGTTTCGGATAAAACCGGAGTGCCTGAGGGGTTACCGGAACCCCCCGGGGGAACTAATGGGCCTCATGGGCCTTAGTGGAGAGAGAGAGAGGGGCAGCCATGGCAGGCCACGCGCCCCCTCCCCCTTGGGTCCGAATTGTACTAGGGAAGGGGGGGCGGCGCCCCCCTTTCCTTCTCCCTCTCCCTTTCTTTCCTTCCCCCTCTCTCCCTCTTGGTGGAATCCTACTAGGACTAGTAGTCCTAGTAGGACTCCCCTTTGGGGCGCGCCCTAGGAGGGCCGGCCGGCCTCCCCCTTGCTCCTTTATATACGGGGGCAGGGGGGCACCCTAGAACACACAAGTTGATCTTTTAGCTGTGTGCGGTGCCCCCCTCCACAGTTACACACCTCGGTCATATTGTCGTAGTGCTTAGGCGAAGCCCTGCGTCGGTAACTTCATCATCACCATCACTACGCTGTCGTGCTGACGGAACTCTCCCTCGGCCTCAGCTGGATCTAGAGTTCGAGGGACGTCACCGAGTTGAACGTGTGCAGATTGCGGAGGTGCCATGCGTTCGGTACTTGATCGGTTGGATCGCGAAGACGTTCGACTACATCAACCGCGTTACTAAACGCTTCCGCTTTCGGTCTACGAGGGTATGTGGACACACTCTCCCCGCTCGTTGCTATGCATCACCTAGATAGATCTTGCGTGATCGTAGGAATTTTTTTGAAATACTATGTTCCCCAACAGTTCGGCTGCGGGTTCGGGTTGAGGGAGCTGAGGCGTTCCAGGCTCCTCCACCCCCGCCTCCTCCTAGCTCTGTCAATCCTGATGATCATAACAAACATGGTGGTGGCTCGGTGGGTGGGCAGAACCCTTGCAGTGGCACCGATGCTCACTTCACCCAGTCCGAATGGGATGGCATGGAGCCTGAGGTCCGTGAATTATTCAAGTCAAATGCTCAGGTGGGTCCTGCCCAAAAGTGTTAGAAACGTAGCATGCAATTTCAAAAAATTTCAACGCTCACGCAAGATCTATCTAGGAGATGCATAGCAACGAGAGGGGGAGAGTGTGTCCACGTACCCTCGTAGACCGAAAGCAGAAGCGTTAGGTTAACACGGTTGATGTAGTCGAACGTCTTCACGATTCAACCGATCAAAGTACCGAACGTACGGCACCTCCGAGTTCTACACATGTTCAACTCGATGACGTCCCTCGAGCTCTTGATCCAGTTGAGGATGAGGGAGAGTTCTGTCAGCATGACGGCGTGGCGACGGTGATGATGAAGTTACCGGCGCAGGGCTTCACCTAAGCACTACGACGATATGACCGAGGTGTTAAACTGTGGAGGGGGCACCGCACACGGCTAAGACAATTGATCTTCTGTGTTCTAGGGTGCCCCCTTGGCTCCGTATATAAAGGAGGAGAGGGGGAGGCCGGCCGGCCCCCTGTAGGGTGCGCCAAGAGAGAGGAGTCCTATTCAGACCCCCCAAGGGGGGGGGGGGTGCCACCTCCTCGTGGCTTGCCCTCTCTCTCCCCTAAGGCCCATGTTGGCCCATTACTTCCCCGGGGAGTTCCGGTAACCCTTCCGGCACTCCGATAATTACTCGGTACCTCTCGGAACTCATCCGGTGTCCGAATAATATTGTCCAATATATCATTCTTTATGTCTCGACCATTTCAAGACTCCTCGTCATGTCCGTGATCTCATCCGGGACTCCGAACAAACTTCGGTCATCAAATCACATAACTCATAATACAAATCGTCATCGAACATTAAGCGTGCAGACCCTACGGGTTCGAGAACTATGTAGACATGACCGAGACACATCTCCGGTCAATAACCAATAGCGGAACCTGGATGCTCATATTGGCTCCTACATATTCTACGAAAATCTTTATCGGTCAAACCGCATAACAACATACGTTATTCCTTTTTGTCATCGGTATGTTACTTGCCCGAGATTCGATCGTCGGTATCATCATACCTAGTTCAATCTCGTTACCGGCAAGTCTCTTCACTCGTTCCGTAATGCATCATCCCGCAACTAACTCATTAGTCACATTGCTTGCAAGGCTTCATATGATGTGCATTACCGAGAGGGCCTAGAGATACCTCTCTGATATTCGGAGTGACAAATCCTAATCTCGATCTATGCCAACCCAACAAACACCTTTGGAGACACCTGTAGAGCATCTTTATAATCACCCAGTTACGTTGTGATGTTTGATAGCACACAAGGTGCTCCTTCGGTATTCGGGAGTTGCATAATCTCATAGTCAGAGGAACATGTATAAGTCATGAAGAAAGCAATAGCAATAAAACTTAACGATCATTATTCTAAGCTAACGGATGGGTCTCGTCCATCACATCATTCTCCTAATGATGTGATCCCGTTCATCAAATGACAACACATGTCTATGGTCAGGAAACTTAACCATCTTTGATTAACGAGCTAGTCAAGTAGAGGCATACTAGGGACACTTTGTTTTGTCTATGTATTCACACATGTATCAAGTTTCCGGTTAATACAATTCTAGCATGAATAATAAACATTTATCATGATATAAGGAAATATAAATAACAACTTTATTATTGCCTCTAGGGCATATTTCGTTCAGTCTCCCACTTGCACTAGAGTCAATAATCTAGATTACATTGTAATGATTCTAACACCCATGGAGTCTTGGTGCTGATCATGTTTTGCTCGTGGAAGAGGCTTAGTCAATGGGTCTGCAACATTCAGATCCGTATGTATTTTGCAAATCTCTATGTCTCCCTCCTTGACTTGATCGCGGATGGAGTTGAAGCGTCTCTTGATGTGTTTGGTTCTTTTGTGAAATCTGGATTCCTTCGCTAAGGAAATTGCTCCAGTATTGTCACAAAAGATTTTCATTGGACCCGATGCACTAGGTATTACATCTAGATCGGATATGAAGTCCTTCATCCAGACTCTTTCATTCGTTGCTTCCGAAGCAGCTATGTACTCCGCTTCACACGTAGATCCCGCCACGACGCTTTGCTTGGAACTGCACCAACTGACAGCTCCACCGTTCAATATAAATACATATCCGGTTTGTGACTTAGAGTCATCCGGATCAGTGTCAAAGCTTGCATCGACGTAACCATTTACGACGAGCTCTTTGTCACCTCCATAAACGAGAAACATATCCTTAGTCCTTTTCAGGTATTTCAGGATGTTCTTGACCGCTGTCCAGTGATCCACTCCTGGATTACTTTGGTACCTCCCTGCTAAACTTATAGCAAGGCACACATCAGGTCTGGTACACAACATTGCATACATGATAGAACCTATGGCTGAGGCATAGGGAATGACTTTCATTTTCTCTCTATCTTCTGCAGTGGTCGGGCATTGAGTCTTACTCAACTTCACACCTTGTAATACAGGCAAGAACCCTTTCTTTGACTAATCCATTTTGAACTTCTTCAAAACTTTATCAAGGTATGTGTTTTGTGAAAGTCCAATTAAGCGTCTTGATCTATCTCTAAAGATCTTGATGTCCAATATATAAGCAGCTTCACCGAGGTCTTTCATTGAAAAACTCTTATTCAAGTATCCTTTTATGCTATCCAGAAATTCTATATCGTTTCCAATCAATAATATGTCATCCACATATAATATTAGAAACGCTACAGAGCTCCCACTTCCAAAAGTCTGTATAAAACCATATGCTTTCATCACTTCATCAAAGCGTATATTCCAACTCCGAGATACTTGCACCAGTCCATAAATGGATTGCTGGAGCTTGCACACTTTGTTAGCACCTTTAGGATCGACAAAACCTTCTGGTTGCATCATATACAACTCTTCTTTAAGAAATCCATTAAGGAATGCAGTTTTGACATCCATTTGCCAGATTTCATAATCATAAAATGCGGCAATCGCTAACATGATTCAGACAGACTTAAGCATCGCTACGGGTGAGAAGGTCTCATCGTAGTCAACTCCTTGAACTTGTCGACAACTTTTCGCAACAAGTCGAGCTTTGTAGACAGTAACATTACCATCAGCGTCAGTCTTCCTCTTGAAAATCCATTTATTCTCTATGGCTTGCCGATTATCGGGCAAGTCAACCAAAGTCCATACTTTGTTCTCATACATGGATCCCATCTCAGATTTCATGGCCTCAAGCCATTTCGCGGAATCTGGGCTCATCATCGCTTCCTCATAGTTCGTAGGTTCGTCATGGTCTAGTAACATGACTTCCAGAACAGGATTACCGTACCACTCTGGTGCGGAACGTACTCTGGTTGACCTACGAGGTTCGGTAGTAACTTGATCTGAAGTTTCATGATCATCATCATTAACTTCCTCACTAATTGGCGTAGGCATCACTGGAACTGATTTCTGCGATGAACTACTTTCCAATTCAAGAGAAGGTACAACTACCTCATCAAGTTCTACTTTCCTCCCACTCACTTCTTTCGAGGGAAACTCCTTCTCTAGAAAGGATCCATTCTTAGCAACAAATATTTTGCCTTCGGATCTGTGATAGAAGGTGTACCCAACGATTTCCTTTGGGTATCCTATGAAGACGCACTTCTCCGATTTGGGTTCGAGCTTATCAGCCTGAATCTTTTTCACATAAGCATTGCAACCCCAAACTTTAAGAAACGACAACTTAGGTTTCTTGCCAAACCACAGTTCATATGGTGTCGTCTCAACGGATTTAGATGGTGCCCTATTTAACGTGAATGCAGCTGTCTCTAATGCATAACCCCAAAATGATAGTGGTAAATCGGTAAGAGACATCATAGATCGCACCATATCTAATATAGTACGGTTACGACGTTCGGACACACCATTACGCTGTGGTGTTCCAGGTGGCGTGAGTTGCGAAACTATTCCACATTTTTTAAATGAAGACCAAACTCGTAACTCAAATATTCGCCTCCACGATCAGATCGTAGAAACTTTATTTTCTTGTTACGATGATTTTCCACTTCACTCTGAAATTCTTTGAACTTTTCAAATGTTTCAGACTTGTGTTTCATTAAGTAGATATACCCATATCTGCTCAAATCATCTGTGAAGGTTAGAAAATAACGATACCCGCCGCGAGCCTCAACACTCATCGGACCGCATACATCGGTATGTATTATTTCCAATAAGTCTGTAGCTCGCTCCATTGTTCCGGAGAATGGAGTCTTAGTCATCTTGCCTATGAGGCAAGGTTCGCAAGCATCAAATGATTCATAATCAAGTGATTCCAAAAGTCCATCAGCATGGAGTTTCTTCATGCGCTTTATACCAATATGACCTAAACGGGAGTGCCACAAATATGTTGCACTATCATTATCAACTTTGCATCTTTTGGCATCAATATTATGAATATGTGTATCACCACGATGGAGATTCAACAAAAATAGACCACTCTTCAAGGGTGCATGACCATAAAAGATATTACTCATATAAATAGAACAACCATTATTCTCTGATTTAAATGAATAACCGTCTCGCATCAAACAAGATCCAGATATAATGTTCATGCTCAACGCTGGCACCAAATAACAATTATTCTGGTCTAAAACTAATCCCGAAGGTAGATGTAGAGGCAGCGTGCCAACAGCGATCACATCGACTTTGGAACCATTCACGACGCGCATTGTCACCTCGTCCTTAGCCAATCTTCGTTTGATCCATAGCCCCTGTTTCAAGGTGCAAATATGAGCAACAGAACCAGTATCAAATACCCAGGCGCTACTACGAGCATTAGTAAGGTACACATCAATAACATGTATATAAAATATACCTTTGTTCACTTTGCCATCCTTCTTATCCGCCAAATACTTGGGGCAGTTCCGCTTCCAGTGACCAGTCCCTTTGCAGTAGAAGCACTCAGTTTCAGGCTTGGGTCCAGACTTGGAATTCTTTCCGGGAGTGGCAACTTGCTTGCCATTCTTCTTGAATTTCCCCTTCTTTCCCTTGCCCTTCTTGAAACTAGTGGTCTTGTTAACCATCAACACTTGATGCTCTTTCTTGATTTCTACCTCCGCAGCTTTGAGCATAGCGAAGAGCTCGGGAATTGTTTTATTCATCCCTTGCATATTATAATTCATCACGAAGCCTTTGTAGCTTGGTGGCAGTGATTGAAGAACTATGTCAATAACACTATCATCCGGAAGATTAACTCCCAGCTGAGTCAAGTGGTTATGGTACCCAGACATTCTGAGTATGTTTTCACTGACAGAACTGTTCTCCTCCATCTTGCAGCTATAGAACTTGTTGGAGACTTCATATCTCTCAACTCGAGCATTTGCTTGAAATATTAACTTCAACTCTTGGAACATCTCATATGCTCCATGACGTTCAAAACGTCTTTGAAGTCCCGATTCTAAGCCGTAGAGCATGGCACACTGAACTATAGAGTAGTCATCAAACCGCATTTGCCAGACGTTCAAAGCGTCTACATTAGCGGGAGCGGGCTTGTCACCTAGCGGTGCATCAAGGACATAATTCTTCTGTGTAGCAATGAGGATAATCCTCAAGTTACGAACCCAGTCCGTGTAGTTGCTACCATCATCTTTCAACTTAGCTTTCTCTAGGAACGCATTAAAATTCAAGGGAACGGTAGCACGGGCCATTGATCTACAACAACATAGATATGTAAAAAAAAACTATCAGGACTAAGTTCATGATAAATTAAAGTTCAATTAATCATATTACTTAAGAACTCCCACTTAGATAGACATCCCTCTAGTTATCTAAATGATCACGTGATCCATATCAACTAAACCATGTCCGATCATCACGTGAGATGGAGTAGTTTTCAATGGTGAACATCTCTATGTTGATCATATCTACTATATGATTCACGTTCGACCTTTCGGTCTCCGTGTTCCGAGGCCATATCTGCATATGCTTGGCTCGTCAAGTTTAACCCGAGTATTCCGCGTGTGCAAAACTGTCTTGCACCCGTTGTATTTGAACATAGAGCTTATCACACCCGATCATCACGTGGTGTCTCGGCACGACGAACTGTCGCAATGGTGCATACTTAGGGAGAACACTTATACCTTGAAATTTTAGTGAGGGATCATCTTATAATGCTACCATCATTCTAAGCAAAATAAGATGCATAAAGGATAAACATCACATGCAATCATAATATGTGACAATATATGGCCATCATCATCTTGTGCCTTTGATCTCCATCTCCAAAGCACCGTCATGATCTCCATCGTCACCGGCTTGACACCTTGATCTCCATCGCAGCGTTGTTGTCGTCTCGCCAACTATTACTTCTACTACTATCGCTACTGCTTAGTGATAAAGTAAAGCAATTACATGGCGTTTGCATTGCATACAATAAAGCGACAACCATAAGGCTCCTGCCAGTTGCCGATAACTTTTACAAAACATGATCATCTCATACAATAACGTGTATCATATCATGTCTTGACCATATCACATCACAACATGCCCTGCAAAAACAAGTTAGACGTACTCTACTTTGTTGTTGCAAGTTTTACGTGGCTGCTATGGGCTTCTAGTAAGAACCATTCTTATCTACGCATCAAAACCACAACGATTTTTCGTCAAGTGTGCTGTTTTAACCTTCAACAAGGACTGACCGTAGTCAAACTCGATTCAACTAAAGTTGGAGAAACAGACACCCGCCAGCCACCTGTGTGCAAAGCACGTCGGTAGAACCAGTCTCATGAACGCGGTCATGTAATGTCGGTTCGGGCCGCTTCATCCAACAATACCGCCGAATCAAAGTAAGAGGTTGGTGGTAAGTAGTATGACTATTATCGCCCACAACTCTTTGTGTTCTACTCGTGCATATCATCTACGCATAGACCTGGCTCGGATGCCACTGTTGGGAATGTAGCATGCAATTTCAAAAAAATTCTACGCTCACGCAAGATCTATCTAGGAGATGCATAGCAACGAGAGGGGGAGAGTGTGTCCACGTAACCTCGTAGACCGAAAGTGGAAGCGTTAGGTTAACGCGGTTGATGTAGTCGAACGTCTTCACGATTCAACCGATCCAAGTACCGAACGTACGGCACCTCCGAGTTCTACACACGTTCAGCTCAATGACGTCCCTCAAGCTCTTGATCCAGTTGAGGACGAGGGAGAGTTCCGTCAGCACGACGGCGTGGCAACGGTGATGATGAAGTTACCGGCGCAGGGCTTCACCTAAGCACTACGACGATATGACCGAGGTGTTAAACTGTGGAGGAGGGCACCGCACACGGCTAAGACAATTGATCTTCTATGTTCTAGGGTGCCCCCTTGCCTCCGTATATAAAGGAGGAGAGGGGGAGGCCGGCCGGCCCCTGTAGGGCGCGGCAAGAGAGTGGAGTCCTATTCGGACTCCCCAAGGGGGGGGGGGGGGGGGCGCCACCTCCTCGTGGCCTGCCCTCTCTCTCCCCTAAGGCCCATGTTGGCCCATTACTTCCCCGGGGGGTTCCGGTAACCCTTCCGGCACTCCGATAATTACTCGGTACCTCTCGGAACTCATCTGGTGTCCGAATAATATTGTCCAATATATCGTTCTTTATGTCTTGACCATTTCGAGACTCCTCGTCATGTCTGTGATCTCATCCGGGACTCTGAACAAACTTCGGTCATCAAATCACGTAACTCATAATACAAATCGTCATCGAACGTTAAGCGTGCGGACCCTACAGGTTCGAGAACTATGTAGACATGACCGAGACACAAGTCAATAACCAATAGTAGAACCTGGATGCTCATATTGGCTCCTACATATTCTATGAAGATCTTTATCGGTCAAACCGCATAACAACATACGTTATTCCTTTTTGTCATCGGTATGTTACTTGCACGAGATTCGATCGTCGGTATCATCATACCTAGTTCAATCTCGTTACCGGCAAGTCTCTTTACTCGTTCCGTAATGCATCATCCCACAACTAACTCATTAGTCACATTGATTGCAAGGCTTCATATGATGTGCATTACCGAGAGGGCCCAGAGATACCTCTCCGATATTCGGAGTGACAAATCCTAATCTCGATCTATGCCAACCCAACAAACACCTTTGGAGACACCTGTAGAGCATCTTTATAATCACCCAGTTACGTTGTGACGTTTGATAGCACACAAGGTGTTCCTCCGGTATTCGGGAGTTGCATAATCTCATAGTCAGAGGAACATGTATAAGTCATGAAGAAAGCAATAGCAATAAAACTTAACGATCATTATGCTAAGCTAACGGATGGGTCTCGTCCATCACATCATTCTCCTAATGATGTGATCCCGTTCATCAAATGACAACACATGTCTATGGTCAGGAAACTTAACCATCTTTGATTAACGAGCTAGTTAAGTAGAGGCATACTAGGGACACTTTGTTTTGTCTATGTATTCACACATGTATCAAGTTTCCGGTTAATACAATTCTAGCATGAATAATAAACATTTATCATGATATAAGGAAATATAAATAACAACTTTATTATTGCCTCTAGGGCATATTTCCTTCAAAAAGGATGCGGTGGAGGTGCCAGTGCAGGGAGGCGTGGACTTGGGTGCCGCTGGCAAAGGAAAGGCTGCTGCCACGGGCACCCCCATCTCAGGGGTTTGTTCCAATATGCCAGCCCGTCCACTCTCTCCCAATTTTTCTGGTATTGAAGACCTGCCTCCCTCTCCTCCTCGCCCTACTGAGACGGCCACGGCCAAGAAGAAGAAATCCACTGTTCGGAAGTACTTGGTCAAGAGCAGGGCCTCTTCGGGCTCCAAGCAATCAATGGCGGGTCTTTGTCAGCGTTTGGATAAGGATCTGGGATCTGCGTCGGGCTCTGGACCTGTGGCGGTGTCTCCGGCGGCTCGCTCCCCCCTGCTCCGCTCGCCCGCCTCCAAGGCCTGCAAGGGTCGGCGCGTGCGGGACTTTGTTGAGCCGGAGGCTCTGCGGGCGGAGCGTCGTGCGGCAGCCAAGGATCTCCCTTCCACAGGTATGGTGCCCAACTCGCCCCCTCCTTCCTCCCCGATTCGGCTTGTTTTGCCTTCTCTTTCGGACGATCATCTTCTGCATATCTTATCGGACGTGGGTGTTTCTCTCGAACCTGGGTATGGGTCTCCCTCGTTTATTTTATCCACTATCAGAGCCAATGAGATGGCCCAGGTGGCCATCGCCAAGGCCAAAGAGGTCGCTGCTGCTGCGGTTAAAGGGGACGTGCATGTGCCTGTCAGGGACGGTGGTGAGGATGATGGTTGTGGCCAATCAAAAGGGGCCATTCGAAATGATCCAAATCCCGCGTTGCCCCGTGCAGGTCTAGTCTTCGCATCAAGAATATTTCATTCAAATGAAAACCCTTTTCTGGAATATTAGAGGTTTCGGAGCTAGGGGGCGCCGAGACCAAATTAGGGATGTCGTTCGAGGAGAGAACATTGACATTTTAGGGTTGGTTGAAACCTTCAAAGAATCTTTCTCCCCTAATGAGCTCTCAGTGATTGCAGGCATAGACAAATTCGATTGGCATTTTCTTCCGTCTTCTGGCCATTCTGGGGGCATTCTTATTGGTTCCAAACATGACATGTTTGATTTTGTGGCCTTTGATCATGGGATTTTTTGGGCAAGCATTGTTGTGCACCATCGGCGGCTTAAGAACCTTTGGGAATTTATGGTAGTTTATGGCCCAGCGGATCATTCTCTAACCTCTCTTTTCCTTGATGAGCTATCTACTAAAATTGAGTCGTGCACGATACCTATTGTGATAGGAGGAGACTTCAAACTTTTGCGTACCCCTTCTGATAAGAATAATAGTAATTTTTCTTGGACTCTTGCTAATGCGTTTAATGATTTCATCCGTGACTGTGCTATTCGCGAGCTACCTCTGGTGGGATCTCGATTTACCTGGTCTAACCATCAGATTAATCCAGTCCGGTCGGTACTGGATCGGGCCTTTATCTGCTCAAGCTGGGATTCCTTATTCCCTCGTGCCTTTTTGAAAGTTAAATCTAATGTGGGTTCGAATCATGCCCCCCTCATCTTGGACGCAGGCCTGGACCAGTCTAGGGCTTCTTCTCGCTTCCAATTCGATGCTTCTTGGCTTTTAGTTGAGGGTTTCATCGATATGCTTGCCACCAAGATTTTTGGCCTGCTCACCTCTTCGCAACGTTCCTTTTGTCCCATGGATGACTGGCACAAATGTTCCTACGAACTTCGCAAGTTTCTGTTGGGGAACATAGTAGTAAATCAAAAAAAATTCCTACGCATCACCAAGATCAATCTATGGAGAGACTAGCAACAAGAGAGAGAGGAGTGCATCTTCATACCCTTGAAGATCGCGATGCGGAAGCGTTACAAGAACGCGGTTGATGGAGTCGTACTCGCAGCGATTCAAATAGCAGAAGATCCGATCTAGCGCCGAACGGACGGTGCCTCCGCGTTCAACACACGTACAGCCCGGGGACGTCTCCTCCTTCTTGATCCAGCAAGGGGAGAGGAGAAGTTGAGGGAGGGCTCCGGCAGCACGACGGCGTGTTGGTGGAGCTTGTGGTTCTCCGACAGGGCTTCGCCAAGCACTACGGAGGAGGAGGAGGTGTTGGAGAGGGGGAGGGGCTGCGCCAGGGAAGGGGTTGTGGCCTCCCTCCCACCCCTCCACTATTTATAGGCTAGGGGGGAGAGGGGGCCGGCCCCCTAGATCCCATCTAGGGTTGGGGTGGCGGCCAACGGGGGGAGGAGTGCCTCCCAAGTCAAGTGGAGGCCCTCCCCCTTTAGGGTTTCCCCTCTCCCATGCGCATGGGCCTTAGGGGGGCTGGTGCCCCTAGCCCATTAAGGCTAGGGCGCCCCCTTACAGCCCATGCTGCTGTATTGGACGTGGTGGAACCCATTCCGGACTTCCGGACCCCTCCGGAACCTTTCGAAAGCTTCCCGGTATAATAACAAAAAAACGAACTTTTTCCGGAACCCCAATAACAACTTCCCATATATAAATCTTTACCTCTGGACCATTCCGGAACTCCTCGTGACATTCGGGATCTCATCCGGGACTCTGAACAACCTTCGGTAACCACATACAATTTCCCATAACAACTCTAGCGTCACCGAACCTTAAGTGTGTAGACCCTACGGGTTCGGGAACCATGCAGACAAGACCGAGACACCTCTCCGGCCAATAACCAATAGCGGTATTTGGATACCCATATTGGCTCCCACATGTTCCACGATGATCTCATCGGATGAACCACGATGTCGAGGATTCAATCAATCACGTATACAACTCCCTTTGTCCATCGGTATGTTACTTGCCCGAGATTCGATCGTCGGTATCCCCATACCTCGTTCAATCTCGTTACCGGCAAGTCTCTTTACTCATTCCGTAACGCATGATCCCGTGGCCAACTCCTTAGTAACATTGAGCTCATTATGATGATGCATTACCGAGTGGGCCCAGAGATACCTCTCCGTCATACGGAGTGACAAATCCCAGTCTCGATTCGTGCCAACCCAACAGACACTTTTGGAGATACCTGTATTGCACCTTTATAGTCACCCAATTACGTTGTGATGTTTGATACACCCAAAGCATTCCTACGGTATCCGGGAGTTGCACAATCTCATGGTCTAAGGAAATGATACTTGACATTAGAAAAGCTTTAGCAAATGAACTACACGATCTTGTGCTATGCTTAGGATTGGGTCTTGTCCATCACATCATTCTCCTAATGATGTGATCCCGTTATCAATGACATCCAATGTCCATGGTCAGGAAACCACAACCATCTATCGATCAACGAGCTAGTCAACTAGAGGCTCACTGGGGACATGTTGTGGTCTATGTATTCACACATGTATTACGGTTTTCGGTTAATACAATTATAGCATGAACAATAGACAATTATCATGAACAAGGAAATATAATAATAATCACTTTATTATTGCCTCTAGGGCATATTTCCAACAGTCTCCCACTTGCACTAGAGTCAATAATCTAGTTCACATCGCCATGTGATTAACACTCATAGTCCACATCGCCATGTGACTATACCCAAAAAGTTTACTAGAGTCAATAATCTAGTTCACATCACCATGTGATTAAGACTCAATGAGTTCTGGGGTTTGATCATGTTCTGCTTGTGAGAGAGGTTTCAGTCAACGGGTCTGCACTTCGCAAATCTCTAGGTCATATTGTAAATGCTGCTTCCACGCTCCACTTGGAGCTATTCCAAATGGTTGCTCCACTATATGTATCCGGTTTGCTACTCAGAGTCATCCGGATAGGTGTTAAAGCTTGCATCGACGTAACCCTTTACGTCGAACTCTTTATCACCTCCAAAACCGAGAAACATTTCCTTATTCTTTTAAGGACAATTTTGACCGCTGTCCAAATGATCCACTCCTGGATCACTCTTGTACCCCCTTGCCAAACACGTGGCAAGGCACATATCAGGTGCGGTACACAGCATGGCATACTGTATAGAGCCTATGGCTAAGGCATAGGGGACGACCTTCGTCCTTTCTCTTTCTTCTGCCGTGGTCGAGCTTTAAGTCTTAACTTGACACCTTACAACTCAGGCAAGAACTCCTTCAAAATGTGTTCTAGATTTTAACTCTTATCCATCCCTGGCATGTTATAGTTCATCACGAAGCTCTAGTAGCTAGGTGGCAGTGACTTGGAGAACTATAATAATCACTATCTTATCTGGAAGATTAACTCCCACTCGATTCAAGTGATCTTAGTACCCAGACAATCTGAGCACATGCTCACTGATTGAGCTATTCTCCTTCATCTTGCAGGCAAAGAATCTTGTTGAAGGTCTCATACCTCTCAACGCGGGCACGAGCCTAAGATCCCAATTTTAGCTCTTAGAACATCTCATATGTTCCGTGTCGTTCAAAACGTTTTGGAGCCTCAATTCTAAGCCGTAATGCATGACGCACTGAACTATCAAGTAGTCATCAGAACGTGCCTGTCAGATGTTCAAAACATCTACAGAAGACGCTTGAGGGGCTGCCGCATCGAGCGGTGCATTAAGGACATAAGCCTTCTGTGCAGCAATGAGGACAATCCTCAGATCACGGACCCAGTCCGCATTATTGCTCACAATATCTTTCAACTTAGTCTTTCTCTAGGAACGTATTAAACAGGGAGCTAAAGCGCGAGCTATTGATCTACAACATAATTTGCAAAGACAATTTAGACTATGTTCATGATAATTAAGTTCATCTAATCAAATTATTTAATGAACTCCCACTCAGATAGATATCCCTCTAGTCATCTAAGTGTTACATGATCCGAATCGACTAGGCCGTGTCCGATCATCACGTGAGACGGACTAGTCATCAACGGTGAACATCTCTATGTTGATCTTATCTTCTATACGACTCATGTTCGACCTTTCGGTCTTCCGTGTTCCGAGGCCATGTCTGTACATGCTAGGCTCGTCAAGTCAACCTAAGTGTTTTGCATGTGTAAATCTGGCTTACACCCGTTGTATTCGAACGTTAGAATCTATCACACCCGATCATCACGTGGTGCTTCGAAACAACGAACCTTCGCAACGGTGCACAGTTAGGGGGAACACTTTCTTGAAATTTTAGCGAGGGATCATCTTATTTATGCTACCGTCGTTCTAAGCAAATAAGATGTAAAAAGATGATAAACATCACATGCAATCAAATAGTGACATGATATGGCCAATATCATTTTGCTCCTTTTGATCTCCATCTTCGGGGCACCATGATCATCATCGTCACCGGCAAGACACCATGATCTCCATCATCGTGTCTTCATGAAGTTGCCTCGCCAACTATTACTTCTACTACTATGGCTAACGGTTAGCAATAAAGTAAAGTAATTACATGGCGTTTTTCATTGACACGCAGGTCATACAATAAATTAAGACAACTCCTATGGCTCCTGCCGGTTGTCATACTCATCGACATGCAAGTCGTGATTCCTATTACAAGAACATGATCAATCTCATACATCACATATATCATTCATCACATCCTTTTGGCCATATCACATCACACGACATATGCTGCAAGAACAAGTTAGACGTCCTCTAATTGTTGTTGCAATTTTTTTTTACGTGGCTGCTATAGGTTTCTAGCAAGAACGTTTCTTACCTACGCCACAACCACAACGTGATATGCCAATTTCTATTTACCCTTCATAAGGACCCTTTTCATCGAATCCGATCCGACTAAAGTGGGAGAGACAGACACCCGCTAGCCACCTTATGCAACTAGTGCATGTCAGTCGGTGGAACCTGTCTCACGTAAGCGTACGTGTAAGGTCGGTCCGGGCCGCTTCATCCCATGATGCCGCCGAATCAAGATAAGACTAGTAACGGCAAGAAAATTGACAAAATCGACGCCCACAACAAGTTGTGTTCTACTCGTGCAAGAAACTACGCATAGACCTAGCTCATGATGCCACTGTTGGGGAACGTAGTAGTAAATCAAAAAAAATTCCTACGCATCACCAAGATCAATCTATGGAGAGACTAGCAACGAGAGAGAGAGAGGAGTGCATCTTCATACCCTTGAAGATCGTGATGCGGAAGCGTTACAAGAACGCGGTTGATGGAGTCGTACTCGCAGCGATTCAAATCGCAGAAGATCCGATCTAGCGCCGAACGGACAGCGCCTCTGCGTTCAACACAGGTACAGCCCAGGGACGTCTCCTCCTTCTTGATCCAGCAAGGGGAGAGGAGAAGTTGAGGGAGGGCTCCGGCAGCACGACGGCGTGGTGGTGGAGCTTGTGGTTCTCCGACAGGGCTTCGCCAAGCACTACGGAGGAGGAGGAGGTGTTGGAGAGGGGGAGGTGCTGCGCCAGGGAAGGGGTTGTGGCCTCCCTCCCACCCCTCCACTATTTATAGGCTGGGGGGAGAGGGGGCCGGCCCCCTAGATCCCATCTAGGGTTGGGCTGGCGGCCAAGGGGAGGAGGAGTGCCTCCCAAGTCAAGTGGAGGCCCTCCCCCTTTAGGGTTTCCCCTCTCCCATGCGCATGGGCCTTAGGGGGGCTGGTGCCCCTAGCCCATTAAGGCTAGGGCACCCCCTTACAGCCCATGCTGCTGTATTGGACGTGGTGGAGCCCTTTCCGGACTTCCGGACCCCTCCGGAATCCTCCGGAACCTTTCGAAAGCTTCCCGGTATAATACCGAAAAAAACGAACTTTTTCCGGAACCCCAATAACAACTTCCCATATATAAATCTTTACCTCCAGACCATTCCGGAACTCCTCGTGACATCCGGGATCTCATCCGGGACTCCGAACAACCTTCGGTAACCACATACAATTTCCCATAACAACTCTAGCGTCACCGAACCTTAAGTGTGTAGACCCTACGGGTTCGGGAACCATGCAGACATGACCGAGACACCTCTCCGGCCAATAACCAATAGCGGGATCTGGATACCCATATTGGCTCCCACATGTTCCACGATGATCTCATCGGATGAACCACGATGTCGAGGATTCAATCAATCCCGTATACAACTCCCTTTGTCCATCGGTATGTTACTTGCCCGAGATTCGATCGTCGGTATCCCCATACCTCGTTCAATCTCGTTACCGGCAAGTCTCTTTACTCATTCCGTAACGCATGATCCCGTGGCCAACTCCTTAGTCACATTGAGCTCATTATGATGATGCATTACCGAGTGGGCCCAGAGATACCTCTCCGTCATACGGAGTGACAAATCCCAGTCTCGATTCGTGCCAACCCAACAGACACTTTCGGAGATACCTGTAGTGCACCTTTATAGTCACCCAGTTACGTTGGGACGTTTGATACACCCAAAGCATTCCTACGGTATCCGGGAGTTGCACAATCTCATGGTCTAAGGAAATGATACTTGACATTAGAAAAGCTTTAGCAAACGAACTACACGATCTTGTGCTATGCTTAGGATTGGGTCTTGTCCATCACATCATTCTTCTAATGATGTGATCCCGTTATCAATGACATCCAATGTCCATGGTCAGGAAACCACAACCATCTATCGATCAACGAGCTAGTCAACTAGAGGCTCACTAGGGACATGTTGTGGTCTATGTATTCACACATGTATTACGGTTTCTGGTTAATACAATTATAGCATGAACAATAGATAATTATCATGAACAAGGAAATATAATAATAACCATTTTATTATTGCCTCTAGGGCATATTTCCAACAGTTTCTTAGGGGCTGGTCTCATAACAGGGCCGTGGAGGCCTGCCGGGAGAAAAATATTTTAGAGGCCCAGATTGTTGGTCTGGACCTGGTAGCTGATGCGACTGGCCTCTCGAAGGGCGAGTGGTCTATTCGTTACAACCTTGAAGCCGCTCTGATGCAGTTGCATCAGCAGGCGGAGATATATTGGCGTCAGCGTGGCACCCTTAAGTGGACTCTTAAGGGTGACTCCCCTACGGCTTACTTCTTCGCCATTGCCAATGGCAGAAGAAGAAGATGTTTCATTGATAGCCTCATCATTAACGGAGTTAGGACCTCGGATCAACCCCTCATCATATCCCACATAGTGGATTTTTTCTCTTCTCTTTTGGGGGCGAAGCAGGAGGCTGGTCTTACTATCTCCCCCTCCCTATGGGACAACCATAATATGATCTCGAACACCGAGAATGAGGCCTTAATGATACCTTTATCTGATGATGAGATCTGGGAGGTTATTAACTCGGCTAACCCTAATGCGGCTTCTGGTCCTGAGGGTACTCTTTTCCCTTCTTCAAGAAGTTTTGGCCTCAGCTGCGTCTGCTGGTGTGCCAAATCATTCAAGGTTTCTGTCTGGGGACAGTTGATATTTCCTGCCTTAACTATGCTGTCATTACCCTTATACCTAAAGTGAAAGTAGCCAAGCTGATCTCCCAGTTTAGACCAATTGCTTTCATTAACAATTTTGCGAAATTCCCTGCGAGGGGCTTCGCAACTCGTCTCACTCCTATACCCCACATAACCATTAGCCCTTTCCAGTCTACTTTTATCAAAGGTCGTTTTATCGTCGATGGGATCCTTTGCCTACATGAGATCGTGCATGACCTCAGAATTCATAAATCCAAAGCGGTGATACTAAAGTTGGCTTTTGAAAAAGCTTATGACTCGGTCAGTCGGCCTTTCCTGAGAAAGGTCCTCTTGGCCAAAGGTTTCGACGGGGCTTATGTCCACAGGATCAGGCAGTTGGTCTCGGGGGGCCACACTGCGGTTTCTGTTAATGGCCAGGTCAGTAACTACTTTGCCAATGGCAGGGGCCTGCGGCAGGGTGACCCTGCTTCTCCTATCCTGTTCAACTTTGTTGCGGATGCCTTATCTCGTATTCTTTCCAGAGCTGCTACTCATGGTCATATATCTCCTGTCATCTCCCACCTCATTCCGGAAGGGGTCACTCATCTTCAGTATGCGGATGACACTATCATTATGGTAGAATTAAATGACTCCTGTATTGCCTACCTCAAGTTCATCCTCCTCTGTTTTGAAGCCTTGTCGGGGCTCAAATTAACTTCTCTAAAAGCAAGGTCATAGTTACTGGAGTGGACGATTCAGAGGCCTTAAGGGTGGCCCATCTTCTCAACTGTAAGCTGGGATCATTCCCTTTCAAATATCTGGGCCTCCCAATTTCTCCGGACTTGCTCTGTGCTAAAGAATTTGCCCCTGCTTTTGCTAAGGCTGGCAATAGGGTGCTCCCTTGGCGAGGTAGATACAACACAAGTGCTGGGAAAGTGGCGTTGATCAACGCTTGCTTGTCCTCCTTACCAATGTTCCTCATGGGCTTCTACTTATTATCGGCTGGCACGCACGCTGGCTTCGATAAGCATCGGGGTGCTTTCTTCTGGAATGCGGCAGACAATAGGCGCAAATACAGACTTGTCAGGTGGAAACTTATGTGTAGACCCAAAAACCTTGGAGGGTTGGGCATCATTAACACCGCTATCATGAATAAATGCCTCTTGATTAAATGGTGGTGGAAAATTATGACCACGGGAATTGGCTCCTTGTGGTTTTCTATCCTTAAAGCCAAATATTTCCCTCTTTCTAGCCCCTTGTTCGCCTCTTCCCGCGGAGGTTCGCAATTTTAGAAAGGTCTTGTTAAAGTTAGACCTCTGTTTTTGGCTCATGTTAAGTTTGTAGTTGGGGACGGGACTTCTGTTTGTTTTTGGCTTGATTGGTGGTGTGGAAACTCACCTCTCTCTGTGAGCCTCCCTAAGCTCTTTTCCTATTGCTCTAATCCGAACAACTCCATCGCGGAGCTTTCGGCTAATAACTGGGACTTAGCCTTCCGGCGCTCCTTATCTCCTGTAGAGTTAGAAGAATGGCAACGGCTTACTGCTTTCTTCCCTACGCTCTCGGAGAATGCGGACTCGATGGTTTGGCCTCATACTTCTTCTGGTCGCTTTTCGGTCAAGTCGTTATATTCAAAGCTAATTGGTGGATCCCCCACTAGTAGATTTACTTAGGTTTGGAGGGCTCGTATCCCCCCGAAAGTTAAGATCTTTCTTTGGCAAGCTTTCAGAGGTTGTCTTCCCGCGGCGGACCAAATTCGTAAGAGGAATGGCCCGGGATCGGAGTTCTGCGCCCTTTGTGGTGCCCTGGAAGACACGAATCATATATTTTTTTCACTGTGTGCTAGCTAAGTTGGTCTGGAGCTGTGTTAGATCATGGCTCCAGGTATCCTGGAATCCCTCTTCCTTCTCTGAGCTTCGGGCCCTTCGTAATTCTTTGGCAGGTGTTACTAAGAGGGTCTTTTGGGTAGGACTTGGAGCGATTTGTTGGTCCCTATGGACTACTAGAAACAAGTTTACTATCGAACATATTTTCCCTGCTAAGCTTGCTGACTGCTTATTTAAATCCTGTATGTTCTTGCAGCAGTGGGATCATTGACTAAGCCGGAGGACCGGGATGCTCTTGATCTTCTGATATCTAAAATACGGGCCTCGGCGTCTTCCTTATCCAGACAGGAGCATGTTGCATAGCTGCTTTTGCGTCCCCTTCGACTAGTTGTTGGCTATGTCGTCGTTATTCTCTCCGGCCTGCGTGCCGTGTGTTGGCCTGGGTGCCATGTATCTCTCTATCTAAAACTTTGGGTAAGCCCACGTCTGGGGCAACGTTGTGTTTGTTGGTCTGGTTGTTTGGAACACTGCCTGGTGGCTTTATTTATAAAGTCAGGCGCATGCCTTTTCTCTAAAAAAAATATTCGACGCGGCGCCGTCCTCACCGCCCCGGCACCACCAAACAGAATAACGATCCTACCTAGAACAACACGGAAGACAAACAGGAGCCCCCCTCCATCCGGCATCCGCTGCCAGAGCTGCGAAGAGACTGGATTTTCTACTCTCGGGTGTACTACACCCGAGTTAGCTATTTTTTTGAAAAAGTGGTACCAAACAAACTCCAAAAAATCTGATATTTTGTGGAATCAAACTCTATCAAGTGTTCATGGTTCTTGCAAAATTTCATCGAAAAATAACATCCGAAGAGCTCAGACAAAAAAAGACAAAATCACTTTTCACTGTTTTGTGTACTTTTTGATCTGTGGATTCATTTTTTTTTATGAGAGCTCCTCGGATGTTATTTTTGGATGAAATTTTGCAGTAACCTCAAACACTTGATGAAGTTTGATGTCCCAAAAATTCAGATTTTTTAAAGTTTGTTTGATATCGTTTTTTAATTTTTTTGCTAACTCAGGTGTATTACACCCGAGAGTAGCCACTACTTTCCGAGCAGCGAATGGAAGGAGCCAGAAGCCGCTGCGCTGCCGGACTTCACCAGAAGAAACTGTCGCCTCCAAATCGGCTGTGCAAGGCAGTTGGGAAGGAAGCGGTAACTCCGCTTATATGAATGCCTTGAAATGTTAAACCTTGTGTCGGGGTGGCTGCACAGTCCCCCCGAGCCGAGCACCATAACCACAACATGACATGAGAGGAAGTAGCAAAATGGTAATCAGAATGATGTTTTAAACAAAGATGTGATGCACAAAATAAGATGGACTCATAATCCCACTTGTTCCTTCTGTGATGAGGTTGAGTCGTCTTAGCACCTCTTTTTCTTGTGCCATTTTGCTAGGGTAGTCTCGATAACGGTCAGGTCTTTCTTTGGCAAGTGTATATCATGATGTGCGTGATTGCTTACTTTGGATATAAATGATGACATGCGAGATTTGTAAAGTAAAAAAAATGTTAATTTTTTGCCATAAAAATATGGAGGAGATATTAATTTATTGACATAGTCTACGTCTCTTGTTGCTATACTAAATAACGGTCTAGATTTTGTTGTGCCCTATTAAAACTGTCTAGATATTTTATTTTATTTTGCCATCGAACATGTTCATGCGCAGTTTGCATTTTTTCGTGAAGAAAAGACATGTCTGGGGCCTGGGCAAGAAGAAAAAAAAATTGATACTAAAAAAAGCCTTTTATGGCACTCATTTTTGTTTTTTAACCAAACAACACCACTTTTTTCAAGGGCAAAAATGGTCACTATGAAATCATGCCCGGAAGCGGCATGGAAAATCCTTTGTGATGTCCTCGCGACATGCGTAGGCTTTGTGCAGATGAGGGAGGGGCAGGCCCTGCCACCGGGGGCGAAGGTACCTCGGTGGCATGCCTGATGCAACCGTTTAAATTATCGGAAAATCGTACGATGCCGGAATTCCTTGAGAGCTGGAACGGTGTCATCACATGGCCCCTGTAGGGTGTGCTAAAGTTTGGGCGCGCTTCGAATAAGCCTCCCTTGAGGCCGCTTGTAAACGGCACCATCTCCGAGCTAATCTCTGTGTTGCGAGAGGGAGCATGTTCGGTTTGTGTAGGAAGTGCGGGTCATGTTGCTCCGTTGGCCTCGAAACTTCTCGTGCTCTCAAAGGAGGCCGTCGCATGACACATGCCAGGACCCGCATGCAATATTTGAGACATTTATTGCTCTGCTATAATTTCATCGCCGGAATTGCAGATCTGCAAGGCAACACATGAAATCATGCCTGCAAGTGGCATGGAAAATCCTTTGTGATGCAGGGTTAGATGAAATGATGCTAACTACTCATTTTGCCGAGAGTAGCACTCGGTACAGTAGGATTTTCCGAGTGTTGCTCTCAGTAAAAATGTAAACCCTAGATCTAGTTGACGACTTTTACCGAGAGTTCGCTCGGTAAAAGGTAAGCCCTAGATCTAGTTCACGACTTTTACCGAGTGCCCCACCATCAGGCTCTCGGGAAAGGTCCGTGGGACACTTAAGTGAAATCCCCGCGCTGCTTTCTCTCATTTCTTTTCCTCTCTGCTCCCCCCCCCACCGGCCCGCTCCCCGCCGGTGCCCCCATCCCCCAACGACCGGCGCCCCCTCCCCCCACTCCCCACTTGATGAGCTTTCCCCTCCCCAATGGATGGATGATTGCTATGGGTGCTATTAGTTGATGTATGTATGGATGCTATGGGTTAATAGATGGATAGATGAATGGATCCTATGGGTGGATATATGTATGGATGAATAGATGCATAGATGGATAGATGAATAGATTAGATAAATTGTGATGATGTTGTATGGATGGATGCTATGGGTGGATGAATGTATCTACTTTTTGTAGTAGTTTCTATATAGTAGTTTATGAAGAAGTTTTTATGTAGTATTTTTTGTAGTAGTTTTTATGTAGTAGTTCTTGTAGTAGTTCTTATGTATTGGTTTTGGTAGTAGTTTTCATGTATTCATTTTTGTAGTATTTTTTGGTATTAGTTTTTATGTATTAGTTTTTATCTTGAGCGAGTGTCGACCATATTTGACAGATGAGAGATGTTTTTAGAGGAATGGTACGGACTGTTGCTTTAGGGGGTCGCGCTTCCTCTACTCCTCCTATGTGATCTTTGTAAAGCCAAAGGAGCAGAGGAAGAGCAACCATCATCACAGTAGATAAGAGTTGTTCTTGGAGGAAGAAAAATGACTTTTGACAATGGCGGCCAAATTGGGTGAGTTCGTCCTGTGATATACATTTGTCACGAACGACGGACTTTCCCAACTTGACCATCACTGAAAGTCCAAATACCCATGAGAGAGTGTCCATCATATATACCACCACCAGAGAGAGTGTCCACCATATATACATGAGAGAGTGTCGATGAGAGTTGTTCTTGGAGGAAGAAAATCGACTTTTGACGACGACGGTCGATCTGTGTGAGCTCTTCCTGTTATACCTTGATAACGCATGAAGGGCTCCCCTAGCTCGACCATCACCGAAAGTCGAAATTCACGTGAGAGAGTGTCCACCATATATACCACCACATGAGAGAGTGTCCACCATATTTGACAGATGAGAGATGTTACCGAGTGTTGTAGTAGGGGGTTGCTCTTCCTCTGCTCCTCCTCTGTGATCTTTGTAAAGCAGGGGGAGCGGAGAAAGATCGACCATCACCGACAGTCGACGAGAGTTGTTATTGGAGGAAGAAAATCTACTTTTGACGATGACGGTCGATCTGGGTGAGCTCTTCCTGTTATAACTTCATAACGCACGATGGGCTCTCTCAGCTCGACCATCACCGAAAGTCGAAATATCCGTGAGTGTCCACCATGAAAAATTTGCTTAGAATTAATCTTTAATGTTTGATCTTATGTTATTTTTCATTGTGTGATGAAAGGTGTTAGCACCGATCGATTTTGCGGCTATGGCTTCCTTCGACGACGCAGCTTCCATTAGGGTCAACTCCGCGGTTAAGGACAAGCACGCCGAGGACCGCTGGCGGCGCTAATTGAGAAGAATCCGCAGTTGATCCTAATAAAGTATTTTGAGGACCTGGCCAATAAGAATCCGCCAACTAAGGAGCGCAAGACCCCACCACATAAGGAGAGTGACGACCCGGTGCCATTGAGTCCACCGACCATCATTCCCGACGACACTTGGTCCTCCATTGTGGGGGATGCCCCCACGTGCTCTGACTCCACGATCATTGGTTTCATCGACTACACCTCGGAGTAGTCCCACCTAGATAGTTTGTCGTTGATTTAGTGATATAGTTATGTAGCTGCTGATATGGACTTGGATTGCCACTTGCGATGCTTTTGAGTGTATGAGTGATGAATGCTTACGTGGATTATGTATGATGTGCTATTTAAACCTTGCATTCCTTCTCTGTCTCTTTTTCTCTTTCTTTGTAAATGAAGTGTTATGCAGTGTACAGAGGTAGGTATCCAGAAGTCTACGATTCATGGTCCGCATGCAATGAACAAGTGCTTCGTTACCCAGGCAGCACCCACGACTCATTGAATAATAGAGAGAAGACACAGTATTATTACAATCAGTATGTACTTGACCAGAAGAGAAAACTGAATTAGGCAATGATGCAAGCCAGAAACGGCTTATCGGGTTCAGTGGATTGAAGAAGTTGATAATTCTCTTTCAGCTCGTCATAATTGTTGTGTTGCTTTTATCATGTGGTCGCATGGAGACACGCATTGACCACTTTATTGTTTAGTAAGTAGGCACTTGTACTAAAGAGCTACTTTGTGACTTCAAATAAAGCTTCTGTGAACTATTTATATAATGCCTATGTGAGTTTGTTGTTAAACTTTGTGACTTCAGATGCAAGTTTGTGTATTGTATATCTGTTTTTGCTGCAGCGATCCGATGGAAAAGCAATAGAAACAAAACTGGCAATGAATCTTTACCGAGAGCTGCTCTCGGAAGACACACGTTTACCGAGAGTAGTACTAGGCAAAGTGGCATGCGCTAGGAGCTGCTGGAACTTGGCTTTTGCAGTTATGCCGAGTGAGGCACTCGGCAAAGACCTGACGGAACCAGCGGCCGTGGAGTCACATTATTTTGCCGAGAGGCACTGTTTGGCTCTCGGCAAACTCTTTGCCGAGTGTTCGATGGTTGGCTGTCGGCAAATTTTTGTTTGTCTGAGAGATGTACGCCGGGTGGCCTCTGCCGAGAACAACTCTCGGCAAAGGCTTTGCCGAAGGTTTTTGGCCTTGCGATTACAGCAGTGCATGCAACATGTAGTCAAAACTATTTTGAAAAAAGACATGCATACAGTGCACACTTCTCTGGTCATGCACTGACTAATGGCTGGAATACGGGAGTATTAATTGGATAGAGTAATTGAGATGTTGTGGTAGTTAGTAAAATTTAAAGAACTTATTTTCCATGCATCTCTTTCCTATCATATTTCTTTTTCTCTGTTAGCGATTTTGCTATTTGACAGGCGGCTGACTTTTTTTTGTATTTCCTAAAACACAGCCTCCTATCTTTGGCAAAAACGTAATCGATTTCTTGATTATCTAATCTAGAAATTAGGGAAACATAATAAGGGGCTATGTACTGGATGATATGGCACCTTTGCCTATGTAGATGAGAGAGGTAATAAAGAACATAAAGCCTCCAGAAGGCCATATAATACATTTCCTTCTGATTATTTAAGCTAAGGCTGGTCGTAATGGTGAGTATCATATACTAGTATCATGTATATGATACTAGTGTATGATACTACACCCATAGTGCATAGTATCATGTGTTAGTATCATAGATAACTTCATTTATTGCCATGCATGACACATATTTAGCACAACATTTAATATGATACGGTATCATGATATGATACTCACCCCACTCTTTCTTCATTTAATTCTATACCACCTCATTAAATTTGTCTAGTTGGCATGCATGATACTACCTATGATACTCCCATTATGACCAGCCTAATGCACGCGGCGGCTGCCTCCGAGAAACAAGGCCCCTATGAATGAACCCTTTTGCTTCGGGAATCATGCCAATAATAGAGGGTCGAGAATACCATGCAATACCAACTCTAATGCAACTAATAACCCCATAAAAAACTGTAATGTGATTAATGGAAAGTATCTCTAAGAGTCAATTAACATGAAAGTTGTATGGTGGAAGACTTTGGTACTCCCTCCATCCAGATATACAAGGCCAATTCCTCAATGAAAATACGAGGCTTAGTATGCTTTTTGAAGTTGACTTTGTCAACCGGTTAGAGCAATAATATATGATGTCTATGTTACGAAAAGTATACCATCAAATTCGTATCTGAAAGCAGCTTTTAATGATATAATTTTCACATCATACATCCTCATATTTTATAAATCTTATCAGTGGTCAAAGGTAACCTAAAAAAACAGATTAGGCCCTATATATTTCAATGAAGGGAGTACACAAAGTTGGAAAAATGCAATGAACCAGTCCACACACTTAATAAGCAGGTACTCCCTCCATCCGGAAATACTTGTCTAGATACATCCATTTTTGTTCATTTTGATGACAAGTATTTTCGGACGGAGGGAGTACAAAATAGTCCAAATCACTCCGAACCAGCCATAATCATACATTGTTTAACACAATCCCCGTGGAGCTTAACTTTTTCACAAATAGGTCCTCAAATCAATCCATTTGGATATTTCCTCATGTGCACGCACCATTGTGAATCTACTTTGCGCCTGCCCATGATGGCTAGCATTTAGTGGAATGCATTGTGTTAATTGCAGCAGATAGGTAGCATGCTGGCGGAAGGTAGTACTGAGTATAATAGTGGGCTTATAGCCCGCTTACATGGCATTTTTGCCTATGTGGAGAAGAGAGATGTGAAAAAGTAAGGGGAGTGGGCTCTCATGCAAGAGCCTAGCTATATACGCATTCCTAGGTAAATGCAATAAATGTGAAGAGAGAGAAGATGAAAAAAAATACTAATGCAATAGCCAATCTTATAGCCCACATTATTGTAGGAATGCATATAGATGATGGCTATAGATGACATGGCGGTTCCTTATAGCCATCATCGGGCTATATTATTAACCATGCTCTAATATATTTGAAGTTGGCAATAGGTTCTAATATTTTTTATTATGCAAACCAGTCAGTCATTTGGCGGAACGTGCTCTTTCATGCACTAGTTGGAGCACCTTCATTTGGCGGAAGCCAAATACTCATATTTGGTGAGCTTGGGGCTTAGTAGCTAATAAATTGGGCAAGATGTGGCTATATGCGTATACAAGTTCTATGTAATTCGTGTGCAAAATACACCGTTGTGAAAATTTTCACTGCTATATGCGTATTCTTGCGTATTGTGAAATAGTGCAAAGTCTTTTCAAAAACCCTAGTGACAGCGTCGAAGCGATCAATCGAATGAGTGTGTCGCATCTCCGCTATTTATAGGCATTCGTCACGGGCTCAACACTTGGGCCTCGCACAGACCCTAAAGCCCACAAGTCTACTCAGTCATGATCCAAGTCCAGCCTCGGATCACATCCTATCAGTGTCCTCGGATCCGACCTCGTAGGTTTCTTCACTTAAGCGCGCGACCACTTAGGTTCAAGTTGGCTTGGTTGCAGGTCAGGCCTCTAGCAAGGCGCGCCTACCACCAAGTAGACAATGAAGCCGGTTGACGAACCTGCACAACATGTCACACTTCTTTACCCTTTGCCACACGATATATGTTGTCGGGCTCAAGGCAAGTCTGTCATCCTTGTGCTAGCCCGACCTCTTTCTCGTTCCGGTGATATCGACCACAAAACGGACTATCTCATAATCCTTGTCGCATGGCCATGCTTATCTTGGTTGGATCAAACGAGGGGCCAAGAGCATATCTCCTTTGATCGGAAGGGCAAATCCCATCTTGCTCGACCATGTCTCGTAGCATGGGTCTGGACAAACCTGAAACCTACCTTTATAACTACACATTTACGGAGTAGTGTTTGGTCGGCCCAAAGCAGGTCTGTCACCATCCTGAGTACATGCGCCAGCTCAGGTTTTAGGACATAGAACATATGTTGTACTAGAGACTCACAGATGACATATAGCTGCATCTCATGGTTGGGTCTGTCCGACTCGGACTTATCTCGACTCGGATCCGACTATGTCAAATCCGACCAGATCCTTCCGAGCCCATATTATACGGTTAGCATCCAATGCTTCATGGCCAGTGAGACCGAGCCATCCACCGTTGCATATGCTAGTCTAGTCGTCTGCGCGTCCACACAACCTTTTTGACTTGGGACCTTTGAAAGTGCAACTAATCCCCGGGTGGTTTTGGTAATTCACAACAACATATAGCTCATTGAACTAATATCCCTTCCAGATAAATATTTTAGGAAGTTCAATGAATGGCATGGCATGGACTAGAGATGTGGACCCCTTAAAATGCCAAGGACAAATATTGGCAAAAGCTCAAGACTCTTCATCATTATTTTAGTGATCCAAGATCACATTGAGTCCATAGGAAAGCCAATATTATTAAAAGGGGATGAGGTGTTGCTCAATGGTTTGCTTGCTCAAATGCTTAGTGATATTGCTCCAAAACCCTCAACCACTTTCTCCATCCAAATATGTCCAAAACCTAAACTCCAACTCGGCCCCACCGATTCTTTCCATCCGGAGCCACCGAGTTCATATGACATAGCCACAGCCAGAAACCCTAGCAATTCAGTCTCATCGATACGGGTCTCGGTCTCACCGAGATGGCCTTGCCAACAATCTGTGACTTGTTGTATTTATTTCGGTCTCACCGAGTTATGCAATCGGTCTCACCGTGTTGGCTCGACCAACTCTTCGTTGCCCTATTGCTTCACTTCGGTCTCACCAAGTTGACGCAATCGGCGCCACCGAGATGAGGTTTGCCCTAAGCCCTTGCATATCGGTACCACTGAGTTGTCCCATTCGGTCACACCGAGATTCCTAACGTTCACATTTTTGTACTAATCGGTGCCACCAAGTTTAACTATTCGGTCCCACCGAGATGGGTCAAATGTGTGTAACGGTTGGATTTTGTGTGGAGGCTATATATACCCCTCCACCCCCTCTTCATTCGTGGAGAGAGTCATCAGAACGTGCCTACACTTGCACCATACATTTTCTGAGAGAGAACCACCTACTCATGTGTTGAGATCAAGACATTCCAATCCGACCACAAGAATCTTGCTTTCTAGCCTTCCCCAAGTTGCTTTCCACTCAAATCATCTTTCCACTCAAATCTGAGAGAGGGAGTTGAGAGTTGGGGAGACTATCATTTGAAGCACAAGAGCAAGGAGTTCATCATCAACACACCGTCTATTACCTTTTGGAGAGTGGTGTCTCCTAGATTGGTTAGGTGTTGCTTGGGAGCCTCCGTCAAGTTGTGGATTTGAACCAACAAGTTTGTAAGATCAAGGAGATCGCCTACTTCATCAAGACCTACCCGAGTGAGGCAAGTCCTTCGTGGGCGATGGCCATGGTGGGATAGACAAGGTTGTTTCTTCATGGACCCTTCGTGGGTGGAGCCCTTCATAGACTCGCGCAGCCATTACCCTTCATGGGTTGAAGTCTCCATCAACGTGGACGTACGATAGCACCACCTATCGGAATCACACCAAAATCTCCGTGTCTACATTGCGTTTGCCTTCTCCAAACCCTTCACTTTACCTTCATATGCAATGTTTTACTTTCCGCTGCTATACTCTTAGAATTGCATGTGTAGGTTGATTGCTTGACTTGTGTAAATCGCTAAAATGTGCCCACAACTAAAATTGGGAAAAGGATAGTTTTTTATTTGGTCAAGTAGTCTAATCACCCCGCTCTAGACATACTTTCGATCCTACAAGCAGTGGTATCTGAGCTTTGGTCTCCATTAGCCTTGATTTCCATAGCTTTGGTGATCATAGCCTTGGTTTAACAACCTAGGAGAGTATGGCGTCTAGCGAGGGAAATTATCATCGTAGATGTCCTTACTTTGATGGTACAAATTTTGCTAGTTGGAAGCATAAGATGAAAATGCATATTTTGGTCATAACCCCGCCATTTGGGCTGTTTTTCGTATTGGCTTGCAAGGTTAATACTTTGAAGATGGAAAAGAACCGGATCGTGAAGGCACTGCGGATGAATTGAAGATATTCCAATACAATGCTCAAGCTTGTGATATTCTCTTTAATGGATTATGCCCCGAAGAATTCAAAAAAATAAGCCTCCTTGATAATGCAAAGGAAATTTGGGATACTTTGGTCGATATGCATGAAGGTACCGAGTCCGTCAAGGAATCCAAGTTGGATGTGCTTGATGCGGCTCAAAACTGTGTCGATATTTCCCCAAAGAGGAAGGGATGATGCAGTACAGCTATGGTAGGTATTTCCCTCAGTTATGAAACCAAGGTATCAATCCAGTAGGAGGCCAGGACAAGCTATGTAAATGGTACCTGCACACAAAGAACAAATACTTGCAACCCGACGCGTAAGAGGGGTTGTCAATCCCTCTTCGGGCAAAAGATAGATTGGTTTATATGATATTGGATAAATAGATCTCAGTAAAACACGGAATAAAATAAATAAAGAATAAGTGCAGCAAGGTATTTTTGGGTTTTTGGAATAACAGATCTAAAAGCAAAAGCAGAATAAAAATAGATCGGAAAGCAATATGATGAAAGGTAGACCCGGGGGCCATAGATTTCACTAGTGGCTTCTCTCGAGAAAATAGCATACGATGGGTAAACAAATTACTGTTGGGTAATTGATAGAAGATCGAATAATTATGACGATATCCAGGCAATGATCATTATATAGGCATCACGTCCAAGATTAGTAGACCAAAACGATTTTGCATCTACTACTATTACTCCACACATCGACCACTATCCAACATGCATCTAGTGTATTAAGTTCAAGTTCAGAGAGAAACGGAGTAATGCAATAAGAACGGTGACATGATGTAGACAAGATCTATTCATGTAGGAATAGACCCCATCTTGTTATCCTTAATAGCAACGATACATGCGTGCCTCGATGCCCCTTCTATCACTGGGAGAGGACACTGCAAGATCGAACCCATCACAAAGCACCTCTTCCCATGGCAAGAAAAAACGATCTAGTTGGCCTAACTAAACCAAAGATTCGAAGAAGAAATATGAGGCTATAATTAATCATGCATAAAAGAGATCAAAGAACTCAAATAACTTTCATGGATATAGATCTGATCATAAACTCAAACTTCATCGGATCCCAACAAACACACCGCAAAAAGTCATTACATGAAATAGATATCCAAGAGACCATTGTATTGAGAATCAAAGTGAGAGATAAAGCCATCTAGATACTTCCTACGGACACGTAGGTCAATGGTCGACTACTCACGCATCATCGGAGAGGCACCAATGAGGATGATGAACCCCTCCGTGATGGTGTAGATTGGATCTCGTGGTTCTGGAACTTGCGGCGGCTGGAATTGTGTTTCGTCTACTCCCCTAGGGTTTCTGGAATTTCGGGGGATTTATAGAGCGAAGAGACGGTGGAAGAGACCCCGTTGGGCCCCACAACCCATCAAGGCGCGCAAGGGGCCTCTAGCGCACCCTGGTGGGTTGTGGTCCCCACGGGCCACCCCCAGGTGCTTCCTTGGCTCCCAAGTTGTCTTCTGGTCCAAAAAAAATCTCCAAAAAGTTTCGTGGCATTTGGACTCTGTTTGGTACTGATATTCTGCGAAGTAAAAAACAGCAACTGGCACTGGGCACTATGTCAATAGGTTAGTGCCAAAAATGATATAAAGTTGCTATAAAATGATTGTAAAACATCCAAGAATGATAATATAACAGCATGGAACAAACAAAAATTATAAATACATTGGAGACGTATCAGTGCTTCAAAGTCAACTTGACAAGTTCAAGATGAAAGATGGTGAAGGAGTCGCTGAAATGTACTCTAGGCTTGCTCTCATCGCAAATAAGATTGCTGGCTTAGGAAGTGAAGAGATGACCGACAAATTCATCATCAAGAAGATCCTTAGAGCCTTGGATGAAAAATATGATACCGTGTGCACTTTGATCCAAATGATGCCAACTACAAAGATCTCAAGCCAACGGAAGTCATTGGGAGAATTGTTGCTCATGAGATGTCACTCAAGGATAAGGATGAGCTCCACAACAAGTCAAGTGGTGCTTACAAAGCTTCAAACGATGCTCCTACAACATCAAGGGATAAGCTAGTCTCCAATGAAGAATTGAGCTTAATGGTGAAGAACTAAACAAATTCTACAAGAATAGAAGCAAAGAGAGAAGTTCCAAGTCAAGGTCATACAATGAAAAAAGATCTCCTAGTCGTGATCGTAATTGCTATAATTGTGGAAGACCCGAACAATATTCCAATGAGTGTACTGCTCCCTACAAGAAAAGAGAAGACTCACCAAAAGGGAGGAGTAGAAGAGATGAATCACCTCCAAGAGAGAGAAGGAGTAGAGATGATCGTTATGAACGAAGACCCTCTCGTAGAAGCAAGGATTCAAAAAGAAAGGACAAGTCATCAAAGAGATACACAAGACGAAGACATCAAGCTCACGTCGGTGAATGGGTTTCCAGTTCTAAATCCGACAACTACTCCGAGAGAAGCTATCACTCCGACTCCGACTATACTCAAGATGAAGATGTTGCCGGTCTTGCACTTGTGTCAACCAACTACTACGACATATTTGAGTCACCAAATGAAGGAATTGGAAGACGCTTCATGGCTAAAGGCTCCAAGGTATCACACCCCGAGTATGTTGATTTCAATAGTGATGAAGATGATTTGCTAGGTGATGATGATTTACTTGTTGATAAAACTAGTGATGAAAACTATGATGAACTTGCTAGTAATCAAGCTAATCAAGATGGAACGAATGAGAGCGATAAGAAGGAGATCGAGCATCTAACTAAAGAACTAAACACTCTTAAGTTAGCTCATGAAACAACTCTAGAGGATCATAGAGAGCTCCTAAGAACTCATGAGAAGCTACGCTTCGAGAAGCTAAATTTAGAGCAAGAGCATGGGTTTCTAAAAGCTTTCAATGATGATCTTCGAAAGAAGAGTTCTTCTTACATTGCCAAACATCTCCTCTTGTCTACTTATATGCCACAAGTAAAATCTGGCAACAACAGCAAGAAAGATTCTTCCTCTAGTAGTAACAATAACCATGCTAAATCCAATATTGCTGCTTCTAGTAGTTCTCTTGATTCCACTAATGATTCTCTTAGCCAAGTTACACTTGAGCAAGAAAATAGCTTATTGAAGGGAATTATAGAAAAGGTGTTTACAAGAGCTTTGCCGGGAGTAAGCAATTTGAGTGAATTGTACGCAAGCAAGGAAGGCACCGGAAAAATCAAGGTGTTGGTCTTGAACGAAAGTTCAATGCCAATGGAGTTGAGTGGGATGAAGATCAATACCCCAAGACGAAGTTTGTGCCTCAACAAGAGAAGTATGACCCCACTTCTTTCAAGGGAACACAAACTCAAGATGATCATCCACCACAAGACGACAAGTCAAAAGGCAAGGACAAGCTTCAAGAAGAGATTGACTCATTTGAAGGAGCTCCTTAGGCCATGGTCAAGTGGGTACCCAAGACTATGTCAAACTCTACATCATCAAGTTGATGTGGATCCCAAAGAAGAAGAACTAGAGTGTTCTCGAGGGTGACTCCGCCAAAATACTTCACTCATATTCATTTTGGCAAGACTTGTGCAATCAACTTTCATATCTTGCACTAGCTCATGGAGTCACAAACCACTAGTAGAAAAACGACCTTACGTTCACATCATTTTCCTGGTTCAATTATGGCCCGGGACTAATGTGACCATTAGTCCCGGTTCCAACGGCTAGGGCGCGGGCATCATTAGTCCCGGTTCGTGGCGTACCTACAGTCCCGGTTTGTGTCACAAACCGGGACTAAAGGGGTGGTGGCAGGCTGGGCCCTCGCAAGCCCATTTAGTCCCAGTTTGTATCACAAACCGTGACTAGAGGTATACCTTTAGTCCCGGTTTGTATAGCCAACCGGGACTAATGATGTCACTATATAAACCCTTCGTCCAGCCCGAGCCCATTCTCTCTGTTTTCCCCTTTCATTCCTCTCCTCTGTTCTTCCCCTTTGCTCGAGCTCATCCTCATTTTTTGCCAAAATTTGTCAAGATTTGAAGGCACCCCATCCATCCAAGTGTTCACAAAGGTTAGCAACTTTGTTCTTTCATCTCTCATTGCTAGATTAGCTCGTGCAATGCTCTATAAGTATAGTGATTTGTGTGTTTTAGTTTGGGAGTAATAATATGTGGGAGTTTATTTGATTTATATGCAATTTGAGCTCAAATTCACTTCTTAGTTTGCATATGTAGGTGTGGTTTACTTAGTGCCTTCCCGTCCCGGTCCTAACAACCATCGATCGCCCGCACCATCCCGTCGCCGGCACCCCCTTCGTGAGCCTCTCGTTCTTATCCTTTTTATAAAAAAAATCATGTTTGTATGATTTGGATAGTTACATGTATGATTTTCTTACATGTATAGTTGTTTGTTATACATAGTGGCACGGTTTTGATATCTGTCCCCGTCGGCCCTCGCCCGGTTTATGATTCGGATGTGGTATATATATTCTCTTTTATAACTATTTGCTGCATTTCGTGTTTATGACAATTATGCCCATCAAGTTGACATAGATATTTTTATCTAGGAGGTATGTGAACCGGAAATTGCAACCGACCCTCTTGTCGAGAAGTTAAATTTAGTTGAAAAAGAAATTGAGTATTTGAAAGAAAAATTGAAAAGAATTAAAGAAGAGAAGATGAAACTGGAGTTTTATGTTGCCAATGTGGTCGATGATCACAAGATCAAGATGGATGCAATGCGCTTGAAGATTAGAAAGATTAGAAAATATGCCGTTAATAAAGAGGCTTGGTATCACTATGCTGTTGGATCAATTGTTACCTTAGTTGCGATCTTGATCGCATTTGTTGTTGCATTTAAATGCTTTAGCTAGAGAGTTTGTATGTTGTTTTATGAGAATAAGTGTGTATGAACTTTATGTATGAACTTGTATTAATTTGGTCTTTTCGGTGTTGTGTAATGAAGATGAGCCGGCAATGGATGTACAATGACCGATGCTCTCCCCAGTTCATTAATGGCATGCATACTTTTCTGGTTGCGGCTGAGGCAAACAAGAGGGCAGATGGTTTTATGTGTTGTCCATGTGTTGTCTGTAAGAATGATCACAATTACTCTAACTCAAGAACCATTCACGTCCACCTGTTTACGTCCGGTTTCATGTCCGGCTATAACTGTTGGACCAAGCACGGAGAAAGAGGGGTTCTAATGGAATAGAATGAAGAACAAGAGGATGATGATAGCTATCCTGGCCATGGGTTCCCTGAATACGATGGTACTACAATGGGGGAAGAAGCTGAAGAAGAGGCATCAGATGAGCCCATTGATGATCTTGGTCGGGCCATTGCTGATGCAAAGAGAAACTGCCGAAGTGAAAAGGGGAACCTGAAGTTGCAGCGCATGTTAGAGGATCACAAGAAATTGTTGTACCCAAATTGCGAAGATGACAAGAAAAAGCTGGGTACCACACTGGAATTGCTGCAATGGAAGGCAGAGAATGGTGTATTTGACAAGCGATATGAAAAGTTGCTGATAATGTTAAAGAAGATGCTTCCAAAGGACAACGAATTGCCCGACAGTACGTACGAAGCAAAGAAGGCTGTCTGCCCTCTAGGATTAGAGGTGCAGAAGATACAAGCATGCCCTAATGACTGCATGCTCTACTGCGGTGAGTACGACGATTTGAATGCATGCCCGGTATGTGGTGCATTGCGCTATAAGATCAGCCGCGATGACCCTGGTGATGTTGAGGGCGAGCGCCCCAGGAAGAGGATTCCTGCCAAGGTGATGTGGTATGCTCCTATAATACCACGGTTGAAACGTTTGTTCCAAAACAAAGAGCATGCCAAGTTGATGCGATGACACAAAGAAGACCGTAAGAAAGACGGGAAGTTCAGAGTACCCACTGACGGGTCGCAGTGGAGAAAAATCGAGAGAAAGTGGGAGGACTTTGCAGATTACGCAAGGAACGTATGGTTTGGTTTAAGTGCAGATGGCATTAATCCTTTTGGGGAGCAGAGCGGCAATCATAGCACCTGGCCTGTGACTCTATGTATCTATAACCTTCCTCCTTGGTTGTGCATGAAGCGGAAGTACATTATGATGCCAGTGCTCATCCAAGGCCCCAAGCAACCCGACAACGACATTGATGTGTACCTAAGGCCATTAGTTGAAGAACTTTTACAGCTGTGGGACAAAAAAGGTGTACGTGTGTGGGATGAGCACAAACAACAGGAATTTGACCTATGAGCATTGCTGTTTGTAACCATCAATGATTGGCCTGCTCTTAGTAACCTCTCAGGATAGACAAACAAGGGATACCACGCATGCACGCACTGTTTAGATGACACCCAAAGTATATATTTGTATAAATGTAAGAAGAATGTGTACCTGGGACATCATCGATTTCTTTCGATCAATCATCTCTTAAGAAAGAAAGGCAAGCATTTCAAAGGTGAGGAAGATCACCGGAAGAAGCCTCGCCACTCTACTAGTCATGATATACTTGATATGGTCAAGGATTCAAAAGTAATATTTGGAAAGGGTCCTGGCGGACAATCTGTTCTGAATGACGCTGACGGACACGCACCCATGTGGAAGAAGAAATCTATATTTTGGGACCTACCCTATTGGAAAGAACTAGAGGTCCGCTCTACAATTGACGTGATGCATGTGACGAAGAATCTTTGCGTGAACATGCTAGGCTTCTTGGGTGTGTATGAGAAGACATAAGATACACCGGAGGCACGGGAGGACCAGCAACTTATGCACGAAAAAGACAGCATGCATCCAAAGCAGTATCATTGTCATGCCAGCTACACTCTTACCAAAGAAGCAAAGTAAATCTTCTTTGAATGCCTGCTCAGTATGAAGGTTCTGTCTGGCTTCTCATCTAATATAAAGGGAATAATAAATATGGCAGAGAAAAATTTCCAGAACCTAAAGTCCCATGACTGCCACGTGATTATGATGCAACTGCTTTCGGTTGCATTGAGGGGGCTTCTACCGGACAATGTTCGATTAGCCATTGTGAAGCTATGTGCATTCCTCAATGCAATCTCTCAGAAGGTAATCGATCCATAAATCCTACCAATGTTACAGAATGATTTGGTGCAATGTCTTGTCAGTTTCGAGCTGGTGTTCCCACCATCCTTCTTCAATATCATGACGCACGTCCTAGTTCACCTTGTCGAAGAGATTGCCATTCTGGGTCCTGTATTTCTACACAATATGTTCCCCTTTGAGAGGTTCATGGGAGTCTTAAAGAAATATGTTCATAGCTGTGCTAGGCCAGAAGGAAGCATCTCCAAGGGCCATGAAACAGAGGAGGTCATTGAGTTTTGTGTTGACTTTTTTCCTGACCTTAAGCCGATTGGTGTTCCCGAATCGCGGCATGAGCGCAGACTTGGTGGAAAAGGCACGCTAGGAAAGGACCAAGTAATATGTATGGACGGGCATTCTTGGGCGCAAGCACACTACACAGTTCTACAAAGTTCCATCTTGGTGGCTCCGTATATCGATGAACACAAGAATATTCTACGCTCCAAGCACCCGAAGCAGTCTGACGACTGGATTACACATGAACACATTGGGACTTTCGGCGGTTGGTTGCAGACACGTCTCATGCATGACGACACTGTTGTAGATGAGGTTTACTTGCTGGCCAAGTTACCATCTTCGACTATATTGACTTTCAAAGGGTACGAGATAAATGGGAATACATTTTACTTGTTCGCCCAAGATAAAAAGAGCACCAACCAAAGCATTGGTGTCCCCTTTGATGCAGCAAACACCAATAGGCCAAAGGACACATATTATGGTTACATAGAGGAGATATGGGAACTTGACTATGGAAGTGATTTGAAGGTCCCTTTGTTTTGGTGCAAATGGGTCAATCTGACAGGAGGCGGCGTAAAGGAAGACTCGCGGTACGGAATGACAACAGTGGATCTCAACAATCTTGGGTACACAGACGAACCATTCGTCCTAGCCAATGATGTGGCATAGGTTTTCTATGTGAAGGACATGTCTACCAAGCCGAGAAAAAGAAAAGATAAGGAGGCGAATACATCATACGATAAGCCAAAGCGCCACATAGTTCTTTCGGGGAAAAGAAACATCATGGGAGTGAAGGACAAGATAGACATGTTAGAAGATTATGAAAAGTTTCATGAAATTGCTCCCTTCACAGTGAAGATTGACCCAAGCATCCTGTTAAATGATGAAGATTGTCCATGGTTACGACGCAAAGGGATACACGCGAAGAAAAAGTTTTATACCCCAAGATCCCAGTCTTGGATGTGACCGGCTTCACCGTCATCACTTTCTTCTCTAGTGAGTTTCCGGACTTATCTCGAAAGTCCCACTTCAGACAAACTGGAGGGAATCTTTGTAATTGTTAGGGTATATATGTGTTTTGGGATTTGAAACGTGAAGAAATATTATGACCAAACAAAATATTTCATGCATTATGTAGGACTTCATTTGCTATTTTTTGAGCTAAATGATCCTGAAATTGAAAAGCACTACAAATGAACTCTAGAAAGGTTGAAACTTGGCATGGTATCATCATTTCACCCACATAGCATGTGCTAAAAAGTTGACAGGGTTACGGCAAAAACTGGATGCACTTCGTGTACAAACTGGACAATCTCTTTCGAAGTATCAGGGTTTCGGACAAAAACTCATCTGTTACAAAGACATTTCATTTTTTTAAACTTATTTCAACTCCAGACTTTTTGTGCATTCAACATGCACCATTCAAAGCCACATCATCAATTTTCAACCCTTTATGACTTCATTCTCTATTTTTAATGCATTTAATGAATTTTTTGAGCTAAATGACCCTGAAATTGAAAAGCACTACAAATGAACTCTGAAAAGGCTGAAACTTGGCATGGTATCATCATTTCACCCACATAGCATGTGCTAAAAAGTTGAGAGGGTTACGGCAAAAACTGGATGCACTACGTGTACAAACTGGATAATCTCTTTCGAAGTATCAGGGTTTCGGACGAAAACTCATCTGTTAGAAAGGCATTTTATTTTTTTAAACTAATTTCAACTCTAGACTTTTTGTGCATTCAACATGCACCATTCAAAGCCACATCATCAATTTTCAACCCTTTCTGACTTCATTCGCTATTTTTCATGCATTTAATGAATTTTTTGAGCTATAAAACTAAAAGAGCTAAACAAAATCTGTTTTTGATTAAAACACCCATTTAAAATAACCTAAAAAATACCAAATTGAATATAATAATAACACACAATAATATTAAATAGCAGGAAAAAGAATCACTCAAAAATCTATTTTTAAAGTAAAGTTATTCACACACTAGTGATTCACACAAATTTCAAAGACTTTAAATTTAAACTATTCAAATTTGAAAACTACTGGCACTAACACAAAGTTTATAATTTTTGTGACCTAAAGCAAAAATACTCAATCAAAAACTCTAAATATTTGGCCGTAAGTAGAAACAAAAGAAAATAAATAAAGCAAAAAAGAAAAAAAATGGAAAATAAATAAACTAAAAAAACTAAAAAAAATGCCCGCCTACTAGGCCGCCACGGCCTGCATACGACTAAAAAAAACTTGAAAAGCACTAGTTGGGCCAGGATGCAGGCCCGCAGGACAAGTAGGCCCCACAGGGCAGTAACAGGTTCGTTAGGCCCATGCATGCCTGCTTTAGAGTGGAGCTTGACAGGGAAGCCCCGGCGGGGCTTATAAACCGCTGCAAGCTCCTCTCAACTAGCGAGGTGGGACTAAACTTTTGACACCGGAAGCACAACCCTTTAGTCCCGGTCGGGACTAAAGGCCTGGGCTTCCCGCCGCTTGGCCAGGTGAAAATTCACCTTTAGTCCCGATTGGTGGCTCCAACCGGGACTAAAGGGTTTAGTCCCGGTTGGAGCCACCAACCGGGACTAAAGGTGTATGTATATAAGCGCGGACATAGGAAATTTCACCCCACGCTCTCTCCATTCTATAGATCGACGCCGCCAGGCTGCTGCGCCATCGCCTGCCCCGACGCCGTCGCCTCCCCCGTGGCTGGAGATCGTCGCCGCCCCCGACGACGGCCGCTCGCGCCTCCTCCCCGACGCCGCCTGCGCCTCCACCCCGACGCCGCCCGCGCTTCCTCCCCGGGCCAAGCCTCGTCGACGCCGTGCCCGCGCCCTCCTCGCTGGCCTTGACCTCGCTGTCCCCTACCTCGCCCGCTGTGAGCTCGCCGCCCTCGATCTCCGGCGATTTTTTTTCACTAGATGTTTTTTTATACAATGTATGTATGGATTAGATTTCATTTGATTTTTTTCACTACATGCTTATTAATTAGTATATGTATGTATATATGTACGTATGTTTTAGATTTTTTCACTAGCTGCTTATTAATTACTATATATGTATCTATGTATGTATAGATTTTCTATTTTTTAGTTTTTTATACTTTTAATGTTGTATCATAGTATAGAAAAAATTTGCATAGAAAAAAGTTGCATAGGAAAAAGTTGACCATATATATGTATGGTATAGAAAAATTTTGCATAGAAAAAAGTTGCATAGGAAAAAGATGACCATATGTATAGTATAGAAAAAAATTGCATAGAAAAAAGTTGCATAGAAAACATTTGAGGAATTTTGACCAAGCATAGAAAAAAGTTGCATAGAAAAAAGTTGACCATGTATTAAAAATGTTTTAATGTTAATTAATATCTTAATGTTGTATTTGCAAAAGTTTGTCATGTATTTGCAAAATCAAGTGAACAAGAATTTAAAAAATCATAATCAAGCATTTAAAAAATGTTAAATTTGCATAGAAACATTTTTGGCGTCGACGTTGCCCGGCCCGCATCCTCGTCGTCGACTCGGTGGCGACAACCTGCTTGAGAGACGCCATGTCCGGGACTGGGCTCCGGCGGGCTGGCACTGGGAGGTGCTACCTTCCGGGGCGCGCAGCTTGGTGAGGAACTGGGCTCCCGTCGTCGCCCCAGAGCTTCTTTGGTGGCGGTCGCGTGGGCCACTTTCGGTGCGGAGGCAACTGGCCCCCGCGGAGGTGGTAAGTCGCCGTGTCAGGGAGGAGGATGAGCACGTCCGTCGCTACATGGTTGTGTTGGATGTCAGGTTCTCCAACACCTGCGAGGTTCTTCAGGGATCTCACCAGAGCTATGGTCCTGTGATGGTTCCTTCTCTTTGGGTGTCCACCACCCGCGCCAAAGAGAGCCGTCTACAAAGCAGAAGAGAGCACCAAGCAAGGAAGCCTCTCCTCCTGCCAAAAAGAAGTTGGCTTACGACAGGAGTGATGAGGAAAACAAGGCCATAGTGGATGCTGAAGTGAAGGCCTTTTTTGCGAAGAAACTGCCCCCGCCGCCAAAGGAGAAAATACCTAAGGAAGTCATACAACACTTTATCGATATGGCTCAACCGATTGTGAAGAGAACGGACTTAGACTATGAGAGCTCTATTAAGAAGTCATACCGTAAACAAAAAGATAAGGAGTCGAGCTCGAGCCAAGCAGGTAGTAATAAAAGCGGGAAAACGGTTTTCCCGCTGGGAGAATAGGCAGTGCAATCGATCCCCACGCTCATTATACAATCACATGTGAGTACCGCCAATAGGTATGTAATAACCGACGCTCATAGACGGATGGCTAAAGAGGCCCGTGTCACTGTTGAACAACTCCTAGGCATCGAGGATTTCCCCATGATTCAAGAGGAGGAAGTAGCATGGAAATATGTCCCCGGCCAACCTCGGGTCAGGCCTGAGGAGGTCCAGAATCTATCAACGCGGATGCGCAGATTGCATAACTGGTACCTGAGAGAAATAAAGAACGGGTGAGAGTCCCTCATGGTGAAAGTCAAGGAAGAGCATTACTTCCATGAAAAAGATTTGTGGGTTGAGTTTGAAGAAATGTTTCAGTTATTCAATCAAGACGCACTCGACAAATCTATCGTTAGTTCCTATTGTTTGTAAGTGATTTCTTTCTGTAATTTAAGTCTGTAGCTATGCTCATTCATTGCCTGTAATTATCCTCACTATATTCTTTTCTGTGGTATTATGAAGAATGAAGATGTATGAAATAAAAAGAGCTGGACGCTATGGCATTGGGTTCATTGACCCAAATACCGTTAATGAAGGTGTGTGGAAAATCAGCAAAAAAGACACAGAGAAGAGCTTGCTAGAGTATTTGAAGCAACTAAAAACCCAACCAGCAATAGTATTTTCTTACAAATTCTGGTGAGTGTTACTGTCTTGTACTACAAATTCTATTTTGCTTACTAGATGTTAATATGTGTAGTTGATGAGTTATGCACGTGCCCGCTTAATTATACAAACGTGTGCGCATGCAGTTTCCACTGGATCTTGCTAATCATTGAACTTGACGAGGGAAAAGTTAAAGTACTAGACTCACTACTTAAAGAATCTAAAGATTACTTAATCATGAAGGGGATGCTCGACAGGTAATTTCAATCATTATCGCACTATGTCAGCCTCTTTAGTTCATTTCCTGATATCTACTAATTAATAACTCCTTTATTCATTTTCTTTGCTGAGCAGGGTTTGGCAAAGGTTCATCAAAGAGGTTGCCGGCCCATGGAAACAAGAGCTGACATGGGTGCGACCCAAGGTACGTAATTAAGTAGTACTAGCTACATCCGCGCATCTCTTGAATTCTAGTTTCAATACCATTATCATGCTTGATTAATTATTATCTGATTGAATTCTATCCTCATAAAGTGCATGAGGTAGGCATCGGGGAATAATTTATGAGCATACTACGTTTGCAAGAACATTCGCTTTATGACAGAAAGGAGCAAAAGTGCAAGAAATCTGGCGGTACGTAAACACAATTCACAATTCTTTTTATCATGATCTAATATATACACACAACTAATATATTCATATTGATCTCCTTCTTTAAAGATGATGGGGATGCGGGATAAGCTCCTACCAACGAACCGCATATGAGCACTTCAAGAGGAAATTGCGGGATTTTTGCTTGACCAGGTCATAGATCCCAAAGGAGAATACCATTACACCTAATGCCTGCATGTAATGATCTGCAAATTGTAGGAGAAATTGTATGTACCAAATTGTATATATATGTGTATGCGCATATGGTCGTACGAGAAATTCTATGATATATGATTGGTTCTACGAGAAATTCTATTTATATATGCATGATGTGTACAATATGTAGTAGCGTAAAATATGTTTAAAATGAAAAAGAATTAAATGGAAAACACAAAATTAAAAGGAAAAATAAAGCATAAACCCCTAAACCTTTAGTCCCGGTTGGTATCACCAACCGGGAATAAAGGATACCCCGCCCCCGGCGCGGGCTCGTGCCATGTGGTGGGCCTTTGGTCCCGGGTCGTGGCAAACCGGGACTAAAGGGGGGAGCCTTTAGTCCCGACCCTTTAGTCCCGGTTGGTGAACCGGGAATAAAGGCCCTTACGAACCGGGACTAATGGCCAAATCTGCACTAGTGAACCCTCTTATTGGTAAGACAAGGGACAAGGTAACCTAATGCTTTCATGGACATCATTACATGTGCAATACACTCTATGTCTATGGATATCCTTATATGTTCCTTGTGGGACTAACCCGTGTAGGTATTGAAAGTGCAACACTCCAATGGATTGCTTCCAAAGATCTACATCAACATTGAGCATCCACATCTTCACTATCTACAATAAGTCATCATCGACAAAACCCAAAGTTAGTTCATCCCTCTTCGGGGGATATCACATCTAGGGGGAGCTTTGCTCTAAAAATTGGGCTAAAGAAACTCTAATGGTGTGAACACATTAATGCTTTACGTAAAAGTGGTAACCCCACTTGTGCTTAAACGATGAGTATGACCTATGATCAAATGTTCTCATTTGACTCCTATGTCAATATACTCATATATAGATGACCTAGTCATCACCAATTGCTTGATAGATGCTAGAATTGTTTGTCCATGCTTTGACACATGTTTCATTTGCTATCTTATTGTGTGAGCATGTTGGTTGCATAATTTCTTCATTCGAGGACATCCATTTGTTGTTTTAATTGTCTTGGTTTCTATTGGCCAGATGGATGGACAAGAATGCCTAAGAACGTTCTCTAGCTATCTATGATCTTCTTGTCTCAAACTCTATTCATGCTACATCACAAAAATTGAACAAGTCTTTTTCGGACCCTCCGGGTGAGGAGCACTCGGAGACACCGATCCGTCAAGGGCTGCTTTCCAAAACCTTCTTGTGCATTTCGGTCAGACCAGCTCACTCACACTCGGTCCCACCGAAAGCACTCAACTGATCTAGGTTTTCATCTCTGTGATACCGATTAGAATGACTCGGTCCAACCGAGTTGTGATAACTGCACGCAGTATTGCATCTCGGCGCCACCGAAACATTCCATTCGGTACCACCGACATCACATGGGTATATATTCAGCGGACACGTACGATTGAAAATTACTTCAAACCACTCGTGCCCACGCCCCATTGCTCCGCCCCCTTGGTCTCCGGATCATCGCCGTCTTCACCTGTGCGCCTTCGCCGCAGGTCTCCGTCGCCGTCAACGGGAATCTCCACCACCGTTGTCGCCGTAGAGAATTGTCACCAAGTTAGGGTACTCGATCTCTTGTGCTATCCCCTTCTGATTCTATGCACAAGGATAATGCCTAGTTTCTTGCCACGTATGAGATCATTCTACCCACAGAAAAGTTCCTTTGGAATAGATTCGAAGAAAAAATTTAGGGTTGGGTTTCCGCTGAGCTCATCTAGGACTGACCGAAATGAATCCTTTGGTCCCACCGATTGGCCCTATCCATTGCACTAAGTACAACTTGGTGCCACCGAAATGTACTTATCGATGAGAACAAAAGCAAAACATCAGTGAAACCCTAGCATCTCGGAGTCACCAAACCGCAACTCAGTCTGACCGATCTTGTGTGTTTAGACTCTGTTAATCCTTCGGTGTCACCGAGATTTTCATATTGGTAGCTCTAAAATGCTTTCTGTAGAAAACTAAGACTAAAGTTTTGATTCATTTTTTGCAAAACCAGCTATCCTTTTGTGATGCTCATCCAATCTATCCATACATATCTATTCACTGGGTTTGTTTGCAAGATGTCTGATGCAAGTGATAGTCAGAACAGGTCAGAACAAGAAGCAAGTCTGAGTGAGGGCACAAGCCCTAATGGTAGTTATGATGAGGGCAGCAGGAGCACACCAAGTAATCTGCCAAAGGCTGCCACTAAAACAAGGAAGAAGAAAACATCAGATGGTGAGGATGAGGATTTTATTGCTGACAAGGAAGTAACCTCAAAGAAGAAAGTGCTGAAGAAAGAGTATGGCACTGTTGCTGCCACCAAGCTAGGTCTCAAGAAGAAAGCCCCTGCAAGGAGAGCTCCAATGTCAAAAGTCAGAAAATGTACTCAAGAAACTATGACTTTCACTATTGAACAATCAGAAGATGAAGAAGAAGAGGAGGAAGAGGAACCAGCTACACCTCCTGCCAAGACTCAAAAGTTAATGGCAGATGCCATGAAGTTAACTGCTGCTCCCTCCAAGTCCAAGCCCAATCCCAAAGCTCCAGCTCCTGCACCTAAGCCTGTTGCACCCAAGAGATCAACTAGGAACATCCCAGCTGCTGAAAAGAACAAGGCCCCAGTGCCAGAAGTCCAAGAGGATGAAGAGCCACTAGTGGTCAGAAAATTGAAGCCAAAGATTCCAGATCATGATGATGGACATCCAGTTGCTGAAAATATGAAGCTTAGAAAGGACAAAGGTCTGAGAGAGTGGAGGAAAAGTGATCCCTATTCTGCAAGGAGAAGAACAGCTTGTGACTATCGTTTCCATACCAGGGAACATCAAGATTTTTATGAGACAGTGCTGCTTGACAAGAAGCCCATCATAAGCAACATGAAATGGGTGGATTGGAAGTATATAGATGACAATTAAGACTGCTTCCCCCATGTTCATGAGAGCGTGTGATTGAAATGCTTGGTATGTGTGGGATCCGACAACCTAGTTGTTTATCCTTGGTAGCCTCTCTTATGGGGAAATTTAGTCTTGTGCTTCCATGAGCCATAGTAGTCCGCTACAGCCCGGTTTACCGGAGTCCTGCTAGCCCAGCACTACTACTCCGGAACACTTGACTGGCCGGCATGTGATTCACTTCGTTCCTGTGTCTGTCCCTTCGGGGAAATGTCACGCGGTGACATCCGGAGTCCTGCTAGCCTGCTACAGCCCGGTTCCCGGAGTCCTGTTAGCCCAGTTGCTACAGCCTGGATTCACACGCTGCTGACCGACATGCTCGATGTTGTTTCATGTATGCCTGTCCCCGTAAGTTAGTGCCACTTTGGGTTCACGACTAGTCATGTCGGCCCGGGTTCTCTGTCATATGGATGCTAGCGACACTATCATATACGTGAGCCAAAAGGCGCAAACGATCCCGGGCCATGGTAAGGCGACACCCATGGGAATACCGTGCGTGAGGCCGCAAAGTCTTCAGACTTACAGGTGTTGATCCTATTGTTGGACAAAAGCTTACAAAATGGAATAATGAGATGGTGATGCAAGTTTACTCCACAGCACACTTTTACCCAGATGGAAGAATTATGTGGATGATAGAGGGCACAAGATACCAATCTTCTATCTCAGAGTGGGATGCTCTCATCAAATGCCCAGAGGAGGATGAAAATGACATTGATGTCTATGGGAAGCCCAGGATGGATCATAACACTATGGCATATATTTACAAGACCATTCCTGATGAGGCTTTGGATACACACATGTTTGGATCCATATACTATTTACTTGCTGGTTTGGCCACCACAAACTTTATTCTGAGGCACACCCTGTTGCCTAAGTCTGGAGATGAAAGAATGATCCGTGGCCACGCCATCAACCTACTCCACTTGTTTGATATTCCACAAAAGTTCAAAGTCATGAGCCTGATTGTTGAGACAATCAGAAGGACTACTGCTGATCAGAAGAGGTCATGTGGATATGCACCACACATTCAGATGCTTATCAACTCCAAGGTTGGTACAGACACATATCTACTTGACAGTGAGCACCTTCCTCTTCAGCCAGAATTTGAAGATAATGAAGTGGTGATGGATGCTTCACATCCAACTTCAGCTGAGGCTCTAGAGAAGGCAGAGGCAGCAAAAGCAGCAAAGGCAGCAAATGCACCCAATGCTTCAGTAGCCAATCTCAAAACAAAGCAAGACCAGTTGACATATCTGCTAGAAGCAACACTGAGGATGGAGCAAAGTCTGGCCAACTTAACCAAGAATCAGCAGGGCCTAGAGCGGATAGTTGTTGAGGACAAATTGTACAATCTTGATTTCAAGGTCACTAAGATACAGACTATCGTGGAGAAGCTGAGAGATGATGCTAAAGATGGCAATGAAGACACTACCACTGAGAGATTCTAGATAGTGCCTAGGGCAGCCAGGTCCTTAGTCGTGCCAGTAGCAGACACCAGGACTACACACTCTGCACCTGCCGCCACTGCCACAGTTCCACCTCCAGTATCTACACCACCAGCTCAGCAAACTTCAGCCGAGGCATTTGCAGAAGCAGTTCTCTCAACGCCATCTACGCACACCAGAGCAACAAGCCAGAAGACCCATTCAGGAGTTCCTGGAGATCGTGCCTAGAGTGCCATATAACACTATACATTTTCAAGCTTTTTGGTAACTTGTTGCCAAAGGGGGAGAAAATGTATAGATCATAGGCTTCGAGAGAGAGAGTGTCTCGTTCTTTTGCTCATTGGTTTTTATTGCTAGTTGCTACTTCGTCCGTTTGGTTTATGCTACTTATGTGTTTTATGCTAGTGAGATCCTTTGTGTGGTTGTGTGTTTGATCATACTATGCTTGATGTGTGATTCATGCTTATCTCTATAATCACTTGTGTATGATTATTCACTTATGTTGTTGGTGATGCGTGCATATTATTCCTCTCTTATCATTTTGTGCGCTCCACCAAGATGTATGTGACAAGGAAGAGTGACTTATGATCCTAATTGATTATGCATTTGCATTCAAACGCAAATTTTAAATAAGGTACAAATTTAGGGGGAGCTCTTGCTTATCACATACTTCTCAAAGCGACGATGTATTTCATTCATTTTATCATTTGTCGAAGCTTTGATCTATATGTTTTCATCAATTACCAAAGAGGGGGATATTGAAAGTGCAACTAATCCCCGGGTGGTTTTGGTAATTCATAACAACATTTAGCTCATTGAACTAATATCCCTTCAAGATAAATATTTCAGGAAGTTCAATGAATGGCATGGAATGGACAAGAGATGTGGACCCCTCAAAATGCTAAGGACAAATATTGGCAAAAGCTCAAGACTCTTCATCTTTATTTTCGTGATCCAAGATCACATTGAGTCCATAGGAAAGCCAATACTATTAAAAGCACTTGAGCAAGCAAACAATTAAGCCATAGCCAGAAACCCTAGCAATTCGGTCTCACCAATACGGGTCTCGGTCTCACCGAGATGGCCTTACCAACACTCTGTGACTTGTTGCATTTATTTCGGTCTCACCGAGTTATGCAATTGGTCTCACCGAGTTAGCTTGACCAACTCTATGTTGCCCTATTGCTTCACTTCGGTCTCACCGAGTTGACGCAACCGGCGCCACCGACATGAGGTTTGCCTAAGCCCTTGCACATTAGTCCCACCGAGTTGTCCCAGTCGGTCCCACCGAGATTCCTAACATTCACATTTTTGAACTAATCGGTACCACCGAGTTTAACTATTCGGTCCCACCGAGATGGGTCAAATGTGTGTAACGGTTGAATTTTGTGTGGTGGCTATATATACCCCTCCACCCCATTTTCATTCGTGGAGAGAGCCATCAGAACATGCCTACGCTTCCACCCAACATTTTCTGAGAGAGAACCACCTACTCATGTGTTGAGATCAAGACATTCCAATCCTACCACAAGAATCTTGATTTCTAGCCTTCCCCAAGTTGCTTTCCACTCAAATCATCTTTCCACCATAGCCAAATCTGAGAGAGAGAGTTGAGTGTTGGGGAGACTATCATTTGAAGCACAAGAGCAAGGAGATCATCATCAACACACCGTCTATTACCTTTTGGAGAGTGGTGTCTCCTAGATTGGTTAGGTGTCACTTGGGAGCCTCCGTCAAGTTGTGGAGTTGAACCAACAAGTTTGTAAGGGCATGGAGATCGCCTACTTCGTGAAGATCTACCCGAGTGAGGCAAGTCCTTCATGGGAGATCGCCATGGTGGGATAGACAAGGTTGCTTCTTCGTGGATCCTTCGTGGGTGGAGCCCTCCGTGGACTCACGCAGCCGTTACCGTTTGGGTTGAAGTCTCCATCAACATGGACGTATGATAGCACCACCTATCGAAACCACGCCAATATCTTCGTGTCTACATTGTGTTTGCCTTCTCCAAGCCCTTCAGTGTCGGGGCCGGTTTTCCGGGACATAAAATCCCAGCAAACGACCCTTGTGCCATCACCAGCCCCAGGATTACTGTTGCTGGTGGGCACTTTCTTGATACAGAATTCCAAGCGGTAACTAGAGTTTGAGTACAAGACCATAAAGGTCCAATGAATAGAACAAGGATCTCTAGTGGTGGATGTCGGAAGCGGCTCGTGGACCTACAATGTCTATGGGACTCCATTCCCACAGGAACAACTGACCTGGATAACTCCTATCTCGCGTGGCTGCTATCCTTGAATCCTAGGTTGCGGGGGTGTCCTCATAGTGCTCCACTCTGAATTATGATCTGGCCAAGACAATAACCAGGGACAAGCCAGTGAGTACATTTGAATGTACTCGCAAACATGATGAACTAAAGATATACCGAATGCATATGCTCATGATGAATTTAATTATATGCATGTGCTGACTGAAAATTAAAGCATGGCATGATACATATTCATACGGTGTGGAAGGATAAATAAATCATGTTAGTAGTAAATCAAGGAAATGAAATGGAACATCGGGCATTGGACCGCTCAAGGAATTCCAAGAAAAATGCCAAGCGGGTGTCTGAATGGGACGCCTCAAGAGGTCTTCAAAAGAAATGCCAAACGGGTGTCTAAAAGCGACGCCTCGAGAGGTCTTGAAAAGAAATGCCAAACGGGTGTCTAAAAGCAAAGCCTCGAGAGGTCTTGAAGATAAATGCCACAGTCGGGTGTCTGAAGCGACGCCTCATAAAGGGCTTATAATAACACGAGTATCCAGGTGGACTAGCCATCCCAAGTGATACTCAGAAACAAAAAATTAAATTGAGTATCCCGGGTAGTCTAGCCATCCCAAGAGATACTCAAGGTTGCACATAAGAGGAAAAGGTTAGTCCACAATATTATTCATGTCAACAATAATATTCATAATATCACCAGTAGTGACAAGAATTATCCTGCAAAATGAACCATGATCAATTTGATTATTTCCTCCAGAGACTGACACGAAGACCGACACTTGACCAACCCAGATTGTAGTCCTTAACTGTGGACATGACTATTCGAATAGGTATAACTCTGCAGAGGGTGTACTCTTTACCCACGTGTATAGGATTGCTTTAGCCAACCCCGAGACACTGACTAATTCCCATTACGACCTTCAGGTTGAAAACACACCTGACCAGCACACACCAGAATAACTTTCTTGATGCCAGGAATCACCCAAAGCATCTTTCAAGAAAAACTCTAAGTCGGGGAGACCATCGTCTCGAATAGCATGGGATCACTATTAACACGCACGGATTACAAGGGGTGCCCCCCTCTCGGCCCAGCTGGATACACCCATGCCCCCAGACCCGACGACTGGCATTGCAACTGGTACATGGAAACCTTCATCGCGGTCTCTCTGTACAGTGTGTGCAGGGAAAGGGGTTAGCAACTTACTGAACCATACCCTACCTGTGGTAGGGACACGTGGTAGCACGAAACTAGTATGGGGGTTACCGGAACAAGACTCGATCTATGGTCAACGTAGGAGGTTTAAGTTTTCCTACAGTGGTTAGCATGATATATTTTCTTGGTAGTACCCAACAGGGTCATCATCTGGTATGTCCCAACATACCCTCACTGATCATTCTCGTCACAATGAGATTTCAGTCTCACGGTCACTTTTCTCGTGACTGATTCGTCCTGCAGATTAGTCTGGACCAACACATGCTTATATGGCACGTGAAAGATGACCATACACACTTATACTTCATATTTAAATGACGGTGAAATACCATCAAAGGAATCATGCATGTATGACTATTGATATGCAAATTCCATATGAATTCAACATATTCATAATTCATTTATACTTGCAAACAAATGTTTATGCATTCACCATATCATGTGTTCAAGATGCTTGCCTTGAGCATGCAGAAATATTGGGTGCACTCCAAAACTTTGAGAACTTTATCTCTCCTCCATTTTCCGATTTCCAAAATATTGCAATTACCACATAAAGACAAAAAATGCTAAAAAGTTGTTTGAATTTTTTTGAAATAAATAGTAAAATAAACTAGATGAAATTGGAGAAATAACAGAAAAAGAATCAAGTCATTTGGAGTTGTGGTTTAAAAACTAAAGGCAGTCAAAGTTGGGTCAAATCCGAATTTAAATTAAAACAGAAAAAGAAAACGGTTCGGCTGGAAATGCGCTTTTAGAATAGGAATACGTACTTCACAGAATACGCTTTCACTTAAAACGAGCTGGCACAATGCTGAGTCACTGACAGTGGGCCCGCCTAGCCCACTGGTCAGGCTTGACCGGTCCTCGCACGCGCCTCCCTCTCCGGCAGAACAGAGGCGGATCTCCGGCGATCGGCGCCAGCAAACAGCGGCACCATTCGGAAAACCGAGGCCACCCACGGGCTCAGGAGGTCAAGGCTGTCCCGTGGGTACCCTCCTTGGTCGCCAGAGTGGATGGAGTTGCCGGCGGCGAGCTCAGCCGAAGAGCTCCAGCAGAGACGAATTGGGGCTTTCGTCTAGAAGCGATCTCGAGCGGAATTGATAGGTGGAACGGGTTCGTGGGATCAAGAGAGAACTCTTGGTGAAGAGAGTGGAGAGGGGGAGGCCCTGATGGTGTCGGAACCAAGGAGGCAGTGGCGGCGGCCGTGGTTGCCGGAATTGGAGAAGACAACCACCTTCGGTCGTTCCGCTGCTACGGGAGGATCAGCAAGGGAGAGGGAGTGATGTGGCGCTGGTAGAGGGCGTGGGGTGGCTTTTATAGCCCGTCGAGGTTGGTTCCCGCGGTGTCTAGAGGATAAGCACGGTGGCGGCGATCATTACGGCGGCAAGCGAGGTAGGCATGGCCGACGCGGTTAGGTGAGGATGGTGGCTGCCCGCAGTGATGGCAGGGCGCGTTGGTCGGCTCGGAATCTAGCCACGCACCTTGGACAGTGCCATCCATAGCAGAGTGCGGCGGCGGCCATTGATGGCAAATGGGGCGGTGGCGAGGATGTGGCGTCGCCGGTGGAGGTAGGCGAGGGCGATTGCGGCTGCAGTTATGCCCGGGGGGAGCAGGGTGGCTCGGGGGGCACCACGCGGGTTGGGCGGAGACGTGGCCGATAGGGACTCGTCGGGCGGCGCTCCTGGTCGTCGTGGACGGCGGTGGACGGTGCTAGAGGCCAAGTGAGGGTGTCGACGAGCTTCTAGGTGGTCGGGCTGATCCGGAGGAGGATCAGGACGAGAGAAGGAGGCAACAAAGCGCCGGCAGGAGCTCGATGCCACTTGTTGCAATACAAGCGCTCTGGCCACGCTCTGGACGTGCATGCTGAGTGTTCGACAAAATACCAGGGCTATCTAGAGAGCTCTTCTGGTGTTGAGATTCTGTGGACTGGCTACTCTTGGTCTTGTGGAGATGATGGACATGTTTGTTTCGCCAAATGACCAAGTGTCCAGTGCAGTTAAGGAAGTGGTAACATTTCTGTCATGCCCACCAGGTGTTTGATGAAATGATAGGGCTAGCTAGGGAACTTTGTTGGATTTGAAACTTGGCAGGATGGGGTCTCTTTAGATGATAGAGATGATTGTGGAGTTATTTTGGCAAGAAGAGAAACTTGTTAGTGCAAGTTTTACCAGAATACAGTTTTGGACAGAAACTACAGAGGAGTATTTGGTGTACTTAAAAGATGCAAATCGAGCTGATCTTCTAGACTTAAGGTTTTGGTTGAAAGGACTACAAGATGGAAAAGTTTCAAAATTAATAGAGCTAGGAAAATTGGGGTTGTAGTTATAACTCAAGAATGGAACAGAATTGAAAAGAGGGTGTCTCACCCAAAATTTTCAAAAGACCAAGTTAGGTTTTTGCATAAGAGTGAGGTATAGGCAACACCTGACCTCTCATAATTTTTGTGGGATTTTAAAACAATTATTTGAAATAATTGTAGCGCAATAGAGGCATTTCAAGCATTGAAAATGCTTTTTAAAGTATTATTTTGTGGCAAATTTTATTATGAAAATATCGCCTACTATTAATTAAAATATAATGGAAAGATTTGAGAAAGCTACCAAGGCCCATAATATTTTACAAAAACTCTATATGAAGGGAAGAATTTTGGAAAATTGAAATAGAAAACGTTCTGAAATTAATAAATGACCTAGTATAATTCAAAAAAAAATTCTGGCCAAATTTTACTTAATAGAAATATGATTAAATTTTTGGGGTGTTACAAACTCTACCCCCCTTAAGAAAATCTCGTCCTCGAGATTTGTTAAGGGCGGTAGAACTGAATGCATAATGAATGACCATATGCAGAATGCAAACATGGCAACGTACGTATGATATATGCCCTATAATACAATGCAAGGGTTGCATCATGTGAACAAGCGTTTAGACACAGCATAAACAACACTCATGACCGTCTTCGGTCCGAAGGTGAGATCTAAAGGGTCTTGTGGAAGGGTTCCTGGTGCTGGAGCACATTCTTCTTCTTCCGGGGGAAGTGAAGGAAGTAAACGAAGAACACGCCCTTCCGGAGTTGGCCAAGGTGGTCCACCAATGGCGATATGGGGATTTAGGACAGCAAGATATTGGAGATAATCCATTAGTTGCTGGGTTAGATGCTCCTGGGCCATCACATACTGAGTGAGGTTGGCCAGAGCTGGATCTCTTTCTATACATTCACAACGGAACATGGCTTCTGCTCCAGAAGTTGCGCGGCTCGGGAAATAGTAGTAGTTCCTTTCACTGGCAGCAGGTACTGCGAATCGAAGATGGGTAACTGCTTCATAAGCAGCAACCTCAATGGCCTTGCCTGAGGTTGGCATGCATCTCCCGACGAACACAACATATGAAGGGCCTTGATTTAAATCCTCTGGTGGGATGTGCACAACTGCCCAGTATTTCGAGGAATCAGGGGTGATCCTCAATTTGAACAACTCATACTGGGGTGGGTGGCTGGAACTAAGGGTATTGCGGGTCAAATCCCAGAAAACCATAACAAAACTACCAGGACTTGCATCTGGAGTTCTTAGGTAGGCTTCAGGGTGGGACATGGAGGATGGATGGGGAAAAGTGGTGCTCAAGTGTGGTGGTGGCTGGTGTGGTGTATGGACACAGCCCCTTATAAGGTGCTTGCATTAGGAAACATGATGCGGCACCGGTACGACTTGGGTATCGGCTCCGACATAGGGTTGTCCAAGTCAAATTCTCGGACATCACTTTCCAAAAGGAGTGTGACATATTACTGTGCGTGTCGGTTAGGGTGTTAGGCAGTCACGTCTACCATTTACTATGTCGCCAAACGCCAACAATTTACGCTAGATCACACATAGTGCCATAAAAAAATGGCACACGGGTAATTTACAATCTTACTACGCCATGCGATTGCTATCTCAAAAATACAAGGCAACGGGGCCACTAAGATTTAACAACACTCCTGGTGGACTCAGTCCACCTCATTGACATCTAGACGGGCGTGTCTTGCAGACGTCGAGGCTTCTCCATGAACTTCAATGTCGGAATTGATCGGGGTAGGATGGGGAGCTACAGGGCTGGGATAGCGACGATGCCCGTCGTGGGGTGTCATGGTCACAATCCCATTGGAGCAGGTCTCCAAGAGCCGACGGAGTTCCCCTGGTGAGGCGAAGGCATTGCCTGGGTGTATGACAGGAGCAGACCTTGGGGGTCAACTGGCCTCCCAAGCAGGATTATAGGGGTGTCGGTGTCGGGTGCAGCTTCAGTTCTCACCGGGGCAGGAGTGCAAGCGTCATGCGGATCGCAATCAGATCATTGGTGACCTGATTGAATAGTGCTTCTTGCGCTCTCAGGTAGCGCACCAGATGCACTAGAGCAGGATCCGACTCAAGGTCTCCGTTGGCGACTTGGGTCGGGCTACCATAGCCTTCACGACTAGGGTATTAGAAGAAAGGGCGAGTGTTAACCCTTGGCGACAAATGCCGGAGATTAACTATACCCTCTCGGGCTACGAGTTGGATGGCTTGGGGCTCGTCGGAGGTTGTCCTCCCGGTGAACCTGTAGGGACGTTCGGATGTGGTGCCCCTCTCATAGATGTGCACCGTGGCCCAGAAGTGATGGATGGCATCACTTGTGTGTTCCTGGTACACAACAAATTCCGGGGGTTCATCTATGCCAAAAGCACGATGAGTGAGATTGGCAAGGATGGCTACGAAATCTCCAAGCTCGAATGCGGTGGTCTCGTTACAGACGCTGGGACCAGACATCTTGGTGGTTCGGGTAATCAGGTTGCGAGTGAAGGCTGTGATGTGCCGAGTAGGGGCAAGGCTTCTTTTATAAGCCAGCGGAGTCTTCCATCACACGCTTGCGGATGGGACAAATCAGGTGTCGGCCACAGTCACACGGCCTCTGGGCTAGGATGATAGGTTGGGCACTGACTGTCAGAAAGATGTCGACTGACCACTGTGCAGTTATCGGATAGGATGATCTTGATTGTGGATAGGAAAGGATATGGACGGTGTGGAAACCTAGGGATAGTGACCACGCTAAGATAGGATTAGCCAATGGTCAGCCTGGCTCTGATACCAAGGTTGTCGGGGCTGGTTTTCCGGGACATAAAATCCCAGCAAATAACCCTTGTGCCATCACTAGCCCCACGATTACTGTTGCTGGTGGGCACTTTCTTGATACATAATTCCAAGCGGTTACAAGAGTTTGAGTACAAGACCATAAAGGTCCAATGAATATAACAAGAATCTCTAGTGGTGGATGTCGGAAGCGGCTCGTGGGCCTCCAACGTCTATGGGACTCCATCCCCACAGGAACACCTGACCTGGATAACTCCTATCTCGTGTGTGCAGGGAAAGGGGTTAACAACTTACTGAACCATACCCTACCTGTGGTAGGGACAAGTTGTAGCACGAAACCAGTATGGGGGTTACCGGAATAAAAATCGATCTATGGTCAACTCAGGAGGTTTAAGTTTTCTTGCAGTGGTTAGCATGATATATTTTCTTGGTAGTACCCAACAGAGTCATCATCTGGTATGTCCCAACATACCCTCACTGATCATTCTCGTCACAACGAGATTTCAGTCTCACGGTCACTTTTCACGTGACTGATTCCTCCTGCAGATTAGTCTAGACCAACACAGGCTTATATGGCATGTGAAAGATGACCATGCCCACTTATACTTCATATTTAAATTATGGTGAAATACCATCAAAGGAACCATGCATGTATGACTAGTGATATGCAAATTCTGTATGAATTCAACATATTCATAACTCAATTATACTTGCAAATAAATATTTATGCATTCACCATATCATATGTTCAAGATGCTTGCCTTGAGCATGCAGAAATATTGGGTGCACTCCAAAACTTTGAAAACTTTATCTCCCCCCCCCATTTTCCTATTTACAAAATATTGCAATTACCACATAAATCCAAAACAGTGCTAAAAAGTTATTTGGAAATTTTTGGAATAAATACTAAAATAAACTAGATGAAATTTGAGAAATAACACAAAAAGAATCAAGTCATTTGGAGTTGTTGTTCAAAAACTAGAGGCAGTCAAAGTTGGGTCAAATCTGAATTTAAATTAAAACAGAAAAAGAAAACGGTTCGGATGGAAATGTGCTTTCAGAATAGGAAGACATACTTCACAGAATAGGCTTTCACTTAAAACGAGCTGGCACAACGCTAGGTCACTGACAGTGGGCCCGCCTGGCCCGCTGGTCAGGCTTGACCGGTCCTCGCACGCGCCTCCCTCTCCGACAGAACAGAGGCGGAGCTCCGGCGATCGGCGCCGCCGAACGGCGGCACCGTTCGGAAAACTGAGGCAACCCACGAGCTCATGATGTCGAGGTGGTCCCGTGGGTACCCTCCTTGGTCGTCAGAGTGGATGGAGTCGCCGGCAGCGAGATCAGCCGAAGAGCTCTGGCGGAGACGAATTGGGGCTATCGTCTAGAAGCGATCTCGAGCGGAATTGAGAGGTGGAATGGGTTTATGGGATCAAGAGAGAGATCTTGGTGAAGAGAGTGGAGAGGGGGAGGCCCTGATGGCGTCAGAACTAACGAGGCAGTGGTGGCGGCCGTGGTTGCCGGAATTGGAGAAGACGACCACCTTCGGTCATTCCACTGCTATGGGAGGATCAGCGAGGGAGAGGGAGTGATGTGGTGCTGGTTGAGAGCGTGGGGTGGCTTTTATAGCCCGTCAAGGTCGGTTCCCGCGGGGTCTAGAGGATAAGCACGGCGGCGGCGATCATTACGGTGGCAGGCGAGGTAGGCGTGGTCGATGCGGTTAGGTGAGGATGGTGGCTGCCCGCAGTGATGGCAGGGCGTGCTGGTTGGCTCAGAAGCGAGCCACGCGCCTTGGACGGTGCCGTCCATAGCAGAGTGCGGCAGCAGCCATTGATGGCAAATGGGGTGGTGGCGAGGATGTGGCATGGCCAGTGGAGGTAGGCGAGGGCGGTGGCAGCTGCAGTTATGCCTGGGGGAGGGGAGCTGGGTGGCTCGGCCGCGCCACGCGGGTTGGGTGGAGACGTGGCCGATCGGGACTTGTCGGGCGGCGCTCCTGGTCATCGTGGATGGCGGTGGACGGCGCTAGAGGCCAAGCGAGGGTGTCGACAAGCTTCTAGGTGGTCGGGCTGATCCAGAGGAGGATCAGGATGAGAGGGGAAGGCAACAGAGCGGTGGCAGGAGCTCGATGCCACTGGTTGCAATACAGGCGCTCTGGCCATGCACTAGATGTTCTTGCTGAGTGTTTGACAAAATTCTAGGGCTACCTAGAGAGCTCTTCTGCTGTTGAGATTCTGTGGACTGGCTGCTCTTGGTCTTGTGGAGATGATGGACATGTTTGTTTGGCCAAATGACCAAGTGTCCAGTGCCGTTTAGGAAGTGGCAACATTCCTGTCATGCCCACCAGGTGTTTGATGAAATGATAGGGCTAGCTAGGGAACTTTGTTGGATTTGAAACTTGGCAGCATGGGGTCTCTTTAGATGATAGAGATGATGGTGGAGTTATTTTGGCAAGAAGAGAAACTTGTTAGTGCAAGTTTTACCAGAATACAGTTCTGGACAGAAACTACAGAGGAGTATTTGGTGTACTTAAAAGATGCAAATGGAGCTGATCTTCTAGACTTAAGGTTTTTGTTGGAAGGACTACAAGATGGAAAAGTTTCAAAATTAATAGAGCTAGGAAAATTGGGGTTGTAGTTATAACTCAAGAATGCGACAGAATTGAAAAGAGGGTGTTTCACCCAAAATTTTCAAAAGTTAGGTTTTTGCATAAAAGTTTGGTATAGTCATCACCTGACCTCTCATAATTTTGTGGGGTTTTAAAACAATTATTTGAAATAATTGTAGTGCAACAGAAGCATTTCAAGCTTGAAAATGCTTTTAAAAGTATTATTTTGTGGCAATTTTTTTTATGAAAATATCCCCTACTCTTATTTAAAATATAATGGAAAGATTTAAGAAAGCTACCAAGGCCCATAATATTTTACAAAAACTCTATATGAAGGGAAGAATTTTGGAAAACTAAAATAGAAAATGCTCTGAAATTAATAAATGGCCTAGTATAATTCGAAATTTTATTTCTGGCCAAATTTTACTTAACAGAAATATGATTAACTTTTTGGGGTGTTACATTCACTTTACCTTCATATGCAATGTTTTACTTTCCGCTGCTATACTCTTAGAATTGTATGTGTAGGTTGATTGCTTGACTTGTGCTAATTGCTAAAATATGCCCACAACTAAAATTGGGAAAAGGATAGTTTTTTTATTTGGTCAAGTAGTCTAATCACCCACCCCCTCTAGACATACTCTCGATCCTACAACCTTTGAGGACAGTCATCATATAATGTATAGTCCCACAAACAATTCACATACTTGCTGATACACATCATTGATAATGTCCAAGCACTATCTTTATTCACAAACACATAGGAAATATCATCATACATGATTGCCTCTAGGGTGTATCTCCAACAGTCTCCCACTTGCACTAGAGTCAATCAAATAGACATCGTATGCCCATAGCTCTAACATGCCCTTCATTTGGGTTGTGAAAGCAACTTAGTCAACGGGTCTGCGACATTTGCATCCGTGTGAATTTTGCATCACTCTATATCACCACTCTTTATGATCTTTTATATCAGGTGATATATCCGATCTATGTGTCTAGTCTTGTGGTGGTTCCTCGGCTCCTTGGCTTGCGCAATAGCACCAGAATTATTACAATAAAGGCCCAACGGTTTTACCGAGGCTGGGAAAACACCAAGATCATCTAGAAAGTTCCGGATCCAAACACCATCCTTTGCAGCTTCACAAGCCGCAATGTATCCGGCTTCTGTGGTAGAATCGGCCACCGTATCTTTCTTGGAACTTGTCCATCTCACTGCTCCTCCGTTCATGACGTACATGAATCCGGACAATGATCGACAATCATCTTTGTTGGTTTGGATAATAGCATCAGCGTAACCCTTTACGATGAGCTCTTCCTCACCTCCATAAACTAGAAATATTTCCTTAGTCCTTTTTAGGTATTAGCTTGTTAAGCTTATTGCAAAAGCAACATCAGGCCGAGTACATATCATGGCATACATGATGGATCCGATTGCCGAGGCATACGAAATCCGACTCATCCTGCTTCGCTCATCAGATGTCGAAGGACTCTGAGTCTCGCTTAGCCTTATACCATGTGAGAGTGGCAAGAACCATTTCTTGGCCTCACTCATGTTGAACCATTTCAACACTTTGTCTATGTACGTGCTCTGGCTTAAGCTGAGCAGCCTCCTCGATCTATCTTGATAGATCTTAATGCCCAATATGTAAACTGCTTCACCGAGGTCCATCATTGAAAACTTTCCATTCAATGATTTCTTGAACGAGTTCTGCATCGAAACATTGTTTCAGGTTAGCAATATGCCATGTACATACAAGATCAAAAACACTACCGAGCTCCCACTCAACTGCTTGTATAAACAAGCGTCCTCTTCGCTTTTGATGAAACCGAGCCCACTGACGGCCTCATCAAAACGAATATTCCAGCTCCGAGATGCTTGCCTCAACCCATAAATAGATCTCTTGAGGTTACATACCTTACTAGCGCTAGTCAGAACCACAAAACCCTTGGACTGTATCATAGACACGTCCTCGATTAAATTTCCGCGAAGGAAAGCTGTTTAGACATCCATCTGCCATATCTCATAATCGAAATATGCAGCTATAGCTAGTACGATCCTCACCGACTTCAGCATCGCTACCAGCGAGTAAGTCTCGTCGTAGTCAATTCCTTGAACTTGTCCATGATATGTCCATTTTGCATCATGTGTTCCAACTGTTATTTACAATGTTTTTGGTAATTATTTCAGTTTATTCTGCCGGGGATACTTCCCTTCGGGAGGGGGAAATCGAAGCCATCAACATCACCAACGATCCTCTCATCGTGGGAGGACCAATCTTCATAAATATCTTCACTAGCACCATCTCCTCTCAAACCCTAGTTCATCTCTTGAATACAATCTTTGTCCCAAAACCTCAGATTGATACCTGTGGGTTGCTAGTAGTGTTGATTACATATTGTAATTGATGCTAGTTGGTTTATTTGGTGGAAGATTATATGTTCAGATCCTCAACCATATTAAGTACACCTATGATCTTGAACATGAATATGATTTGTGAGTAGTTACTTTTGTTTTTGAGGATATGGGAGAAGTCTTGTTATAAGTAATCATATGAAGTTGGTATTCGTTCGATATTTTGATGATATGTATGTTGTTGTTCCTTTAGTGATGTCATGTGAATGTCGACTACATGACACCTCACCATACTTGAGCCTAAGGGAAGGCATTGTGGATTAATAAGTAGATGATGGGCTGTGAGAGTGACAGAAGCTGATTTGGATCCATATGTTTCATGCTATGGTTAGATTTATCTTAATACTTCTTTCGTAGTTGCGGATGCTTGCGGGGTACATAAGATGGTTGCTTGTTCAAGTAAGAACAAGACCCTAGCACCGGTCCATCCACATATCAAATTATTAAAGTAACGAACACGAGTCAACTAAACATGATGAACGTGACTAGATAACAATTCGCATGTGTCCTCGAGAACACTTTGCTTATTATAAGAGAACTTTATAGCTTGTCCTTTGCTATAAAAAGAATTGGTCCACCTTGCTGCACCTTGATTACTATTGTTACTTGTTACGGATTATTTTGCTACAAAACTATATGGCACCGCTACTTTTAGTACCTGCAGAGAATACCTTGCTGAAAACTGCTTATCATTTCCTTCCGCTCTACGATGGGTTCAACATGTTACTTATTGAAATGACTACGATTTATCCCCTATACTTGTGGGTCATCAGTCCATAACCTTTAGCGACAAGTTGATAACCCACAAGTATAGGGGATCGTTTGTAGCCTTTTTCGATAAATAAGAGTGTCGAACCCAACGAGGAGCTAAAGGCAGAACAAATATTCCCTCAAGTTCTGGCGACCACCAATACAACTCTACGCACACTTTACATTTGATTTACCTAGAACAAGTATGAAACTATGAGTACTTTGCGAGAATAAAACTACAAATAAAATGCAAGATAATAAAAGTAGATAGCTTTTGTCAAACAAGAAAGTCATTCGTCCCTAGGTGATCGATAACTAAACTGGTAATCATTGTTGCAATTTTATATGAGGGAGAGGCATGAGCTAACATACTTTCCGTACTTGGATCATATGCACTTTGTCACAGCCGTAGCTTAGTCATGGCTTGTAATTGCATATTCATCCATGCATCATGTTTGAAATTCAAATGAATTTGAAACGGGGACGGATAAACCCTAGCATCAGATGAAATTCTACTAGGTTCAAATTTAAATGATTTCAATGAACCAAAATGCACTTCACAAAAGTTAATCATTTTTGAATTGGTCTAGAACCACTGCAAAAAATGGTGCACATTTTTCTAGGTCACTCTGGATTTGTTGAATTAATTCATAAAGTATTTGAATTTGGGCATTTAATTCCTATAAATATTTTAAATGCTCAAATAATTCTGAAAACAGTTGAGGGCTATTGGGAATATTCCAATATGTGCCCACAATTTATTCCAGGATTTTATAAAGTGGTTTAGTATTTTACGAAATCCAAAAACAAAGACAGAAAATAGAAAATAGAAATAAAAGGAGAGAGAGAGGTTACCTGTGCAACTTACCTCGCACAACCCACCTGGCCCAGCGCTGGCGGCCCAGCCCACCCCCACTTGCCAGTCGTCTTCAACCTCTGCCTACTGGCAGAGGGGAGACAGCACACGGCGTGCGCCCGCACGCCACGCCACCTCCCTGCCTCCCTGCTGTGATGGCGAGCAGGACAAGCTTGTGGGAGACGTCTGGATCGAACAGACGTCCCCACGCCTCCCCCTCGCTCCTCCTTGTTCGATCCCCGCCATGGCCGAGACCACCATGACCACGGCGTCGCTGTTATCGCAGCCAACGCCTTCCCCTCGTCCCCTCTACATGCCCCCGTCCTCTATCTCGAGCCACGCACCGCTGGACGCCCCCGAAAGCCCTCACTGCCGTCGTCTTCAAGCTCGGGCGCCGGAGATCGCGACCACCGGCCGTCGACTCCAGAGCCTTCCCCGAGCCGCCGACCTTCTCTTCGACTTTGCAATGAGCCCCGCCGTCGTTCCCCTTTTACTCCCCATGTCAATTTCTCCCTCCAGCTAGCTTTGCCGTCGTGGCCAAGAGCTTTGCTCCACCGGCCACGTAGCTGCCACGGCCATAGTTGCCGCCGCACGTGTTTGAGCACGTGGCTGTGCTCAGCGTGATCCCAGGAGCGCAGAACAAGCATCCATTCGTCCTCCCATCCACCGTAGCGTCATAACCGCCGGTGATCGAACTCTGGTCACCGCGGACACCATCGCCGCCATTACCGCAGTGCACCCTAGCTGTTTCCGCTTGCTGCTTTAGATGCGCGCGAGCCTGGGCGACACATAGATGCCCTCCACCGGCCATTTGGTCGCCGAAGGTGGAATCCCGAGCCTCTCCACCGCGCCTGGCCTCACCGGCGGCCTAACTCCGGTAAAAACGCCATGAGGCACTAACCTAATGACCTCCTGTGTCACTGACTTGTGGGCCCAGCCCCGCTGACATTTTAATTAGGGTTAACTTAATGCTAATTAACTCAGTTAATCAGCTGAGTCACTGACCAATGGGTCCTGCAGGTCAGTTTGACCTGGGCCACCCCAGTTGACCTGCTGACATCACAATGACGTAGTGCTGACGTCATAAATGTTTCTGGGTTTTAAAATAAATCAGAAAATGATTTATTATTTTCAGAAAATACCCTAAATTTCTAAATATCATAGAAAATAAACCGTAACTCCAATGAAAATAATTTATATATGAAAAATGATCAGAAAAATCCAAAGAATCTGTTTATGGCATTTTCATGCATGTTTGAACAACTTAAAGCTGCTGTATATGACAAATAGGATAAATGGCATTTGAAATGTCACATATGGAGTTCAACCTTTTTGCTAGTTGCATTAGCTCAATCAACAGCATGTTGCCATGACATGATCATGCATCATATTTGTTGCATTGCATTGATTGTGTTCCTTCTCTATTGTCGGTGTTTGTCCCCTCTTGGTAGCAGACGATTCCGACGTTGAGATCGATGTCACTGATGAAGAGCTATACTATCTTCAGAAGTGCTAGGCAAGCAACCCCCCTTGAGCATTCTGATACAATCCCACTCTCTCGCTCTTGCTCTCTTTTACTACATTAGGACAACAACGATTCAACTGTTACATGTTGCGGTAGTTGAACCCATTCCTCTGCATGACCTGTCTTTGCCACAGTAAATAGTGGAAACCCACTAGCATGAGTAGGAGTTGTTTGAGCCATGATGTGCCTACTCATTCATGCTTGCTTGTTATGCCTGCTATGCTTAGAGTTGCGTCAGGTCTGTTTCATCTGGGATGGATTGGGATGGTGATGAACGTGTCCTACTGTTGAGAGCTAAGCATGTGAACACGATTTGGTAGAGGTAGCGATGAGAGGCCATGTAGGAGTAAATGGTGGGTTGTCTTACTGAAACCGCCCTAAGGAACTGAGTTCTGTGTTTGTGATCCAAGACAGTTACTACCACACATTGGAATGCTTAAGTGCCCCTCTCGACTTATTAATCGCCTCAATCTCTGTCCAGGAGTTGCAACTAGTTTATGGTGTTTGTAGGTTGTGTTAGTAGTCTACCAAGTGGCACCCGGTACAGGTGGGCTTGGGACAGACTAGGCACCGTGGCCCGGTGTACCAAGTGTCACCCGAATGGTGGACTTGGGAACCCTGCACACATCTTTTGGGGCCATAGTGGAAACCTCGGCCGGACTTCCTTGCGGATGGAACTCAAATAGGCGATAAACCTGGACTAGAGACTTGTGTGGTTAGTCAGGTCGTGGCTGACACCGTTGCTGGGCTTCCGCTTGAAGGTTGCCGACTACATGTCGTGTAAACGGTGATAAGTGGTGAGAGCGTGTGTGAAGAAGTACACCCCTGCAGGGTTAATGATCTATTCGAATAGTCGCATCCGCGGATATGGACTACTTGGAAAGCTTACATTGTTCAAAGAATACTGGAAGTGGATACTCTAAAATGCGCAAGATAAGCGTGAGTGCTATGGATGGCCTTCTCGTAGGGAGGAGGGAGTGGATCCATAGTGGTGTAATGTTATGGTGAATATGTGGACTCGTGTGCGCCTTCTCACCTCAAAGAAAATACTGGTAGTCGTAGTACAGGATAGCCACTGAGTCAAAGCTGGCTTGCTGCAGTCAAACTCCACTACCCCTTTGTTGACACCTGATGCATAAGTAGTTAGTTCTGATTAAGTCTTGTTCGGTACATTTGTACTCACATTTGCTTAATTTATGTTTTTGCAGAGAGACTTCAGTCTCACTAGTAGTTCTTCCTGGGCTTCGACAATTAGCTTGGGAATCCCAGACAGAGGTCTGGTTACTATGAAGGTTCTTGTAGATAGAAAGGCTTCCTAGCCTTCTTTCTTTTCAGTTGTCTATACTCAGACAGGATTAGCTTCCGCATGTGCTTGTTGCTTGTATGACTTTGTATGTTGGGTCATGAGACCCATGTTTGTAATATCATGCTATGCATGGCTCCTCAAAGCCTTTAACTAAATACTTTGAGTCATAGAGTTATGTTGTGATGCCATGTTGTATCTACACATATCAAGCATATTGTGTGTATGTTATTGAAATGCTTTGGTATGTGTGGGATCCGACACCTAGTTGTTTATTCTTGGTAGCCTTCCTTACGGGGAAATGTCTCCTACTGCTTCCACCGGAACACATGGATTGATCGGCATGTGTCCTTCTTTGCTCCTGTGTCTATCCCAACGGGGAAAGGTCACGCGGTGTTTACCAGAGTCCTGATAGCTTGCTACAGCCCGGTTACACTCGCTGCTGACCGACACGTGCATTGCTGGGTCATGTATGCCTGTCCCTGTAAGTTTGTGCTACCTTGGGTTTACGACTAGTCATGTCGGCCCGGGTTCTTTGTCATATGGATGCTAGGGACACAATCATATATGTGAGCCAAAAGGAGCAAACGGTCCCGGCTAAGGTAAGGCTACAGCCGTGGGAATACCGTGCGTGAGGCCACAAAGTGATATTATGTGTTACATGCTAGATCGGTGTGACTTAGGATCGGGGTCCAGACACACTTATGATTGGACTCTAGCAAGCATCCGCAACTACCAAAGATCATTAAGGTAAAACCCAACCATAGCATTAAGTATCAAGTCCTCTTTATCACATACGCAATGACCCACAAACTCGGGTCTGTGGTTCTGTCAGTCATGCCACCCACCATCAGCGAACCATGAACGTATTGCAACAACCTAATACGTCTCCATCGTATCTACTTTTCCTAATGCTTTCACTCTTGTTTTGGACTCTAATTTGCATGATTTGAATGAAACTAACTCGGACTGACGCTGTTTTCAGCAGAACTACCATGGTGTTGTTTTTGTGCAGAAATAAAAGTTCTGGGAATGGAATGAAACTTTTTGGAGAATTATTTTATAATAAAAGAAAATACTGGAGCCAAGAACCACCGGAGGGGGCCCCTGGTTGAGCACAACCCACCAGGGCGCGCCCCCCATCTTGGCGAGCCCAGGTGGGTTGTGCCCACCTAGTGGCCCCGCAGACCCTAACTCTGAGGCTATAAAATCCTATTTTCGGAGAAAAATCAGGGAGGAAGAATTATCGCGTTTCACGAGACGGGGCCGCCGCCACCTCCTGTTCTTCATCGGGAGCCTAGATCTGGAGTCCGTTCAGGGCTCTGGAGAGGGGAATCTTCGATCTTCATTGTCACCAACCCTCCTTCATCACCAACTCCATGATGCTCCCCACCGGGAGTGAGTAATTCCTTCGTAAGCTCGCTGGTCGGTGAGGAATTGGATGAGATTCATCATGTAATCGAGTTAGTTTGGTTAGGGCTTGATCCCTAGTGTCCAGTATGTTCTGAGCTTGATGTTGCTATGACTTTGCCATGCTTAATGCTTGTCACTAGGGCCCGAGTGCCATGATTTCAGATCTGAACCGTTTATGTTTTCACCATTATACCTATGTTCTAGATCCGATCTTGCATGTTATATGCACCTGCTACGTGTTATGATCCGTAAACCCCGGGTGACAGTAATCGGGATACTTTCCGGTGATGACCGTAGTTTGAGGAGTTCATGTATTCGGCCTTAATATCCCTTAGTTTCCTTATGGACCCCGCTGCCACGGGAGGGTAGGACAAAAGATGTCATGCAAGTTCTTTCCATAAGCACGTATGACTATTTACAGAATACATGCCTACATTATATTTATGAACTGGAGCTAGTTCTGTATCGCCCTAGGTTATGACTGTTATATGATGAATATCATCCAACGAATTCACCGATCCAATGCCTACGAGTTTTCCACATATTGTTTCTGCTAAGTTACTACTGCTGCTATTACTATTATACTTGCTACAAAATCATTGCTATCACTACTACCGTTTCTACTACTGTTACCACTGCTATCAAAACTATCATATTACTATGCTACTGATCACTTTGCTGCAGATAATTAATCTCTAGGTGTGGTTGAATTGACAACTCAACTGCTAATACCTACAAATATTCTTTGGCTCCCCACGTGTCGAATCTATAAATTTGGGTTGAATACTCTACCGTCGAAAACTGTTGCGATCCCCTATACTTGTGGGTTATCAAGACCTTTTTCTGGCACCGTTGCCGGGGAGCATAGCTATATTTGTTGAGTCACTTGGGATTATTATCTATTTATCATTATGAAGAATCTAAATGATACCAAAACCAAGATTTTTCCCTCTAAGACGAGGGGAGTTAAGGAACTGACATCTAGCTATGCACTTGATTCACCTTCTATTTTAAATAAACTTGCAACACCACCACATCTTATATTTACTAATTGGAAGCACCATACGAGGCATCCCGTTAATCCTTGAGATTAAGATAATTTGGCCATCCGATTAATTTATAATGTGTGCATAGTCGTTGGATGAAATAGGAGACCTGCTCGCCTATCCCACCTACATGAGACGTCCATTTCATGGTCTCTCTACTTCTATAGATAAAAAAAAGGAAAAACTGATCGTGGATGCAATGAACTATCCCACGTACACTATAAAACTATAACCTTCACTAGAAAGTTATGTTCTAGGCCTTCCGTAGTTGGATGATGTGCCGTAAGAGATAAGAACTCTCTCTCCCACTTCCAAAGTCACAGGCCCGACCAAAACCACGACTCCCTCGATCCCTCCTTCTCTCACGAAAGCAATCCTTCATCGCTTCGCCGCCGTCGCTGCTCCCCCACCATCAAATTTCTCAGCAGCAATTCTTCTCTTCTATCCCCCTCTCTCAACCCCATGCAGCCTAATGTTTTTCCTGTGCGTCCATCCGTCCTCCCAGCAAGGCCCTTGGAGATGGCATTGTCTCAAAAGGTATAGGCTATACGGATGATTGACCTCCACGCTGGATATCAACATATTTGGATTTTGGAGGCCTCCACATCCTGGCTCCCGTAACAATGACTGCACTATGTCTTTGTGTGCTCTCATGATTACATCGAAATTCCCATGGCTGACAAAGGCAGATGTGGTGGAAACAACCTCTGCTAATCTGCATACTTCATGGTAATCTCAAGTATAGCTATCTCATAATTCCCTACAATGTTAATTTCCCCCTTTTCTTACTTGAGGAAATCACCAGGGGAAAGCCACCCACCTGAATATATTTTTGCTTTACGATCGAGCTGACAATCAACCAACAAGTGCTCAGTTTTTTTTACCAAATTACAGGTTCATAGAACATTGGTAAGGGCTCTAGGAGAGTAGGCCTCCTTGGTCATGAGGTTTAAGTCGGCACAACCAGACCGTCAGTGTGGCAGCCGCCGCATTGTCATCACGGTCGATCTTGTGCCGTTTTCATGTAATAGAAAACAATCTTAATTTGATTAATAGCTCTCCATGAGATATACTTTTTTTTCCAAGGTAATCTTATTTGATGGTAATCATTTTCACGTTTGGAGTAAAGTGGCATGGAAGTTACAGGTTTGTTCAGTACACTTGCCAATCACACGTTAACATTGCAAATCACATGTTTGTTAAAAGTTAAAAGCCTAGGTTGGAGACTGTGATTTAAATTTCTTTTCCTAGGTGTTCTGATAATGCCATATCTCAGTTTTTTTACTTCCAACAGATCACCATGTCATTTAGGACAACATATGCATTATTTAACACCTGGAGCTCCTACAATAATGCTATTAGCCAAGCAAACTTTACCATATGCTGCTACTTCGGCCAGTTTAAATCCATTCATATGTGAACACATTTTTGGAGAGTGAAATCTATTAAATAATTTGGATTTTTACTCCATTGCAGTAGTGGTTCCATCGGGAAGTTCAATTTAACATATGAACTTGGTTGACCCGTCCATCTCACAAGGAAAGCTTGCATATATGCATTTGCACGTTAGATTTACTATTCAAAATATGCAGATCAGTTCACTATCCAGGTTAAGATGTCCATGCATATGATAATTTAGTCAACTATCAAGATCATGAATGCCTTAATTTTCTGTTGTTAATGATATTGTTGTAGTATCATTTAAACATGCTTAAAATAATATGTTATTTTTTAGTGAACAAACAGATAAATGTTTGTGGATTCAGACTCGGTGGTGGCCTGCAATAAAGAAAACATATACAATGTTAGCTGAATTAGTTGTTTACATGTATTTGATACGGATGCCCTGAATTTTGTTAACATTTATCTGTAACTTTCCCATATCAAGATTATGTATGGGCAGTCAATGTTTTCTCCAATATTATAGTTGGTCCTATTGCTATATAGGTGAGTATCTTTTCTCTGCTCTGTCTGAGGGTCCAACTTCTATCATGTTGTATGTATTTTGTCATTTTTTCGAAAAGGGGAAAGACCCCAGCCTCTGCATCATCATGATGCACACAGCCATTTACATCCTGCATACCTTTGAACCGTTGCACTATCATGTTGTATGTAATCTGTCATTTACATCCTGCATTCCTTTCAACCGTTGGACTAGCAGTATACAACAATCATCGTTCATGGTTTATTGGTTCAATTTATATTTCTCTGTTACTTTTATTCAGAGGAAAGCTTGATGATTGTTGCTTTAATATTCCTCTGAATAAAGAAAATGTTCGGTCATGGTTTATTGGTTCAATTTTCAGATCCTAAACAACTTCTGTTGAAGCAACAAGTTCCATTTTCTGCGAAGGAATAAATCGCACATAACTTAAGGATTTGCACGTCATAAGAAGTGTTGGTCTTATTCTCATCTAACCTGATTAGATATTATTACAACGCTTGCTTCTAGCTGCAGAACACAGTTGACTCGAAGGCTGCATGTCTACCCTATCTTTTTTCCATGCTACCAACCCTACTTTTTAAGGTATATTGATGCTGACGTGTTATAAGGAAATGGCATGTATAACATATAATCAGCCACTGCAACTTCAGACCACAAATTTTGCTTCTCTCTAACATCTGTCCATTGATTGCTTTTTCTGGAACTAATTATGCATTCATGGCTACTGTCCAGTATATATATTATGTGGCGCAAAAAATATATACGTGTCCTTCTGTTGAAAGGTAGTTAGATAAGTTTATATAGCTATAACTTAATGAACTGTGCGAAGGCATTCTCATATGTATCTCACACCAATATTTTGCAGCTCACACTAATTGTTTTTTAGTTGGCTACTTGCTATCCATGCACAATATATGCTAAATAGTATGGCATGTTGAACTTCAATAAAAGCGGTAAGAACAAAATATAAGTAAGAATGCAAATCTTCATACATCAACCGACTTCCAAATTTGTATTTGTGGTCATGGCCTATTCAAAACTACAAAGCTATAGTAAATGTAGCTTTGGTTGTAGGTACATCATATCGAATCTCTCTGACTAGATCCCATGACATGAAAATCTTCCTCACCACTTCTCATTAATCATTTTTTAAGTGTTGCACTGTCTGATCAACAAAAGGAAAGTTGGGACACCGAAGATATGTAAGCCTAGAAGATTTTGACTACCTTTGTGGTTCTTCTAAAGGTATGAAAGCCACTTGACATCTTGGATTTGAAAGCTACTATTACACATGGAAGACGACATATATACATAACTATACATAAGAATGCAGGTAATTTATGTTTGCGACTCCCCAATTCTGTTGTCTCTTCAAACTTTTTAGTATTTATCCACATTTATGTAGAAAAAAAGATACATGTATGTGCTGAAAAATGATGGTATCTATGGTATTAGAAAACCCAGTTCAATTTTCATATCAAGTGGTAGTATGGTGGACTAAGGTTTACGGTGGTACACTATTTATGTTATCAGGAAGCTTTCTATTTGCCATTTTTTTTGCATATTTGCATACTTTGTAAGGCTCATCAGATACACCAAATAGGACAAGCTCGGATGTAAAATTTCCCATTAGAATGTTACAACCAGGGAAATAAGTAAAAAAACATCAATTTTCGGACCAGAGTCTTATTCGTGCTTTAGTGCACCTATGGAGATATTGTTATTTGCAGTTTGGCGAGTCATGAATTACATATCTATTTCCACAATGATGATCCATGAATTACTTATCTATTTCCACAATGATGATCAATGTCAAATTATTCATTATAATTGTTCTCGCAAGGATCCAACCAACATATTTGCCATTGGCAATAGTTCTCATGCAAAATTTTAATATATTTCTGTGGGAAGAAAAACAAAAGACGTGTAAAAAGTAAGTATATCATAAAGTCTCGCAATACTTTTTTATGTGTTTTTCAAATAACTTGCCCGTGCAGTGGCATGGGTTGATGACTAGTGCTATTAATCCTAATATGTCGCAAGTTATTGATGATGCTGCTTCTACTATGAATGATGCTTATGATGATGCTAGTACTATGCTTGATGATGATGTGCCATTAGGAGAATTTCTTGATGAACAAATTGCTAGAGCTAAAGAAAATGAAATCACTGAAACTGATGAAGTACCTGAAACTGAAAATCTTGAAACACCTGTTAGACCTAGCTCTCCTAGATATGAATTGCCTAAGATACCTGAAGGTTATGTTATGGATGAGGAGGCAGCTAGAGACTTTTTTGCTTGCAATGATAGAGATGATCTTAATAAATTATTATGCAAAATGAAGGAAAAATCTTTGAATGCTAGAATGAAATATGATCCTCAGTTTGCTACTTCACCTATCTTTGTTACTGATAAGGATTAAAAATTCTCTGTCGACCCAGAGTTAATTACACTGATTGAATCTGATCCTTTCCATGGTTATGAAACTGAAACTGTTGTGGCACATCTTACTAAGTTAAATGATATAGCCACCCTTTTTGCTCATGATGAGAAAATTCGCTACTATTATATTCTCAAATTATTTTCGTTCTCATTAAAGGGTGATGCTAAGATATGGTACAATACTCTTGCTCCTGGTTGTGTGCGTAGTCCCCAGGATATGATTTACTATTTCTCTGAAAAATATTTTCCTGCTCATAAGAAACAAGCTGCCTTACAGGAAATATTTAACTTTATGCAAATTGAAGAAGAGAGTCTCCCACAAGCTTGGGGGAGGATTCTCCAATTGCTTAATGCTTTGCCTGATCATCCACTTAGGAAAAATGAAATACTTGATATCTTCTATAATGGACTAACCGATGCTTCTAGGGACTTCCTAGATAGTTGTGCTGGTTGTGTTTTCAGGGAAGAAACTATTGAACAAGCTGAGGAATTATTGAATAATATATTGAAAAATTATGATGATTGGACTCTTCCTGAACCACCGCCTAAACCAACTCCGAAGAAGAGGGGTATCTTATATCTCAGTCCTAAAGATATGCAAGAGGCAAAGAAAAGTATGAAGGAAAAGGTATTAAAGCAGAGGATGTTAAGAATTTACCACCTATTGAAGAAATACATGGACTTGACACACCACCCCCACGGGTGGTAGATGTAAACTCTTTCATGCAATTTGATGAAAGTGACATCCCTTACAATAAACATCCTAGTCAATGCCTTTATGAGTTTGACAATTACATTAGTAAACAAGATCACTTCAATGCCAATGTTATGAAACAATTGAAATATAATTTTGATATGATTGCTCGCTTGAGTGACTTGTTATTTAGAATCTCCAATGATGTTAGAGGTGTAGGAAAACATGCCTCTATGATTCAAACCCAGTAAGAACAAGTTGCTAAATCTTAAAGAGAATTGCTTGATGAAATGAATAATAATATGAATGATTTTGCTGTTAGGGTAGCAACTAGAGGAGGTAAAATGACTCAAGAACCACTTTATCCTGAAGGACACACTAAAATAATTGAACAAGACTCTCAAATAATTAATACTGATGCACCTAGTCCTTCTAAAAAGAAAAATAAGAAGAAAAATGATAGGACTTTGCATACATCTAGTGAACCTGAGATAGAAAAACCTACTGAAGATAACCATGATGTCTCTCTATTTCTGATGCTGAAACTCAATATGGTAATGAACATTCACCTAGTGATAATGAAAAACAAAATGATGATGTTCATGAAGACACTCGACCAGACAATGATAAGGAACCAAATAATGATGTTGAAATAGAACCAGCTGTTGATCTTGATAACCCACAACCTAAAAATAAAAGATGTGATAAAAGAGACTTTGTTGCTAGGAAACATGTAAGAGAAAGAGAACCATGGGTTCAGAAACCCAAGCCCTTTCCACCTAAACCAACTAAGAAAAAAGATGATGAAGAATTTGAACGCTTTGCTGAAATGCTTAGGCCAGTCTTTTTGCATACTCGCTTGACTGATATTTTAAAGATGCCCCTTATGCAAAATACATGAAAGACATCATCACTAATAAAAGAAAGATACCTGAAGCTGAAATCTCCACCATGCTTGGTAATTATTCTTTTAAGGATGGAGTACATAAAAAACTTGGAGATCCAGGAATACCAACTATACCTTGCTCCATCAAAAGAAATTATGTCAAAACTGCTTTGTGTGATTTAGGAGCCGGTGTTAGTGTTATGCCTTTCTCTTTGTATAAAAGACTTGATTTGAATAAACTGACACCTACTGAAATATCTTTGCAAATGGCTAACAAATCAACTGCCATACCTATCGGTATTTGCGAGGATGTGCCCGTTATTGTTGCAAATGTTACTATCTTAACAGACTTAGTTATACTTGAGATGCCCGCCTATGACAATATGTCGATTATCCTTGGTAGACCCTTTTTGAATACTGTAGGGGCTGTTATTGATTGCAATAAAAGCAAGGTTACTTTTCATATCAATGGCAATGAGCATACGGTGCATTTTCCGAAGAAGCAATTCTAAGTGAATGGTATTAATGTTATTGAACAATCTTCGACACTCACTATTGGAAGTTTTCAACTACCTCTACCTACTGTCAAAAAGAAATATGAAATTCTTATTGTTGGGGACATGCATATCCCCATTGAGGTAACTTGGTGTTTTACAAAAGTTCTTCGGTTTCATGCTAATCGAAGGTGGTTGTTAATAAGACTTGATCAACCTTATTAATGGATCATTTTGGAGAGGTATGAAGTCGATGAATTTAGTAAGCACAATCTTCTGTCCCTACCTTTTGTTTCCTGTTTTACTTAGTTAAATAAAATAAAATGCCATGTTTTCTCTGTTTTCTGAATTTCCCATGCAATAAAAAATGACCCAAAAATAAAAGTTCTCAGAATGCCCTGAAAATTTAATATGATTTTGTTTTCAATAATTCTGAATTTTTGGTGCAAATAACATCAGAGGGGGTGCACCTGGTGACCACAAGACACTAGGGCGCGCCCTGGTGGGTTGTGGTCCCCACGTGGGTCCCCTCACTTACTTCTTTAGCCCATATCATCTCCTACCTCCAGAAAAAAATCACCATAGCTCGCTCTCTGGTGTTCTTGCTCTCAAACCCATGGATTTCGATCTCTTTGCTCGAAGCTCCGTTTCCAAAACTGTTTTGGGGGATTGCTACTTGGTATGTGACTCCTCCATTGCTCCAATTAATTTTTGCTTTAGTGGTTTATGTTTTGAATAATTAGCTACTCTTGGTGCTGCTGTATATGAGCTTGCATGTTGAATTCTTAGAGTTCTAAGTAGTTTGAATGCTTAATATAGCCTCTATGCATCCCTATGATTAGTTGCTATCAATATTACGAAGTTTTGTTGACAAAAAATTGGTGTCCCAAAAATTTTCAGAAATTGTTCCGAAATAAAAATGCAATTTCTTAGGAGTTCTTCAAGGGGGAGGTCTTCGGAGGCATCATCTTGTAGTTGCTCGATACATCGGTACTATGTTGAACCAAGCGCAAGCGAAATGCGGGACACGGCTATTAAATCATGCCTATGGCCGTGTAACAATTTCATGGTGAGTGCAGGTATCAAGGAAAAATTTGAGAAGTATGTTCACAACACTGAGCTCAGTCCCTACATCGAAATTAAGTGCATTCAGCATCTCAACCTCACAGAAACGTTCACTAAAAAATTTAAATTTCATCCTCGTGACTGTAGAGTTTCATTTAGTCTTTATGATCGTCCATTTACCATGCCTCTAGAGATGTTTTGTAATGCTTGCAAAATTCCATTTTGGGGTCTACTAGACAAACCACCCAAGGCTGAGTACGAGGCATTTCTGGTTGGTGTTTGTTATGGTAAGGATAGAGGAGTGACACAAGGTAGAATAAAAAGTATTCATTTCCCATCAATTCAATACTTTGCACTCTTTAATGGCAAATGCATCGTAGGCAAGCAAGACTGCAGCACCCTATGTGCCATTGACTTGAGCCTCATACACACTGCCCTGACCGAAATTAAACGCTATAATTTGGGAGCGATTGTTGCACGGATGTTGCAACACAACGCTGGTAGTGGTCACTTTTATGGTGGGATTTATGCTTCTCGTTTAGCTAAAGAAGTTGGTGTGACACCTCTGCCCGATGATCCCATCCTACCCACTCAGTATTTAGATTTTAGGGCCATGAAACGTCATAAGTTCCTTACAGGCACAATCGATGATTATACTTATAACTTGAGATTTAATAAAAAAACATTGTACCTGTTGTCTTGCCTGCACCTGCTCTTTTTGACTATGACAGTAAGAGAAGATACTACTTTCTTGAGAGCGAGGCCCGCGTGTACAATGCGGAGGTCGAGGCCGCCAGACGGGCTGAGGTGGTCGCACCAAGAGCTTCCATGAGCTACCACTCAGATTATTACCCAGGCCACGGATGGTGATTACCAAGTTAGGCCAAAAGCCTAAGCTAGGGGGAGTAAGTATTTCCATCGACATTATATTCATGTTCACACATTTCATTCCAGCTGTCGGTGTTCACACTTTTTCATTGTATTATCCATGCTAGATTTATTTTCTCCCTTTCTTCTTGTGTGTTTGAAAAACTTTGAGAAAATCCAAAAAATATTTCTTGCTTCTTTTCGGTTTTTCTTTCTAGTTTAATTAGTTTTAGTAAAAGAAAACCCAAAAAGATTTCTCGATTCTTCTTTTGTTTGTTGGGAGCTTTCCCGTGTAAATAGTTTTCTTGTTTTTGTTTTTCTTTTCTTTAATTTGCTTTCTTCAAGAAAAACTAAAAACTCCAAAAATATTTCAGTTTGTTTCTCTGAATTTCTTTTCTTTTTGTTGAGTTTTACCAAGAAGAAGACCACGATGAAAATGTTGAGTGGATCTCGTATGTATTATTGTTGATCTAACAAAGAGCCCAAATTACCTTGTCTTCTCCTTTTGAATAAAATGTTTGCAGATTTCAGCTTAGTCCACGACACTCTTGTACTATTATCAGTTCCATACCATTCGGTCGTGCAAGTGAAAGGCAATAATGATAATATTTGATGATGCGACTGTGGTAGATAGAAACGGGTATGAACTCGACTTGTTCTGTTTTTGTAAATATGTTTAACCTAGTATCCATGATTCAGCATATTATGATCAAACATGTTTGCAATGACAATTAGAGATTATAGTTTCTCATGCCATTCTTAAGTAGCTAGGAGTGGATAATGATTTATCTTGGATGTCAACATGCATTAAAACTAGCGGGGTGGCCCGCGCATTTGCGCGGCTAGATTCTATATGCATTATATATACATTTAGTTATTTATAGCCGAGTTTAGAATTTCGTATTAACTTCTTAATATTGCATAGTTTGAGCATGTTTTGAATTAGTAAACGTTAGGACTTGCTATTAGCATTGGTCTTTAATGTTTTTGTTCATTTTTTATCTATCGTTTCACTTCAATGATGTTCATGATTCCATCAAGTATAATCTCCTCGGTGATGTTCAATCTCCATGCCACAACAACGCTTGGGGGATGTTATAGAGGATATAAGAATCTCCAATATACACCCGTCTTTCATAGATGCCGTAGATTTTGAGATAGATGGGAGGGGATTTGATGGATTGGGATGTTGATCTAGAGCAATGCTGGCGTGTAGAGCTTTCATCTATTTGCTTTTATTTCTAGAGATGTTGTTCTAAAGCAATCGATGGCAATACATAGTTGATCTGGGTTTGTTCCTCTGTAGAAAATTTTTAGAAGAACACACGTAAATGCAAAAGTGAACTTTCTCTTAATAAAGCATGGAAAGTGTTTCTTTAACTCTATTTAATGCTCTATAGGATTTCAAATTTTCTAGATCTTGTTGCTGAAGAATTTTTTTCCAAATAATATTTGGGAAATAAGCGGTCTCTAGAAAGATAAAAGTTGTATGTCTAGCCATGAAAGTGAAACACAGTACCCCCGCAAAAAAACATAGCAATTTGGAAAAGTATCGGATAATTGTTTTTTCACCTCATTCACGTTTGTATTGTACGCAAATGTAACTCTTAGTTCATTGCTGACAGGGCAAATTTCTTTTCTAGATTCTACAAATTTAAAGCTGCCAACTAAATATATAGAAGTGTGGTTGATCTTCGATCTGTAAGTCTCTATTGTTAGATTCTTACAGATAATAACATGAATTGTATTACACTTCAAATTGAATGAAAAATAAATGGGTAGTAGTATAAACTATAGACATAATTTTGGTATGTAATCCCTAAGAGTTCGTATGTGTGTACTCTCTTGTGGTCAGCTCAGTCAACTTCTTGGACACCATATTATTGTTGCCTTCAAGAGATTTAACAAATAGTTCATCATTGTAGGTTGTTCCTAATAAAGTGTATCTACAAACACACATCGAGTGGGAGGTCGACGATATCACCTATAGTTGACGGAGTTGCCGTTATGTTTCTTTTTACCCGTTAGACATGCTGACGTCGCGAGTCTGTATTGACTGTGCCTTGCTATCGAGCCATCAGTGATCGTGGTTAAGCGGCGTGGGCGCGTACTGTAAGCATCACTATAGAGTCGTCGATTCACTGGGCTTGCACTGGATGTGTTGCTTTCGTGCTTCTGATTTGCTAGGTGTCATGGCGCTGTTGAATGTGTTTGAGCTCTCGATAGTCCGACGTGCCTGTGGACATGTGGTTGCATGTGTCTTTCGATGGTCTTACATGTGTGTTGAGCTTAGCCGCTATGGATGCATCCATGTGCTGATCTTTGATTACATTGTAGCCCTTAGTAAGCTCCAGCTCCGTACTGTAGAATAAATTGAAAAATAGTCAGCTCCAATATTTTCTTATTTTTCAGGAAATTAGTGAAAACAAAAGAAAATAGATGAAAGCTAACCAATTAGAAAAAAAGGGAAAACGCTCAAGAAGAATCTCCTTGGTTGTTGAAGACTAAATACTAATCCAGAGGCCACCTTCTTGAACTCTTGAATGCATATCAATCTATCTCTCGAAACAGCACACTACTATCCTACTAATATGGGATGCACACATATCCTACTGTATTATCCAGCGAGAGTAAATTTAAATCCAGATCGCAGTAAACAAAACCATAATATGCAGTTGTTTCTAAAAGAAATAGAGAAGATCGTTGGTGGAAGTGTATCTCCCGAATAAATCATGTAGCACCTATAAATCTTCTTAGGTACCTCAACATGCGTGTCACACAGATCGTGAGTTTCCTGGCCTGAGGAAGTAGTGGAGTCAGGCAGGTTGTGCCAATGGCAACGACGTCGCGGCGTGGCTTGAGCAACTGCACGTCCGGAAGACGGCCCGTGTGAAGGTGTATCCTAGATGGCCTCCACGTCCATTACATACAGACCACTTGTAGTATTGCTTTCTGAGGCCTAAACTCTGACTCGATTGTAGTGGCCGACCGCCGGCAGTTGTAGGTTGTCATCTTGTCGATTGCTGCAGCGGTATGGAGCAACCATGAGGCAGGTGTTGGTGTTGTTAATTGCAGGAAGCTGGAAGCTGGAAGCGAATCTTGAGTACGTCGGACATCTACAGAGCATTGTTCCGTTCCGTTTCCATTCCTTCCTCTAATCGGGAGCCGGTCATCCAATGGCCGACTCGTCGTCCCATCAATCCGCTGGATGTGACGGCTGCGACTTCGATGTGTTATTGCGGATGTGTTGGTGTATCATGCCTTTGGATCCATTGGACGATCGAGTATCACAGGGGTATCTTGCATGCCAGGTCACCAAATACTCTTCTGCCATCGGGATCTTAAGAGTTATTACGTCTCCTATGTTCATATGAAAAGAAACCTGACTGATTTGATGTTGGGCGCATATACTTCCAAAGAAATTCAATTAAGGACTTTGAGCACTTCATACACACGACTGGAATTTCCTTGTACAGTGCATAGTAGAGCCAACAACAGCATAGAGAATGATACATATATCCCTTTTTTGGGTGAAAACCCCTATCTTTTCTTGACCTGCCATTAGAAATCAAGCCGATCTAGTGGGGCTCTATGTGAAATTGGATGGATTGAGGAACAGATCATGTAAGTTGTGTTTGGGATTACTTGCCTGTTGAGTTTGGATATCAGCGGCGGGCGATAAATTCGTGTCCAGGATGGTGAAGCACCGCGCCACCAGTCAATTTTAGCGCCTTTATTGGCTGGCCTCATTGAAGCTTCTGTATTCTGTGTACGATTATATCCTTAAAGAGAGTATGGATCAGCACACCTAGATGGAAGTTGAGAAGATTTTAAAGCTAGAAAGTATGAACTCATGATTGGAGCGTTGAGTGTTTCGCATAGATTGCAACATCGTCGAAATTCTAAACGGAGCTGAGAAGCAAATCAGCTATGTAGAGAAAGATTGAAAACCTGATGATACAGGGATCGAGCTGAGTCGTGCTTTCAGCAGCAGCGATGGAGATGCTGCAGGGACCGCCGGTACTGGAGAGGACACCGAAGAGGATGGAAAGGAGGAACGCGTGCGAAGAAAGAGAGACGATGTGTGGCAACAGGAAATCTTTTATTGGGAGGCTGTAAGAAAAAACTACAACTGCTCGTCCAGATATATCCCTCCAATGGGTGTCCTAGTAGGATACGGCTTTGCATTTGTTTTTGCAACGGATACGGCTTTGGTTGTTTTCCCATGAAAGATAGAGTTTTGATGGGCGTTGCTACGCGTCCGCCGGCTGATCTTTTTAAAAGATCAGCCGGGTCGCGAGCCGTCAGATACGGCGTCATCAAGCAGGTATCAGTACCCTCGATCATTGCAACAAAGGTAATGTTGCAGAAACCTTTGGAATGTAGGTTTTGTTGCAGAAATCTTTGCAATAGAGGTTATGTTGCCGAATTTTTTTGCAACAAAGACCATGTTGCAGAAACGTCTCCAGAGTTTTTTTTGCAACAGAGGTTATGTTACTGTTCTTTTTTGCAACAGAGATCATGTTGCAGAAATGTCTATAATTTTTTTTGCAACAAAGGGCATGTTGCAGAAACGTCTTCAGTTTTTTTTTGCAATAGAGGTTATGTTATTGTTCTTTTTTGCAACAGAGATCACGTTGCAGAAATGTCTATATACTTTTTACAACAAAGGGCATGTTGCAGAAACTTTTTGTACCAGAAATTATGTTGCAGGATATGTTCTTGCGTCTCAGCTCGAGAAGGCGGCAGCCATGGACGCCGATGCTCCTCCCGAATGGTCGCGACGTGGAACGACGACGTGCCTAGCAGACGCAGGCGGTGCAGCCCGGCGGCCGTGCGCGGCTGGCACGCAGCACCCGAGTGGCCGGCTTCCAGCATCTACAAAATCAGCTGCTAGTGCATACTCGCAGGCCGCTGTACTGGCCACCGGCCATGGGGTGCTACACGTCATGGACGAGGTCAACGCTTGGATTGAGAGATGCATCTGAGCATGCAAGCTAGATGTAGACGAATGAGGATAAGAAGGGAATGAGCGGTGATGGCTTCACGACGCGTGGCGCGTGTCTAAAGCGGCGGACGTTGCGATTGTAATCGGCCGGTTGATGGGAATCTTTTCCCAGCTTTGATTGCTTCTGCCCGTGTACGTAGGTATATGTTTTTTTTTGACTTTTTTCACAAAGCTCGTACGTGTCAGTTCAATATACTAAACTTTATAATTTTTTTCATGTAACGTAATATCTTTAAATCTCAGCCGTAAGTTATACTGATCAACGATGTATATTATTTTAGATTATGTGGAAGAACGTGGTGTCTTATTTGACTTGTGTCTTAATTATATAATAGATGATTGTGATGTAGCATGATGATATGGTATCCTTCTCTGAATGTTTCAAATGACTTGACTTGGCACATGTTCATGCATGTAGTTGAATCAAAACCAACATAGGCTCTATGATATTTATGTTCATGGTGTCCATATCCTACTCATGCTAGTATTCAATGTTCATTATTCATAATGCATATTCATGACCGTTTTCGCTCTATAGCTGGCCGCTTCTCAACCTATTTGCTAGCCTTCGCCTGTGCATGAAAATCCTTAAAACCCAAGTTGTTCCAGATGAGTCCACCATACCTACCTATATGCGGTATTACCCTGGCGTTCTAAGTAAATTTGCATGTGCCACCTCTAAAATTTCAAATGAACATTTGTTTTTGTGTGCCTGGATTGTTCATAGAGCGACATGGGTAGTCAGTATCTTCCATGCTAAATGGGTTATTCTCATGATGAGTGTTTATTCACTCGTCCTTGCACGAGAAGGGCGGTAATAGGGATTCCTAGTCCCGAAATTAAAAAAATGCAAATAATAAAACAAAACTCCCCCAGGATTGTTGTTGGTATGGATGGTACCCATGGATTCGGCTAGCCGTGGAGTGTGTTTGTTGATGGAGGGGGAGTAAACCTTTACTTTTATCGCTTGGAAACCACCACTAATGTGTTTAGCATGGCAGATATTGATAACTCTTGATCGTGACGTAAACAGGAAGGGTGCATTTTCCAAAATTACATTTATCTCTGATTTAAGCTTCGAGCTCTGGCACCTCTGCAAATCCCTACTTCCCTCTGTGAAGGGACTATCTATTTAATTTTATGTTGCATCATCACCTTTTCAAATAAGCGCCAGATCTGAGAGAACTATTGTCATCCTCATGCATTGTGTATAGTTAATGTTGAATGCATCATGAGTAGATCTTTTCTACCATGAATTACAATGTTTAGTCATTGCTTGAACTTTGGAGGTGCTCTGCATTTATGTTTTGCGGTCTCAGAAAGGGCTAGTGAGATACCATTATTGTCATATTATATAATGATTGTTTTGACGAAGTGTTGTCATTTGAGATATCTTATTATTGCTCGCTAGTTGCTTATGCTATTGATATGAGTTTATATAATTCTTAAGAGTTATTGTTAACATGGTTAGTCATTATCTTGGCTGAAAACCTGGGTGCTACTTAAGCTTATTTATGTAAACAAGGACAAAAGAGTTCGTAAAAGTTTTTCTTTTTCACTTTCAGTTTATCAACTGAATTGATTGAGGACAAGCAAATGTTTAAGCTTGGGGGAGTTGATACGTCTCCATCATATCTACTTTTCTAACGCTTTTGCTCTTGTTTTGGACTCTAATTTGCATGATTTGAATGAAACCAACCCGGACTGACGCTGTTTTCTGCAGAACTACCATGGTGTTGTTTTTGTGCAGAAATAAAAGTTCTCGCAATGGAACGAAACTTTTTAGAGAATTATTTTATAATAAAAGAAAAATACTGGATCCAAGAACCACCGGAGGGGGGCCTCTGGTTGAGCACAACCCACCAGGGCACGCCCCCCCTCCTGGCGCGCCCAGGTGGGTTGTGCCCACCTGGTGGCCCCGCAAACCCTAACTCCGACACTATAAATCCTATTTTCGGAGAAAAAAATCAAGGAGGAAGAAGTATCACATTTCATGAGACGGAGCCACCGCCACCTCCTGTTCTTCATCGGCAGGCCAGATCTGGAGTCCGTTCAGGGCTCCGGAGAGGGGAATCTTCGATCTTCATCATCACCAACCCTTCTTCATCGCCAATTCCATGATGCTCGCCACAGGGAGTGAGTAATTCCTTCGTAGGCTCGCTGGTCGGTGAGGAGTTGGATGAGATTCATCATGTAATCGAGTTAGTTTTGTTAGGGCTTGATCCCCAGTATCCACTATGTTCTAAGATTGATGTTGCTATGACTTTGCCATGCTTAATGCTTGTCACTAGGGCCCGAGTGCCATGATTTCAGATCTGAACCGTTTATGTTTTCACCATTATATCTATGTTCTAGATCCGATCTTGCAAGTTATATGCACCTGCTACGTGTTATGATCCGTAAACCCCGGGGTGACAGTAATCGGGATAATTTCCGGTGATGACCGTAGTTTGAGGAGTTCATGTATTCACTATGTGTTAATTCTTTGTTCCGGTTCTCTATTAAAAGGAGGCCTTAATATCCCTTAGTTTCCTTATGGACCCCGCTGCCACGGGAGGGTAGGACAAAAGATGTCATGCAAGTTCTTTCCATAAGCATGTATGACTATTTACGGAATACATGCCTACATTATATTTATGAACTGGAGCTAGTTCTGTATCGCCCTAGGTTATGACTATTATATGATGAATATCATCCAACGAATTCACCGATCCAATGCCTACGAGTTTTCCCCATATGGTTTCTGCTAAGTTACTACTGCTGATGTTACTATTATACTTGCTACAAAATCATTGCTATCACTGCTACCGTTACTACTACTGTTACCACTGCTATCAAAACTATCATATTATTGTGCTACTGATCACTTTGCTGCAAATAATTAATCTCCAGGTGTGGTTGAATTGACAACTCAACTGCTAATACCTACAAATATTCTTTGGCTCCCTTGTGTCGAACCTATAAATTTGGGTTGAATACTCTACCCTCGAAAACTGTTGTGATCCCCTATACTTATGGGTTATCACACTCTACAGCGGGGATCCCTCACATTTGCGTGACACGGAGGACACCGTAGGACAGCACCAAAATAAAATATACAACTCAAACCAATCATGATCATCTATCAACCCATTGGACAAAACGGATCTACTCAAACATCATAAGATAGCCATCGATCATTGGAAAATAATATATAGCACTGAGCACCATGTTTAAGTAGAGATTAAAGCTGGGAAAAGAGAGGTTACACCGCTGCATAGAGGGGGAGAGAGTTGGTGTTGACGGCGGCAAAGTTGTTGGTGTAGATCGCCGTCACGATGATTGCCCCGGCGGCGCTTCGACGCCACCGGGGGAGAGGGGGAGAGAGCCCCTCTCCTTCTTCTTCTTTCTTGGCCTCCCCCACCTAGATGGGAGGAGAGTTCCCCCTCTGGTCCATGGACTCCATGGCAGCGGAGGGGTGGGAGCCCCTCCGAGATTGGAGCTCCCTCTCTGTTCTCTTCTGTTTCGCGTTCTCCAGATCTGGCTGAAAACCGTTTCTTATATTCCTGGAGATCCATAACTCCGATTGCACTGAGATTTTAACAAGATTTTTTTCCAGATATAAGCTTCCTTGTGCCCGAAGGAGAGCTCCAACCGACTTACGAGGATGGCACAACCCAGCACCACGCGTCTGGGCCCTGGGGCGCGCCCTGGTGTCTCGTGGTGGCTGTGGGCCCCCGTTTGCGTTGATTCCACCTCCCAAAAATCACAAATATTCCAAAATAATTCTCCGTAAAATTTTGTTGCATTTGGACTTCGTTTGATATGGATATTCTGCGAAATAAAAAACATGCAACAAACAGGGACTGGCACTGGGCACTGGATCAATAGGTTAGTCCAATAAATCATATTAAATGTTGCCAAAATATGTGAAATTTGTATAATATTGGCATGAAACAATAAAAAATTATAGATACGACGGAGACGTATCACAAGTCGATCTTTTTGGATCTGAATATTTCCATCCACATTGGTTTTCTTCTTAAAGACCCATTTACAACCATTGATTGTTACACTAGGCGGCGAATCAACCAACTCCGAGACATGATTCCCATCCATGGACTTTAACTCAGATCTCATAGCCTCTAGCCATGCCTCAAAATCTAGGCTCATCATCGCTTCCGCATACGTGGCCGGCTCGTCGCTTTCTAGCAACAAAACATCTCGCACTCTGCGTAATCTTTCCGACCTTCATGGTTTCGGCGCTGGCTCCACTACGGGTTCCTTGACCGACTCCGGTATGATCTCATCACCAGGCAAGTCATCCCCGAGTGGTCCTTGAATTTCTTCGAGTCGGACAGTCCTCCCACTGGCTTCCCAACTGATAAACTCTTTCTCAAGGAAAACCCATTCCGAGCAACAAACACTTTGTTCTCTTCTCGGTTGTAGAAGCTGTATCCCAAGGATTCCCTCAGATATCCCACAAATATGCATTTATCAGACTTGGATGTAAGCTTGTCCGACATAAGTCGGTTGACAAATGCTTCACAACCCCAAATATTTAGAATAGACAACTTGGTACTCTTTCCAGACCACATCTCATGTGGTGTCTTGTCTACGGATTTAGATGGTACTCTTTTGAGTGTAAAAGCTTCAGTTTCTAGAGCATATCCCCAGAATGACAAGGGTAAATCCGATTTGCTCATCATTGATTGGACCATGTCTAACAAGGTACGATTCCTCCGTTCCGACGTGGAATTTCTCTGTGGCGTACCCGGAGGTGTGAGCTGAGGTACTATACCTCGGCTTTTTAGATGATCATCAAACTCTTTTCTCATGTACTCACCTCCACAATCTTATCACATAAGTTTTATTGTCTTGCCGAGATGATTCTCAACCTCGTTATGAAACTCTTTGAACTTTTCAAAAGTTTCCGACTTGTGCCTCATCAAATAGATATATCCATATCTACTCAAGTCATCCGTAAAGGTCACGAAGTACTGATATTCGTCTTTGGTAGCTATGCTCACTGGACCACAAACATCGCTGTGTATAAGCTCCAACAGCTCGGACGCCCTCTCGCAACTCTTTGCAAAAGGATACTAGTCATCTTGCCAAGCAAGCATGATTTGCATGTCTCGAACGACCCAAAGTTGGACGAAGTTAGGAACCCATCATCATGGAGCTTCTTCATGCGTTTCAGACAAATGTGTTCAAGCCGGCAGTGCCAGAAGTATGTCGGATTTATCTCATTATGCTTATGCCTCTTGACATTCACGTTATAGACCGGTTCCATTTCTAGATTCAATATAAATAGCCCATCAACAATGGGTGCATAGCCGTGGAACATACCATTCAAAGATATCGAACAACCATTGTCCTTTAAATTGAATTCATAACCCTGAGTCATCAAGCATGAGGCAGAAATAATGTTTTGACTAAGTGCATGAATGTAATAACAGTTATTCAATTCCAAAATAAATCCAGAAGGAAGCTGGAGTTGCATCATGCCGCCCTCCAATGCAACAACTATTGCTTTGTTGCTGACCCTGATGTCAATCTCCCCTTGTGCCACATTCCTAGTTCTTACTATCCCCTGCATCAAGTTGCAAATATGAACAACCAATTTAGTATCAAATACCCAAGACCTACTAGGTATGTCAGCAACGTAAATGTCTATAACATATGTAAAAAGTGTACCTTTGCCTGAAGAAGCATTTCCGGCCTTCTTCCCATGCTCAGCAAGCCACTTGCTACAATTCCTCTTCTAGTGACCAGGTTCCTTGCAATGATAGCAAATGGTCTTTGAGTCCGGTCCCTACTTGAGATCAGTGGCGGATATTACCTTCTCCATGCCCATTGCCGTAGCCTTTTTCTTGGACCAACTCTTCTTGAACTTAGTCGATTTCTGCACCATCAACACTTGATGCGTGCCTTTCTTAATATCCTGCTCTGCTACCTTGAGCATCCCATGCAATTCAGTGAGCTTCTTATCCATGCCGTGCATATGATAGTTCGAGATGAACGTCCATAGCTAGTTGGAAGAGAACCCATAACTGCATCGGTAGCCAGCTCATCTAAGAGCGGGAAGCCTAACCGATTCAAAGCTTGCACGTATCCAATCATCTTGATCACATGAGGGCTCAGTGGATCACCTTCCTTCAGCTTGCAATCCATTAAGGATCGCCAGACATTGAACCTTTCGGTCCTAGCCTGTGTCTGAAACGTGCTCTTGAGACTCTCGATCATATCGAAAGCTTCAACGTTTTCAAAATGCTATTGCAAATTGGGCTCTATACAAGCCAGCGTCAGATAACTGATCTCCGTTGATTCATCAACGAGTTTCTGGTAGCCATTCCTGGTTGTGGCATTAGCATTATTGGCAGGTTCCTGTGGAAGTGGATCCTCTAGAACATGTTCCTTTTTATCGTGCTTGAGAACAATTCTCAAATTTCTATACCAGGTGGTAAACTTTGTTCCATTAAGTTTAACCTTTTCCAGAATTGATTTCAGTGCAAATTTGGGTTGAGCAGGTGGTGCCATTGATCTACAACAGAAAAATATGCAATCACTAAGCAATGTGTTTATATAGAGTAATTCAAGGCTTAAGTAGAAATACTCCCACTGAAGTTGGCATCCCTCCGCAAACTCTCAGTGATTTAGGATCCGACTAGCGCATGTGACTAGTGAGCTTATTACTACTAGTCAACGTGCCTATTCGGTAAGCAAATCCTTCCTAACCATATCTCTATATGACTCCTATCGATCGGTAGGTATCTTATACCCCGGTTCCTGACCTCCTTTGCCGCAAGGCCCAAAACCGTTTTGACAACCTTGTTAAGTTAACCTGCTGCAGTGCATGTCCATGTCCGACACAAACCCTTTCAGTTCAAGGACACCTAGTATCACCACAATTTTATGAGCCCACTACTAGACGTACTTGACATGCGAAGGTGAAATATCTGGGATGGCAATTTGCTTGATATTAACGAGGGATCTTTCTACCGTTTTAACATGCATAGAAACTAAGAAGCATAACAATCACAAATAAACTTATATTGTGAAATAGTATGGCTTCTTCATGGTCGTCCTTCCAGGGGAACTCCAACTCCGATGAATAGGTCGACACTCCATCTTGCATGTAACGCCGGGACGCCAAAGCCTTGAACTTGATCTTTGTCCTCCAAGTACTACAACTAGTAATGAATTTTACAAAGAATCACAAGTCGACACGGATATTGTTATACATTACAATGACAGCACTTTGGCTCCTGCCAGTTGACAAAACATGATGCGCAGGCCATGTATAATTTACACACGTGCACCACATACACATGAGCCATACTATTCACATCAAACCTACACCACAAAGTTATCCACAGAATCGCATTCTACCGGTTTGAGTGATCGTGTATGAACTACAAGACGCTACGCACACGGTGGTCCCGCTAGCCTGTTAGTGGGCGGGGTTTGAAGGGCAGCACCCTGCTACTTGTTGAGCTTGCATTGGTTTTTCCCTTGAAGAGGAAAGGGTGATACAGCAAAGTAGAGATAAGTATTTCCCTCAGTTTGAGAACCAAGGTATCAATCCAGTAGGAGGTACACGCAAGTCCCAATCTATGCACTTGCACAAACAATCAAACACTTGCACCCAATGCGATAAAGGGGTTGTCAATCCTTTCGTGGTCACTTGCAAGGATGAGATCTGATAGAGATAGATATAAAAGATTTCTAAAACGTAAAACAAAGTAAAAAAAATTGCAGCAAGGTATTTTTGGGTTTTTTGGTTTATAGATCTGAAAATATATGATGGAAAATAGACCCGGGGGCCATAGGTTTCACTAGTGGCTTCTCTCTTGAAAGAAAATAATATGGTGGGTGAACAAATTACTGTCGATCAATTGATAGAAAAGTGCAAAGTTATGACGATATCCAAGGCAATGATTATGAATATAGGCATCATGTCTGTGTCAAGTAGACCGACTCCTGCCTGCATCTACTACTATTACTCCACACATCGACCGCTATCCAGCATGCATCTAGAGTATTAAGTTCAAAAGAACGGGGTAACGCCTTAAGTGAGATGACATGATGTAGAGGGATAAACTCAAGCAATATGATGAAAACCCCATCTTTTTACCCTTGATGGCAACAATACAACACGTGCCTCGCTTCCCCTGCTTTGTCACTGGGTGAGGACACCACAAGATTGAACCCAAAACTAAGCACCTCTCCCATTGCAAGAAGAACCAATCTAGTTGGCCAAACCAAATGATAATTCAAAGAGAAACACAAAGATATCAAATCATGCGTATAAGAACTCAGAGAAGATTCAAATAATATTCATGGATAATCTGATCATAAATTCACAATTCATCGGATCTCGACAAACACACATTACATCAGATAGATCTCCAAGAACATCGAGGAGAACATTGTATTGAAGATCAAAGAGAGGGAAGAAGCCATCTAGCTACTAGCTGTGGACTCGTAGGTCTGTGGTAAACTACTCACACATCATCGGAAGGGCAGCAAGGTTGATGTAGAAGCCCTCCGTGATCGAATCCCCCTCCGGCAGGGTGCCGGAAAAGGCCCCAAGATGGGATCTCACGGGTACAAAAGGTTGCGGCGGCAGAAAAGTATTTTGGTTGACGCTTCTGGTCGTTTGGGAATATTTCTAAATTTATAGGCCAAGAACTAGGGTTAGAGGAGCTTCGAGGGGCCCACAAACCCTCAGGGCGCCCCCCTGAGGCTTGTGGCCTCCTCGGGACTCCTCTGACTTCTTCTCCAAGTCCTACGTGTGTCTTCTGGTCCAAGAAAAATCATCGCGAAAGTTTTATTCCGTTTGGACTCCGTTTGGTATTCCTTTGCTGTAAAATTCAAAAAAAAGGAAAAAAAAACAGAAACTGACACTGGGCTCTAGGTTAATAAGTTAGTCCCAAAAATAATATAAAATTGCATATTGATGCATATAAAACATCCAAAACAGATAATATAATAACATGGAACAATCAAAAATTATAGATACGTTGGAGACATATCAAGCTTCCCCAAGCTTAATTCCTGCTCGTCCTCAAATAGGTAAATGATAAAAACAGAATTTTTGATGTGGAATGCTTCCTAACATATTTATCCATGTAATTTTCTTTATTGTGGCATGAATATTCAGATCCATAAGATTCAAAACAAAATTTTAATATTGACATAAAAACAATAATACTTCAAGCATACTAACAAAGCAATCATGTCTTCTCAAAATAACATGGCCAAAGAAAGTTATCCCTATAAAATCATATAGTCTGGCTATGCTCCATCTTCATCACACAAAGTATTAAATCATGCACAACCCCGATGACAAGCCAAGCAATTGTTTCATACTTTTGATGTTCTCAAACTTTTTCAACTTTCACGCAATACATGAGCGTGAGCCATGGATATAGCACTATAGGTGGAATAGAATATGGTGGTTGTGGAGAAGACAAAAAGAAGGAGATAGACTCACATCAACTAGGCGTATTAACGGGCTATGGAGATGCCCATCAATAGATATCAATGTGAGTGAGTAGGGATTGCCATGCAACGGATGCACTAGAGCTATAAGTGTATGAAAGCTCAAAAACAAACTAAGTGGGTGTGCATCCAACTCGCTTGCTCACGAAGACCTAGGGCAATTTGAGGAAGCCCATGATTGGAATATACAAACCAAGTTCTATAATGAAAAATTCCCCTAGTATATGAAAGTGACAACATAGGAGACTCTTTACAATGAAGATCATGGTGCTACTTTGAATCACAAGTGTGGTAAAAGGATAGTAGAATTGCCCCTTCTCTCTTTTATCTCATTTTTTATTTGGGCTTCTTTTGGCCTCTTTTGTTTTTTTTCAAAGTCCAGAGACTCGTCCCAACTTGTGAGGGAATCATAACTTCCATCATCCTTTCCTCACATGGGACAATGCTCTAATAATGATGATCATCACACTTTTATTTACTTACAACTCAAGAATTACAACTCAATTCTAGAACAAAATATGACTCTATATGAATGCCTCCGGCGGTTTACCGGGATGTGCAATGATCAAGAGAGACATGTAAAAAAATATGAACAGTGGCCTTGCCACAAATACTATGTCAACTACATGATCATGCAAAGCAATATGACAATGATGAAGCGTGTCATAATAAATGGAACGGTGGAAGTTGCATGGCAATATATCTCGGAATGGCTACGAAAATGCCATAATAGGTTGGTATGGTGGCTGTTTTGAGGAAGGTATATGGTGGGTTTAATGCACCGGCGAAAATTGCGCGGTACTAGAGAGGCTAGCAATGGTGGAAGGGTGAGAGTGCGTATAATCCATGGACTCAACATTAGTCATAAAGAACTCACATACTTATTGCAAAAGTCTATTAGCTATCGAAACAAAGTACTACACACATGCTCCTAGGGGGATAGATTGGTAGGAAAAGACCATCGCTCATCCCCGACCGCCACTCATAAGGAAGACAATCAATAAATAAATCATGCTCTGACTTCATCACATAACGGTTCACCATACATGCATGTTACGGGAATCACAAACTTTAACACAAGTATTTCTACCAATCCACAATTTACTCACTAGCATGACTCTAATATCACCATCTTTATATCTCAAAACAAATGCAAGGAATCAAACTTCTCATAGTATTCAACGCTCTTTATATGAAAGTTTTTATTATATCCCTCTTGGATGCCCATCATAATAGGACTAAATTCATAACCTAAGAAAAATTACCATGATGTTTAGAGACTCTCAAAATAATATAAGTGAAGCATGAGAGTTTAACAAATTCTATAAAATAAAGCCACCGCCGTGCTCTAAAAAGATATAAGTGAAGCACTAGAGCAAATTGCCTAGCTCAAAAGATATAAGTGAAGCACAAAGAGTATTCTAATAAATTCACATGTGTGTCCCTCTCAAAAGGTGTGTACATCAAGTATGATTGTGGCAAACTAAAAAGCTAAGACTCATATCATACAAGACGCTCCAAGAAAAACATATATCATGTGGTGAATAAAAATATAGCCTCAAGTAAATTTACCGATGGATTAAAGACGAAAGAGGGGATGCCATCCGGGGCATCCCCAAGCTTAGGTGCTTGGTTGTACTTGAATATTACCTTGGGGTCCCTTGGGCATCCCCAAGCTTAGGCTCTTGCCACTCCTTATTCCATAGCCCATCAAATCTCTACCCAAGACTTGAAAACTTCACAACACAAAACTCAACAGAAAACTCATGAGATCCGTTAGTATAAGAAAATAAATCACCACTTTTTGGTACTATTGTGAACTCATTCTTTATTTATACTGGTGTCATATCTACAGTATTCCAACTTCTCCATGGTTCATACCCCCCGATACTACCCAAAGATTCATCAAAATAAGCAAACAACACGTAGAAAACAGAATCTGTCAAAAACTGAATAGTCTGTAGTAATCTGAATACTTTGTATACTTCTATAACTCCAAAAATTCTTAACAATTAGTAAAACAGAGTTAATTTGTATATCAATCTTGTGTAAAAAATTCAGAATTTTTTGTTGTTTCTGTGAATTTACACAATTCTGCTACTGGACGCAAAAGTTTCTGTTTTTCAGCAAGATCAAATCAACTATCACCATAGATCATCCCAAAGGCTTTACTTGGCTCAGACACTAATGAAAACACGAAAACACAATTAATACAGAGGTAATAATGTGTATTCTCACAAAAACAAAAAATAAAAAAAATTGGGTTGTCACCCAACAAGCGCTTTTCTTTAAAGCCTTTTAGCTTGGCATTGAGATTTCGATGATGCTCACAAGAAAGATAGCAATTGAAACACGAAGAGAGCATCACGTAACATGTGAAAAACAAGTTTAAGTCTAACATACTTCCTATGCATAGGCATTTTGTAAGCAAAAAATTATCTAGACAAGCAAAAACTAGCATATGCAAGGAAGAAGAAAGAAACAACAGCAATATCAACATAACGAGAGGTAATTTAGTAACATGAAAATTTCTACAACCATATTTTCCTCTCTCATAATAATTACATGTAGGATCATAATCAAATTCAACAAATATAACAATCACATAAAATATTTCTTCATGATCCACATGCATGCAAAGTTGACACTCTTCCAAAATAGTGGGATCATCATCAAATAAAGTCATGACTTCTCCAAACCCACTTTTATCAAAAATTTCATAAGATTGATCATACTCCAAAGTAGTGGGATCATTATTACCTAGAGTTGATACTCTTCCAAACCCACTTTCAATATTATTGCAAACATTATTATCAATATCATGAGGCTTAAATAAATTTTTGAGATCATAAGAAGAATCACCCCAATCATGATCATTACAATAAGTAGTGGACATAGCAAAACTAGCATCCCCAAGCTTGGGGTTTTGCATGTTATTAGCACAATTGACATTAATAGAATTTATAATAACATCATTGCAATCATGTTTTTCTTTCAATGAGATATCGTGAATCACTTCATAAATTTCTTCTTTTAGCACTTCATCACAATTTTCAGATTCACGAATTTCAAGCAAAACTTCGTAAAGATAATCTAGTGCACTCAACTCACTAGCAATTGGTTCATCATAATTGGATCCTTTAAAAAGATTAGCAAGTGGATGAGGATCCATAAACTTTTTGCTTCCTGATTTTCAATGAACACACAATTATACCAAGTGAACGAGCAAACAAACCAAGTAAGACATAAAGGCAAACGAAAAGATGAATGGAAAGAAAGCAAAAAAGGGCAAATCTATTTGTGTTTTTCTGAAAACATTTTAGAAGTGGGGGAGAGGAAAACGAGAGGCAAATGGCAAATAATGCAATGCAAGAGATGAGAGTTTATGATGGGTACTTGGTAGGCTTGATGTAGAACCTCCCCGGCAACAGCGCCACAAATTCTTCGTGCTACTTCTTGAGCTTGCGTTGGTTTTTCCCTTGAAGAGAAAAGGGTGATGCAGCAAAGTAGAGATAAGTATTTCCCTCAGTTTGAGAACCAAGGTATCAATCCAGTAGGAGGTACACGCAAGTCTCCAATCCATACACATGCACAAACAATGAAACACTTGCACCCAATGCGATAAAGGGGTTGCCAATCCCTTCACGGTCACTTGCAAGGATGAGATCTGATAGAGATAGATATAAAAGATTGCTAAAATGTAAAACAAAGTAAAAACAAATAAATTGCAGCAAGGTATTTTTGGGATTTTTGGTTTATAGATCTGAAAATATATGATGGAAAATAGACCCGGGGGCCATAGGTTTCACTAGAGGCTTCTCTCTTGAAAGAAAATAATATGGTGGGTGAACAAATTACTGTCGAGCAATTGATAGAAAAGCACAAAGTTATGATGATATCCAAGGCAATGATTATGAATATAGGCATCACGTCCGTGTCAAGTAGACCGACTCCTGCCTGCATCTACTACTATTACTCCACACATCGACCGCTATCCAGCATGCATCTAGAGTATTAAGCTCAAAAGAATGGAGTAACGCCTTAAGTAAGATGACATGATGTAGAGGGATAAACTCAAGCAATATGATGAAAACCCCATCCTTTTACCCTTGATGGCAACAATACAATACGTGCCTTGCTACCCCTACTTTGTCACTGGGTGAGGACACCGCAAGATTGAACCAAAAACTAAGCACTTCTCCCATTGCAAGAAGAACCAATCTAGTTGGCCAAACCAAATCGATAATTCAAAGAGAAATACAAAGATATCAAATCATGCATATAAGAATTCAGAGAAGATTCAAATAATATTCATAGATAATCCGATCATAAATCCACAATTCATCAGATCTCGACAAACACACCGCAAAAGAATATTACATCGGATAGATCTCCAAGAACATAGAGGAGAACAATGTATTGAAGATCAAAGAGAGAGAAGAATCCATCTAGCTACTAGCTATGGACCCGTAGGTCTGTGGTAAACTACTCACGCATCATCGGAAGGGCAGCAAGGTTGATGTAGAAGCCCTCCGTGATCGAATCCCCCTCCGGCAGGGTGCCAGAAAAGGCCCCAAGATGGGATCTCATGAGTAAAGAAGGTTGCGGCGGTGGAAAAGTATTTTGGTGGATGCTTCTGGTCGTTTGGGAATATTTCTGAATTTATAGGTCAAGAATTAGGGTTAGAGGAGCTCCGAGGGGCCCACAAGCCCTCAGGGCGCGCCCCTGAGGCTTGTGGCCTCCTCGGGACTCCTCTGACTTCTTCTCCAAGTCCTACGTGTATCTTCTAGTCCAAGAAAAATCGTCGCGAAAGATTTATTCCGTTTGGACTCCGTTTGGTATTCCTTTTCTGTAAAACTCAAAAACAAGGAAAAAAAACAGAAACTGGCACTGGGCTCTAGGTTAATAAGTTAGTCCCAAAAATAATATAAAATAGCATATTAATGCATATAAAACATCCAAAACAGATAATATAATAGCATGGATTAATCAAAAATTATAGATACGTTGGAGACGTATCACACCCCTTGCGGATTATAAGTTAGGTTATTTATTTTTCGTAAAGGTTTTGATTATTTCACTGCTAGGAGGAAGCTTATAGATAGAACCTTAGTAGTAGCGCGGGATAAAGGGGCAGCGCTACAGCTATATACTAGTAGCGCTTGACTTTTACCAGCGCTACAAGTAAGTTTATAGTAGTAGCGCTGGGCCGCGTCCCCGCGCTGTTGCTAAGTGGTCCCCCTGTACTCACCGTTGGTCCCAGCCCAGCACTACTGCTAAGGAAGTTAGCAATAGTGCGGGCCGCCCTGCCAGCGCTGCTACTGCGACCAGCCTGGGCCCAGCTCACCGGCCCAACTTAGCAGTAGCGTGGGCTTCTTCCCCATGCTATAGCTAGGTAGACTAGCAGCAGCGTAGGCCTATGACCAGCGCTACTGCTAATCCCACCTTATCCTCTCCGGCCCGCGTCCACATCCACACTCTCCCTCTCCACTCTCATCGTCCTCTCCATCTGCCCACACTGCCGCCGCCCGCTACCACCGTCACCCGCATTGCTGCTGTCGTTGTCGCACGCTGCCGCCATCGCCCCCTCCGGTATGTCTCCATCCCACCCTCTCCCTCCATCCCTCCCTTCTCCCTCCCTCCCTCCGACCCTCTCCCTCCATCTCTGCCTTCTCCCTCCCTCCCTCCGGCTCCATCCCTCCCTCCATCCCTCCCTCCCTCCCACCCCTCTCCCTCTGACCCTCTCCCTACATCCCTGCCTCACTCATGCATTGCATAAATGGATGGATATATGTTTATATACATGGATAGATAGATGGATAGAACTAGGTTATTTTTGATACATTGCATAAATAGACAAATGGATGGATATATTGATGGATAGATAGATGGATGGATAGATGTTAAGGTTAGAACTAGGGTATTTTTAGTAAATGTAGGTCTTTTCAATTATATTTTTAGTAAAAAAATAGTAATATAATATAAAATTGTTGTTGCCAATTATATTGATGATTATTGATTGTTGCACTTTTGTTTCATTATTGATTTTGAAAAAAATTAACAAAATGGATGCATGGATGCATTTTGTAGGGAACACCTTTGAGTGGCCTATGTTTTACCGGAATGTTTATTCATTTCCATTTCGGCAAATTTCAGGCGCTCGATATGTCCTGTTTTAGCAATGGTCATGCCAGATTTTTCCGTGAATTTTAGCATGACTTGTGCTAGAATGTAGGAAATATCGAGTGCCTTGGATTTGCTAGAAAGAGAATTAAACGACATTTCAGATTGACTTTAATTCTGTCGGGCTCTTTACATGACAGTCAAAAAATTAGTGAGGGAGAGTGTCCACCATATATGAGAGAAGAAGAATGCCGACTGTTGTCGTGGGGGTTGCTCTTCCTCTTCTTTCTCGTGATAGATCTTTTGGTAATGCACGGGAAGGAAGAGAAGAGCGACCATCACCGACGGTCGAAAAATCAGTGAGGGAGTGTCCATCATATGAGAGAAGAAGAATGCCGACTGTTGTCGTAGGGGTCGCTCTTCCTCTTCTTTCTCGTGATAGACCTTTTGGTAATGCATGGGATGGAAGAGAAGAGCGACCATCACCGACGGTCAAAAAATCAGTGAGGGGGTGTCCACCATATATGAGAGAAGAAGAATGCCGACTGTTGTCTTGGGGGTCGCTCTTCCTCTTCTTTCTTGTGATAGACCTTTTGGTAATGCACGGGAAGGAAGAGAAAAGCGACCATCACCAACGGTTGAAAAATCAGTGAGGGAGTATCCACCATATATGCGAGAGGACGAAGAATCCCGACTGTTGTCGTGGGGGTCGCTTCTCCTTCGTTCCCGTGTGCTAGACATTTTGGTGTAATGAACTCGGGGATGAAGGGAGGAGTGACCATCACCGACGGTCGAATATATCAAAGAGGGAGTGCCCACCATATACACCACGTGACATGAGAGTTTTCAATGGAAGTCTTGACAGACCGACAGTCAACCCGTGATGAATATTAATGATCTGTGTGTTGAGTTCCTGTTGTTGTTCGTCGATTTGTAATCTTTGACTTATGAACACAGGAAATGTTTGACAACGATAGGATCCCTAAGTGCGACTACTGCAAAGACGTATGGGATATGTGCGACAGGATGCCTCATCTGCAAAACGGTAGGTGCTTCGCCATCGTGCTGAAGGAGACTTCAACATTTTTATGGTACGTAACAATGACAAGTATTTTTTTCGTAATTAAGCAAGACTTGTGATTTTTGCCTTCAACGTGTAATTTCCATTTTTTACAATTTTAATAGTTAATCCCATGTCATGCAAGATCGTATGTCTTGGAAAAGCTAGGTTTTGAAGATAGGGAGAGAACATAGACGAAGAGAGCACACCTTAGGACAAAGCATGGTCTCACTTTTCTGCTTAAGCTGTTTAATGCACCAAATAGCTAACATTTTGGTTGCTCAACTTGGAGAGGACTTTGCAAGGCCTATGAATTTAAGGAGGATATGAAAATAACCTTTGATATTCGGCCCGAAGATGAAATTGACGACAATATCGACATTTGGGGGATGTGGACACGCTTCCAATTCTACCTCTGTGAGTTTGTCAAATAAATTTGTTAAGTAATTTATATTGTTTAAAAAAAACATTGACGACTTATTTCCATTGACAGCTTATTTCCATTCTTTAAGAAATGTGCGAAAGATAGTAGACAAAACCTACTACACTGATGCCTCTGAACTAACTTACGAGGAGAAAGATCAACTTGTCTCATTTATTATTGATGTTGAGACTTTCAATAACGATTATGAAATTCCTCCATATTATGGTCAATACGTGCCACTAGTCCATGTGTTGAACTACGGCAACTTCCATGGAAATGGCATGGTAAGATTTTTTTTACTATTATGACACCAGTGCATCTTTTGCATACATTTTTTTAATTAAAGCTAAACTATACTTACTACGTTATTATTATGCTCTTCATCAGAAAATCCCTAAGGATTGTGTGCCTCAAATGATGCATACGAAAGGTGACATTGATATTATGAGCTTACGGCCAAGTCTGCCTATGGTTGTCCGCTGTGCATACACGATTTCTAAAAGAGATAAAGACCTCACAATCAAAGGATGGAAAAAAGTTATGTATAATCGCAGGGAGCTATTTGGAGGCAACACGGTGCGAAGCCCACGAATTAGAGACAGGATAATCTCCATTCTCCATAATGGAGAGTCAGAGGCTATCCTGTTTTATGATATTTGACCTTAGAGAGGGTAGCAGGTCCTAGCTAGCTAGTACTCATGATCATGTGAGGAGGAGTTGTTATTAAAATTATGCTGATGAGTGATGTGCTATAATGATGAGTTGTTAGATGACTATGATGATGATGAGTATGACTTGTTATTATGATAATGATGATGAGTTATTATAATGATGATGATGATGATGCTGAGTTGTTATATCATTATGAGCATGATGAGTTATTATATCAGTGGGTGAAAGAGACGTGGATTAGATTCATGTGGAGGCAACATGGTGCAGATCCAAAGTACTACTAATCCAAACAGTTTGGATTAGTAGTACTTTGGATCTGCACCATGTTGCCTCTACTTGAATCTAATCCACATCTCTTTCACCCACTGATATAATAACTCATCATGATCATAAAATCATATGATGAGACTACTGTATAAAATTTGTACAAATACAGTGCCAATACACAGTAGAAATTAAAAATATAGGAAATTTTAGCAGTAGCGATGGTTGGTTGAACAAATGCTACTGCTAAGTAGGTGTAGCAGTAGCGTTGGATGGACAACCGCTACTGCTGTGTAGGTTATTAGTAGCGCGTGTCCAGCCCATGCTACTGCTAGACATTAGTTGTAGCGCCGTAGCAGCAGCGCTGGCCCAAGCGCTACTGCTAGGCAAATAACCAGCGCTACTGCTAGGCTTTTCCCTAGTAGTGTTTGCTTAGCTTTCTATATACTTTATTTTGGTTTTCTATTTTGTATATCGCAAAGGGTTTTGGTTATTTGATTTGGTGTTGCTTATATACTTTTTAGGCGGGATGGTAAAAGTTACCAACAAGTCGTTTGGTGTATTGGACCCCCTTTCTTCCCTGTGCTTTCCTCCTCTCGCGACACGGGGGAACCCTAGCTGCCGCCTTCCGTATAGCCCCTCCACCCTCTCTTCTCATGCCACCGCCACCAGAGGGGCCGTCGGCAAAGTGGGATCGGCTACAGGGGCTCCAGGGAAGGTGGTGCGGGGCTTGTTGTGTTTTCAGTGGTGGCCCTCGCGGCAGGTTGTGCAGCGACATGGTACTGGCAGCATAATAGAATGCTGGATGGCACGACGCTAGGTTGCTCCAGCGCGATGCTTGGGCGGTGGCATGGGCACAGAGAGTTGGGTTCTACGGTAGGGTGCGTCAACTGCAAATTAATATTTCCTACCCGCAGAATATCCAGGACCATGCTAATAGAGATGGATCACTGATCGTTACCACTAGACACGCAGTGCCGTGCAGCGGAAGTAGAGTTGGGGCAGCGTGTTTCCTCCTCGTCCGATCTCCCTTGAACAGCCGATCGTCGGATCCCACCTACAAGTTCTAGCTTGCTCGACTATGTCTCATAGCACTGGTCTGGACAAGCCTGAAACCTACCTTTATAACTACCCAGTTACGGAGTAGCGTTTGGTCGGCCTGAAGCAGGTCTATCACCATCCCGAGTACATGCGCCAGCTCAGGTCTTAGGACATAGAACGTTTGTTGTACTAGAGACTCACAGATGACATATCGCTGCATCTCATGGTTGGGTCTGTCCGACTCGAACCTTACCTCGACTCGGATCCGACTATGTCACATCCGACCAGATCCTTCCGACATGTTAAGAGGGAGATGGGGGAAGAAGCACACTTGAAGAGCACAGTACAATGGGGAGTTGTATGCTGCGTTCGGGAAGGATGAATGGCTCCCAAAAAGGAGTCTATTGATTATCTCCCAATTGGTTGGATCGTAGGGGTCCATACTATACGGTCAGCATCCAATGCTTCATGGCTAGTGAGACCGAGCCATCAACTGTTTCATATGATAGTCTAGTCGGCTACGCATCCACACAGCCTTTTCGACTAGGGACCTTTTAGGACAGTCATCATACAATGCATAGTCCCACAAACAAGTCACGTACTTGCTGATACACATCATTGATAATGTTCAAGGACTATCTTTATTCATAAACACATAGGAAATATCATCATATACATGATTTCCTCTAGGGCATATCTCCAACACAGAGACCCTCCCTTTGCCGGTGTGGCTAGGGCGGGACGGGGACATACCATGGAGGGTTGCTTAATTGGTTTCCTATCTTTTATACGTGACCTCGTTGTCACCATTCTCGATCCTTGTTCTCCGCTGGCAGGATCGGCACTCTACCTACCCTCTCTAGCAATGGCTTGATGTGTTTGATGTAACGATGTATGGTGGTACCTAAGGAGGCGTGATCTCATTCCGTGTCGGTAGTCTAGCTAGGTTGACTAGTGCTGGATGTGGCTTGTATGTTTTTTTCTTGGCTTTTGATTGCTTGTATCCGCGTTGGTATTTCCCCGAAGAGGAGAGGATGATGCAGCACAGCAAAGGTAAGTATTTCCCTCAGTTATGAAACCAAGGTTATCAATCCAGTAGGAGAACCAAGCAACACTATGTAAACAGCACCTGTGCACAAATAACAAATACTTGCAACCCGACGCGTAAGAGGGGTTGTTAATCCCTCCACGGCATTGAGATAGATTAAATTGTATAGGTTTTGATAAATAGATCTAACTAAAACACAAAATAAAATAAATAAATAAATAAAATTGCAGCAAGGTATTTTTGGTTTTAATATGATAGAAAATAGACCCGGGGCCGTTGATTTCACTAGAGGCTTCTCTCAAGAAAATAGCATACGGTGGGTAAAAAAATTACTGTTGGGCAATTGATAGAAAAGCGAATAATCATGACGATATCCAAGGCAATGATCATGTATATAGGCATCATGCCCAAGATTAGTAGACCGAAATGATTCTGCATCTACTACTATTACTCCACACATCGACCACTATCCAGCATGCATCTAGTGTATTAAGTTCATGGAGAAACGGAGTAATGCAATAAGAACGATGACATGATGTAGACAAGATAAACTCACGTATGAACAAATACCATCTTGTTACCCTGAATAGCAACAATACATGCGTGTCATGTCTCTTTCTATCACTGAGATTGAGCACCGCAAGATCGAACCCATTACAAAGCACCTCCTCCCATGGCACGAAAAATCAATCTAGTTTGCCAAACCAAACCAAAATTTTGGAGAAGAAATACGAGGCTATAATAATCATGCATATAAGAGTTCAACAAAGACTCAAATAATATTCATGGATAGAACTGATCACAAACCCACAACTCATCGGATCCCAACAAACACACCGCAAAAAAGAGTTACATCAAATACATCTCCAAGAACATCGAGGAGAACATTGTATTGAAGATCAAAAAGAGAGAAGGAGCCATCTAGCTACTAACTACGGACCCATAGGTCTGTGGTAAACTACTCACGCATCATCGGAGGGGCAACAAGGATGATGAAGAACACCTCCGTGATCATTGACCCCTCCGGCAGAGTGCCAGAAAAGGCCTCTAGATTCGATCTCAAGGTTCTGGAACTTGCGGAGGCAGAAAAAGTGTTTCGTCGACTCCCCTAGGGTTTTTGGGATTTTAGAGTATTTATAGAGGTGGAAGTCAGTCGAGAAGCTTCCCGTGGGCTCCACTACCCACCAGGGCATGTCGAGGCCCCTAGCACGCCCTGGTGCCTAGTGGGCCCCACGGGCCTCCTCTCATGTGCTCCTTTGGCTCCCTGGGTGTCTTCCGGGGAGAAAAAATTCTCCAAAAAGTTTCGTGGCATTTGGGCTTCGTTTGGTACTCATTTTCTGTGAAGTAAAAAACAAGCAAAAAACAACAACTAGCACTGGGCACTATGTCAATATGTTATTCCCAAAAAATGATATAAAGTTGCTAGAAAATGTATATAAAACATCCAAGATTGATAACATAACAGCATGGAATAATAAAAAATTATAGATACGTTGGAGACATATCAGCATCCCCAAGCTTAATTCCTTCTCGTCCTCGAGTAGGTAAATGATAAAAACAGAATTTTTGATATGGAATGCTGCCTATCATGTTCATCACATATTCTTTTTTCTATAGCATGGACATTTGGACTTTAGATGATTCAAAGCAATAGTCTATAATTTGACGTGAAAACATCAATACTCAAGCATATCAACAAGCAACCATGTCTTTCAAAATATCTACGCTAAAGAAAGTTATCCCTAGCCCATTATGCTCAATCATTGATCCATTCATGAAACACACTCAACTATTAGCTACATCCAATGCACAAGTATGACAATAGTGTTCCCTAGTTGGTGCTTTATAAGAGAAGATGGAGACTCAATAAAATAAAATTTGCATAGAAGTAAATAGATAGGCCCTTCACAGAGGGAAGCAGAGATTTGTAGAGGGGCCAGAGCTCATAGCATAACTTGAGAGATAAAATATTTTGAGAGGCATGCTTTTCCTATCAACAAAAATGACCGAGAATTCCCGATATCTTCCATGCTAGATAAATCATAGGCGGTTCCCAAACAGAAAATAAAGTTTATTTCCTTTCCACCATTCTTTCACAATCCATGGCTAGCCGTATCCATGGGTGCCTTCCATACCAACACTTTCCAAGGAATTTATTATTGAGCAACATATTAATTTTTTTTCATTTCGAGACTGGGCATCCCAATTACCTGTCACACTCTCGTGCAATGACAAGTGAATAAACACTCATCTTGAGAATACCTACCTAGCATGGAAAATATTGGCCACCTCCTGCCACTTCATGAGCGGTACGGGCACACAAAAAGGAAATTTATTTTGAAAATTATAGTTGGCACATACAAATTTACTTGGAACGGCATGGAAATACCACATATAGGTAGGTATGGTGTACTCATTTGGCACAAATTTGGGTTTAATGAATTGGATGCACAAGCAGCATTCCCGCTTAGTACAAATGAAGGCTAGCAAATAGATTGAGAAGCGACCAACCAAAAAATGAAAACGATCATAAACGACCATTAAACATAACTAACACTGTATAATGCACCACAAAAAGGATGTAACTTCATTGCATAACTATTGACTTTCGTGCTTGCATAGGGAATCACAAACCTTAACACCAATATTCTTACTAAAGCATAATTACTCATCAACATGACTTACATATTACTATCTCCATATTGCAAAACTATTGCAAGGAGTCAAGTTTTAATATCCAATGATCTTCATGAAAGTTTTTATTATATCCCTCTTGAATATCTATCACTTTGGGACTAAATTCATATATTACCATTTCTACTAACAAAATCTCAAACAAATTTAAGTGAAGTACGAGAGCATAAATACTTCTTCAAAATTTTCAACTCTCAAAATAATATAAGTGAAGCACCAGAGCATTTCTTTAAATTTTTTTGCTACCACCATGCTCAAAAAGATATAAGTGAAGTACTAGAGCAATTCCAAAGCTCAAAAGATTTAAGTGAAGCACATAGAGCAATTCTAACAAATCATAGCATCATTATGGCTCTCTCAAATAGGTATGTCCAGCAAGGATGATTGTGTAAAACTAAAAAGCAAAACAAGGAAAGACTCATATAATACAAGATGCTCCAAGCAAACCTCATGATATGTGACGAACAAAAATATAGCTCCAAGTAAAATTACCGATGGTCGTTAGAATAAAGAGGGGATGCCTTCCGGGGCATCCTCAAGCTTAGTTGCTTGGTTATCCTTGAATATTGCCTTGGGGTGCCATGGGCATCCCCAAGCTTAGGCTCTTGACACTCCTTATTCCTTCATCCATCGTGATCTCACCCAAAACTTGAAAACTTCAATCACACAAAACATAACAAAAACTTCGTGAGATCCGTTAGTATAATAAAACAAATTACTACTTTAAGTACTGTTCCAAACTGATAAATCTCCAATGTGTCTATAATTTATGAAGTATTCATGCCATGTTTACAACAATTTTATATGGTTTTGGTATGATTTGGATGGAACTAACCCAGACTAACGTTGTTTTCAGCAGAACTACCGTGGTGTTGTTTTATGTGCAGAAATAAAAGTTCTCCGAATGCAATGAAACTTTTTGACAAATTTTTTGGAACAAAAGAGGCACTAGAAGCTTCGTGGGAGGGCCAGAAGAGTCACAAGGAGGGCACAACCCACCAGGGCGCGCTAGAGGGGCCTGGCGCGCCCAGATGGGTTGTGCTCACCTCGAGGCCCATCTTCGCATGATTCCAACGCTGAAAAATCCTATAAATAGATAAACCCCCAGAAATAACCCTAGATCAGAAGTTTCGCCGCCGCAAGCCTCTGTAGCCATGAAAAACCAATCTAGACCCCGTTCCGGCACCCTGCCGGAGGGGGAAATCATCACCGGTGGCCATCTTCATCATCCCGATGGCCACCATGATGAGGAGGGAGTAGTCCACCCTCGGGGATGAGGGTTTGTAATAGTAGCTATGTGTTTAATCTCTCTCTCGTGTTCTTGAGATGGCACGAGCTTGATGTATCGTGGGTTTTGTTAATATAGTTGGATTGTATGGTGTTTTCCCCTCTCTATCTTGTTGTGATGAATTGAGTTTTCCCTTTGAGATTTCTTTCTTATCGGATTGAATATTTTTATGGATTTGAGAGCACTTGGTATATGTATTTCATATGAATACCCATGGTGACAATGGGGTATTATATTGATTCACTTGATATATGTTTTGGCACTCAACTCGCGGATTCCCGAGGTGACATTGGGGTAATCTATGCAGAGGGGTTGATGCACGTTTTCATCCTACTTTCTCCGATAGAAATCTTGGGGCAATCTTTGAGGTTCTTTGTGTTGGATCGAGTATTATGAATCTGAAATTGTTTGATGCGTATCGTATAATTAACTCATGGATACTTGTGGTGACATTGGAGTATCTAGGTGACATTAGAGTTGGTTGATGCGTATCATATGGTGTTATTTTAGTACGAACTCTTGGGTAGATCGAACAGAAAGAATAACTTTGCATTTTTTTAGTACAAACTCTTGAATAGATCGAATGGAAAGAATAACTTTAAGGTGGTTTCGTACCCTACAAACAATTTCTTCTTATGTTGTCCGCTAGATGAGAACTTTGGAGTGATTCTTCATCGCACGTTGAGGGATGGTTATATGATCCAATTAGAATAGCATTGTTGAGAGACTACACTAGCGAAAGTACGGACCCTAGGCCTCATTTTCAAGCATTGCAATACCGTTTGTGCTTACTTTTGTTACTTGCTACCTTGCTATTTTTTTATTGTTACTATTACAAAAATCAATATCTACTATCCATATTACACTTGTATGACCATCTCTTCGCCGAACTTGGGCGCCTATACAATTTACCATTTGTATTTGGTGTGTTGGGGGCACAAGAGACTTTTTGTTATTTGGTTGCAGGGTTGTTTGAGAGAGACCATCTTCATCCTACGCCTCCCACGGATTGATAAACCTTTGGTCATCCACTTGAGGGAAAATTGCTACTGTCCTACAAAACTCTGCGCTTGGAGGCCCAACACAAGTCTACAAGAATAAAGTTGGGTAGTAGACATCAAGCTCTTTTCTGGCGCCGTTGCCGGGGAGGTGAGTTCTTGAAGGTATATCTTTAGATCTTGCAATTGAATATTTTAGTTTCTTGTTTTATCACTAGTTTGGTTCGTAAAAGAAAACTATAAAAAAGCAGAATTGAGGTGGCCTCATATTATTCGTCTTTATCATGTCTTTCGTGAAAATGATGGAAAGGAAAATTATGCTCAATTGATAGAAGAATAATTCAATAAAATGTTTGGCATAAATGATGAGCATGATTGCAATGTTGTTAGTATCAATTCTTTGAATATACATGATGCTAATGATATGCAAAGCCATAAGCTTGGGGATGCTATGTTTGATGAAAATGATATTTTTAGTCCCCCGAGTTTTGATGAGCAAGTTTATTATGATGAAAGCATGCCTCCTATTTATGATTATTATATTTATGAAAGTGGATTTGGAGAGGTCATGACTTTATTTAGTGATGATTCCACTATGTTGGAAGACGTTTCAATTGATTATGATAACAAAGTTGTTATCTATGATTGTTATGGTGATGACATGTATGCTATATTGAATAATTATAACCATGAAACTTGTCATCATGATTTTAATTTTCAAGCACATGATAGTTATTTTGTTGAGTTTGCTCCCACTACTATTCATGAGAATAAATTTGCTTATGTGGAGAGTAAGAAAATGTCTATGCTTGTGGATTGATATCTATATTGTTGAATTCATTCATGATGCTACTGAAAATTACTATGAGAGAGGAACATATGCTTTTACAAATTGCAATAATATCAAGTTTCCTCTCTATGTGTTGAAAATCTTAAAGTTTTGCTTATTTGGCCTTCCTATGCTAGTTGATTCTTGTTCCCATAACTTGTTTGCACACAAAATCCCTATGCATAAGAAGTGGGTTAGTCTTAAATGTTCTAGTCATATGCTTCATGATGCTCTCGCTATGTTTGAATTCTTTACTTCTATGTGAGCATCATTGAAATCTTCATGCCTAGCTAAAAGGCATTAAAGAAAAGCGCTTGTTGGGAGACAACCCAAAATTTACCCCTACTGTTTCTGTGTGTTCACATGATTAGGCTACTGTAGTTATCATGTTTTACAGCTTTTGTTTCAATAAAGTGCCAAGTAAAGCCTTTGGGATAGTGTGGATGATAGTTGACTTGATTCTGTGCAAAAACAGAAACTTTTGCGTCCAGTACAGAAATTCCTATCTTTTACTAGAACGTCGAAAATTCTGAATTTCTTACAGTAGATGGGTATAAAAATTTTCTACGTTGTCCTAATTTGTGAGAATTTTGGGAGTTATAGAACTATGACCTTAATTCAGATCTTTACGTATTGTTCTGTTTTTGATAGATTTTGTTTTCAATGCATAGTTTTCTTGTTTTCTAGTTTCTATGGCTTATATTGGTTAATATAAATTGTAGAAATGATAGGGTACAGTTGGAATTATGTGGAACAATTATGAATCTTGTCTTGACAGTACCCAAGTGAAAGATTTGTTTTATAATACTAACTCATCTCACAAGGTTCCGTTAAGTTTTGTGTGATTGAAGTTTTGAAGTTTTGGGTGAGATATCGATATGAGGAGAATAAGGAGTGACAAGAACCTAAGCTTGGGGATGCCCAAGGCACCCCCAAGGTAATATTCAAGGAAGATCCAAGTAACTAAGCTTGGGGATGCCCCGGAAGGCATCCCTCTTTCGTCTCCAACACTATCGGTAACCTTACTTGGAGCTATATTTTCGTTCGTCACATGATATGTGTTTTGCTTGGAGCATCATTTTCTTTTATAAGGATTTGCTTGCTGTTATTTATAATAATGTTTTGCATCTCTTACTTCAATAAAAGTGGCAAGGATAGCCTTGACCATGCTTATTTTGCAAGTATATGAGTTGCTGTTTCAAAACAGAAAGTTTATCGCTGTTGCAAAAATTCTCCAAAAAAAGTCAAAATGTGATAAATTGTTGAAATTTTTTGCACAATAAGATATGATAAATTTTCTACAGTGTGGTAATTTTTTAGAATTTGGAGTTAGGTAAGTATGAGTGTAATTGAACTCTTTACAGACTGTCCTGTTTAGACAGATTACTGTTATGTTTGCATATGTTTGCTTGTTTAATGATTCTATTTGAGGATAGGAGTATTAAATATGCAGAGGCATTTAGTACACAATGTTCAATAATAATTTTAGTGATTTGCTACAGTAGAGAATGATAAGGTTTTGCATTGATTTATACTAACTTATCTCACGAGTTCTTGTTGAGTTTTGTCTGGACGAAGTTTTTAAGATTTAGGGAAACCATGATATAAAAGGAATTAAGGAGACACGAAAGATCAAGCTTGGGGATGCCCAAGGCATCCCAAGATTATATTTCAAGAAGTCTCAAGCATCTAAGCTTGGGGATGCCCCGTTAGGCATCCCATCTTTCTTCATCAACAATTATCGGTTAGTATCGGTTGAGCCTAAGTTTTTGCTTCTTCACATGATGTGTCCTATTCTTAGAATTTCATTTTATTTTGTTTTGCTTGCTGTTTTAATAAAATACTTAGATCTGAAAGTATTTTAAATAAGAGAGAGTCCTCACATAGCTACCTATTTACTTAACTACTCATTTGATCTTCACTTATATCTTTTTGGAGTAGTTTGCCGAACACTCTCATGCTTCACTTATATTATTTTGAGAGTTGATAATAGTGATGAAAATTTGCACAAGCTATGAAATTGGTCCTAATATGATGAATACCTAAGAAGGATATAATAAAAACTTTCGTATAGATCATTGGATAAGATAAGGTTGATTCCTTGCAATAGCTTTGAGATAGGGAGATAGTAATATGTGAGTCATGTTGGTGAGTAATTGTGCTTTAGTAAGAATATTGGTGTTAAGGTTTGTGATTCCGTATGCAAGCACGAAAGTCAATAGTTGTGCAATGAAATTGCATCCTACTCGTGGTGCATTATTTGGTGTTAGTTATGCATAATGCTCGTTTATGAGAATTTCTGTTTCTTGGTTGGTTGCTTCTCAATCTATTTGCAAGCCTCCATTTGTACTAAATAGGAATACTACTTGTGCATCCAAAATCCTTAAACCTAATTTTGCCACATGAGTCCACCACACCTAACTATATGCGGTATTTCCGTTCCGTTCTAAGTAAATTTGTATGTGCCATCTCTAATTTTCAAAATGAATTTCCTTTTTGTGTGCCCGTAGCGCTCATGAAGCGGCAGGGGGTGGCCAATATTTTCCATGCCAGATGTGTTATTATTAAGATGAGTGTTTATTCACTTGTCATTGCACGAGAGTGTGGCAAAGGTAATAGGGATGCCCAGCCCCGAAATGCAAAAAAAATATTTATGTTGTTCAATAATAAAGTCCTTGGAAAGTGTTGGTATGGAAGGCACCCATGGATACGCTAGCCACGGATTGTGAAAGAATGGTGGAAAAGGAATAAACTTTATTTTATGTTTGGGAACCGCCTATGATGTATCTAGCATGGAAAGTATTGGGAATTCTCGGTCATTTTCATTGACGGGAAAAGTATGCCTCTCAAAATATTTTATCTCTTAATTTAAGCTTTGAGCTCTGGCACCTCTACAAATCTCTGCTTCCCTCTGCGAAGGGCCTATCTATTTACTTTACACAATTTTTATTTTTATTTGAGTCTCCATATTATCATATAAAGCACCAACTAGGGAGCACTATGATCATACTTGTGCATTGGGCATAGTTCATATTTGAGTGTGTTTCATGAATGGATCAATGATTGAGCATAATGGGCTAGGGATAGCTTTCTTTAGTTTTGATATTTTGAAAGACATGGTTGCTTGTTGATATGCTTGAGTATTGATGTCCTCATGTCAAATTATAGACTATTGCTTTGAATCATTCAAGTCCAAATGTCCTTGCTATAAAAGAAAAGAGTATATGAGGAATATGATAGGTCGCATTCCACATCAAAAATCCCGTTTTCAATTGCTACTTTATCATGAGAAGTTTTATGAGAAGGAATTGCTGTTATGATGCTAGGAAAAGTAATTGAAATTACCATTGATCAAACTTCTGCACTTTGCTAGCATTCACACTTCATAAATTATTTCTTTATCATTTACCTACTCGAGGACTAGTAGGAATTAAGCTTGGGGATGCTGATACGTCTCCAACGTATCTATAATTTATGAAGTATTCATGCCATGTTTACAACAATTTTATATGGTTTTGGTATGATTTGGATGGAACTAACCTGGACTAACGCTGTTTTCAGCAGAACTACCATGGTGTTGTTTTTGTGCAGAAATAAAAGTTCTCCAAATGCAACAAAACTTTTTGCCGATTTTTTTGGAACAAAAGAGGCACTAGAAGCTTCGTGGGAGGGCCAGAAGAGCCACGAGGAGGGCACAACCCACCAGGGCGTGCCAGAGGGGCCTGGCACGCCCAGATGGGTTGTGCTCACCTCGAGGCCCATATTCGCGTGATTCCAACGCTGAAAAATCCTATAAATAGAGAAAACCCTAGAAATAACCCTAGATCAGAAGTTCCGCTACTGCAATCCTCTGTAGCCACGAAAAACCAATCTAGACCCCGTTCCGGCACCCTACCGGAGGGGAAGTCATCACCGGTGGCCATCTTCATCATCCCGGCGACCACTATGATGAGGAGGGAGTAGTCCACCCTCGGGGCTGAGGGTTTGTACCAGTACCTATGTGTTTAATCTCTCTCTCTCTCTCTCTCTCTCTCTCGTGTTCTTGAGATGGCACGATCTTGATGTATCGCGGGCTTTGTCAATATAGTTGGATCATATGGTGTTTCCCCTCTCTATCTTGTTGTGATGAATTGAGTTTTCCCTTTGAGATTTTGTTCTTATCGGATTGAATATTTTTATGGATATCAGAGCACTTGATATATGTCTTGCATATGAATACCCGTGGTGACAATGGGGTATTATATTGATTCACTTGATATATGTTTTGGCACTCAACTCGCGGATTCCCGAGGTGACATTGGGGTAATCTATGCATAGGGATTGGTACACGTTTTCATCCTACTTTCTCCGGTAGAAATCTTGGGGCACTCGTTGAGGTTCTTTGTGTTGGATCGAGTATTATGAATCTGAAATTGTTTGATGCGTATTGTATAATTAACTCATGGATACTTGTGGTGATATTGGTGTATCTAGGTGACATTTGAGTTGGTTGATGCATATCATATGGTGTTATTTTAGTACGAACTCTTGGATAGATCGAACGTAAAGAATAACTTTGTGTTATTTTAGTACGAATTCTTGAATAGATTGAACGGAAAGAATAACTTTAAGGTGGTTTCGTACCCTACAAACAATTTCTTCTTTTGTTCTCCGCTAGATAAGAACTTTGGAGTGATTCTTCATCGCACGTTGAGGGATGGTTATATGATCCAATTAGATTAGCATTGTTGTGAGATTGCACTAGCGAAAGTACGGACCCTAGGCCTCATTTTAAAGCATTGCAATACCGTTTGTTCTCACTTTTGTTACTTGCTACCTTGCTGTTTTTTTATTTTATCCATATTACACTTGTATCACCATCTCTTCGCCAAACTAGTGCACCTATACAATTTACCATTGTATATGGTGTGTTGGGGACACAAGAGACTTTTTGTTATTTGGTTGCTGGGTTGTTTGAGAGATACCATCTTCATCCTATGCCTCCCATGGATTGATAAACCTTAGGTCATCCACTTGAGGGAAAATTGCTATTGTCCTACAAAACTCTGCGCTTGGAGGCATACACGAGTCTACAAGAATAAAGTTGCGTGGTAGACATCACAAACCCATTCATATTTTGTATTGCATTATACCTACTATATTCTAACTTTTCCATGGCTTACACCCCCCGATACAATCCGTAGAGTCAACAAAATAAGCACACAATGCAACGAAAACAAAATCTGTCAAAAACAGAATAGTATGTAGCAATCTGAAATTTTACCATACTTCTGTAACTCCAAAAATTCTGAAAAATTACGACAATGTGGGCAATTTGTATATCAATCATATGTAAAAATTCAGAATTTTATCACGGTCCTGTGATTTTACAAAATTCTAGTACTGGACGAAGAAGTTTCTATTTTTTAACATTATCAAATCAACTATCATCCAACATCACCCTAAAGGCTTTACTTGGCATAAACACTAATTAAAACACTAAAACACAATCATAACAGTAGCATAATTATGTGAACACACAAGACCAGCAATAAAAAGTGAAAATTTTATTTTATCCATTGGGTTGCCTCCCAACAAGCGCTTTCTTTATAGCAATTAAGATAGGCTTGGGATATTAATGATGCTCACATAAAAGACAAGAATTCAATAAAATGTTTGGCATAAATGATGAGAATGATTGCAATGTTGTTAGTATGAATTCTTTGAATATCCATGATGCTAATGATATGCAAAGCCATAAGCTTGGGGATGCTATGTTTGATGAAAAAGATATTTTTAGTCCCCCGAGTTTTGATGAGCAAGTTTATTATGATGAAAGCATGCCTCCTATTTATGATTATTATATTTATGAAAGTGGATTTGGAGAGGTCATGACTTTATTTAATGATGATTCCACTATGTTGGAAGAGGTTTCAATTAATTATGATAACAAAGTTGCTATCTATGATGATTATGGTGATGACATGTATGCTATATTGAATAATTATAACCATGAAACTTGTCATCATGATTTTAATTTTCAAGCACATGATAGTTATTTTGTTGAGTTTGCTCCCACTACTATTCATGAGAATAAATTTTCTTATGTGGAGAGTAAGAAAATGTCTATGCTTGTGGATTGATATCTATATTGTTGAATTCATTCATGATGCTACTGAAAATTACTATGAAAGAGGAACATATGCTTTTACATATTGCAAAAATATCAAGTTTCCTCTCTATGTGTTGAAAATCTTGAAGTTTTGCTTGTTTTGCCTTCTTATGCTAGTTGATTCTTGTTCCCGTAACTTGTTTGCCCACAAAATCCCTATGCATAGAAAGTGGGTTAGGCTTAAATTTTCTAGTCATATGCTTCATGATGCTCTCGCTATGTTTGAATTCTTTACTTCTATGTGAGCATCATTGAAATCTTCATGCCTAGCTAAAACGCATTAAAGAAAAGCGCTTGTTGGGAGACAACCCAACATTTACCCCTACTGTTTTTGTGTGTTCACATGATTAGGCTACTGTAGTAATAATGTTTTATAGCTTTTGTTTCAATAAAGTGCCAAGTAAAGCTTTTGGGATAGTGTGGATGATAGTTGACTTGATTCTGTGCAAAAACATAAACTTTTGCGTCCAGTACAGAAATTCCTATCTTTTACTAGAATGTGGAAACATTCTCAATTTTTTACAGTTGATGGATATACAAATTTTCTACGTTGTCCTAATTTGTGAGAATTTTGGGAGTTATACAAGTATGACCTTAATTCAGATCTTTACATACTGTTCTGTTTTTGATAGATTCTGTTTTCAATGCATAGTTTGCTTGTTTTCTAGTTTCTATGCCTTATATTGGTTAATATAAATTCTAGAAATGATAGGGTACAGTAGGAATTATGTGGAATAATTATGAATCTTGTCTTGACAGTACCCAAGTGAGTGATTTGTTTTATTATACTAACGCATCTCACAAGGTTCCGTTAAGTTTTGTGTGATTGAAGTTTTCAAGTTTTGGGTGAGATATCGATATGAGGAGAATAAGGAGTGACAAGACCCTAAGCTTGGGGATTCCCAAGGCACCCCCAAGGTAATATTCAAGGAAGATCCAAGCAACTAAGCTTGGGGATGCCCCGGAAGGCATCCCTCTTTCGTCTCCAACATTATCGGTAACCTTACTTGGAGCTATATTTTCATTCGTCACATGATATGTGTTTTCCTTGGAGCGTCATTTTATTTTATTAGGATTTGCTTGCTGTTATTTAGAATAATGTTTTGCATCTCTTACTTCAATAAAAGTGGCAAGGATAGCCTTGATCATGCTTATTTTGCAAGTATATGAGTCGCTGTTTCAAAACAGAAAGTTTATCGCTGTTGCAAAAATTCTCCAGAAAAATCAAAATTGTGATAAAATGTTGAATTTTTTTGCACAATAAGATATGATAAATTTTCTACAGTGTGGTAATTTTTCAGAATTTGGAGTTAGGTAAGTATAAGTGTAATTGAACTCTTTACAGACTGTCCTGTTTAGATAGATTGCTGTTATGTTTGCGTATGTTTGCTTGTTTAATGATTCTATTTGAGGATAGGAGTATTAAATATGCATATGCATTTAGTACGCAATGTTCAATAATAATTTTAGTGATTTGCTACAGTAGAGAATGATAAGGTTATGCATTGATTTATACGAACTTATCTCACAAGTTCTTGTTGAGTTTTGTGTGGATGAAGTTTTCAAGATTTAGCGAAACCATGATATAAAAGGAATTAAGGAGACACGAAAGCTCAAGCTTGGGGATGCCCAAGGCATCCCAAGATAATATTTCAAGAAGTCTCAAGCATCAAAGCTTGGGGATGCCCCGGTAGGCATCCCACCTTTCTTCATCAACAATTATCGGTTAGTATCGGTTGAGCCTAAGTTTTTGCTTCTTCACATGATGTGTGCTATTCTTAGAATTTTATTTTATTTTGTTTTGCTTGTTGTTTTAATAAAATACTTAGATCTGGAAGTATTTTAAATAAGAGAGAGTCCTCGCATAGCTACCTATTTACTTAACTGCTCATTTGATCTTCACTTATATCTTTTTGGAGTAGTTTGCCGAACACTCTCATGCTTCACTTATATTATTTTGAGAGTTGATAATAGTGATGACAATTTGCACAAGCTATGAAATTGGTCCTAATATGATGAATACCTAAGAAGGATATAATAAAAACTTTCATATAGATAATTGAATATGATAAGATTGATTCCTTGCAATAGTTTTGAGATATGGAGATAGTAATATGTGAGTCATGTTGGTGAGTAATTGTGCTTTTGTAAGAATATTGGTGTTAAGGTTTGTGATTCCGTATGCAAGCACGAAAGTCAATAGTTATGCAATGAAAGTACATCCTACTCGTGGTGCATTATTCGGTGTTAGTTATGCATAATGCTCATTTATGAGAATTTCCGTTTCTTGGTTGGTTGCTTCTCAATCTATTTGCTAGCCTCCATTTGTACTAAGTAGGAATATTACTTGTGCATCCAAAATCCTTAAACCTAATTTTGCCACATGAGTCCACCACACCTACCTATATGCGTTATTTCCGTTCCGTTCTAAGTAAATTTGTATGTGCCATCTCTAATTTTTAAAATGAATTTACTTTTTGTGTGCCCGTACCGCTCATGAAGCGGCAGGGGTGGATAATATTTTCCATGCTAGATGCGTTATTATCAAGATGAGTGTTTATTCACTTATCATTGCATGAGAGTGTGGCAAAGGTAATACGGATGCCCAGCCCCGAAATGCAAAAAAAAAATATGTTGTTCAATAATAAATTCCTTGGAAAATGTTGGTATGGAAGTCACCAGTGGATACGGCTAGCCATGGATTATGAAAGAATGGTGGAAAAAGGAATAAACTTTATTTTATGTTTGGGAACCGCCTATGATGTATCTAGCATGGAAAGTATTGGGAATTCTCGGTCATTTTCATTGACGGGAAAAGTATGCCTCTCAAAATATTTTATCTCTTAATTTAAGCTTTGAGCGCTGGCACCTCTACAAATCTCTGCTTCCCTCTGCGAAGGGCCTATCTATTTACTTTATGCAAAAATTTTTTTATTTGAGTTCTTGAGATGGCACGATCTTGATGTATCACGGGCTTTGTCAATATAGTTGGATCATATGGTGTTTTCCCCTCTCTATCTTGTTGTGACGAATTGAGTTTTCCCTTTGAGATTTCATTCTTATCGGATTGAATATTTTTATGGACTTCAGAGCACTTGATATATGTCTTGCATATGAATACCAGTGGTGACAATGGGGTATTATATTGATTCACTTGATATATGTTTTGGCACTCAACTCGCGGATTCCCGAGGAGACATTGGGGTAATCTTTGCATAGGGGTTGATGCATGTTTTCATCCTACTTTCTCCGGTAGAAATCTTGGGGCACTCTTTGAGGTTCTTTGTGTTGGATTGAGTATTATGAATCTGAAATTGTTTGATGCGTATCGTATAATTAACTCATGGATACTTGTGATGATGTTGGAGTATCTAGGTGACATTAGAGTTGGTTGATGCGTATCATATGGTGTTATTTTAGTACGAACTCTTGGATAGATCGAATGGAAAGAATAACATTGTGTTATTTTAGTACGAACTCTTGAATAGATTGAATGGAAAGAATAACTTTAAGGTGGTTTCATACCCTACAAACAATTTCTTCTTATGTTCTCCGCTAGATAAGAACTTTGGAGTGATTATTCATCGCACGTTGAGGGATGGTTATATGATCCAATTAGATTAGCATTGTTGTGAGATTGCACTAGTGAAAGTACGGACCCTAGGCCTCATTTTCAAGCATTGCAATACTGTTTGTGCTCACTTTTGTTACTTGCTACCTTGCTGTTTTTTTTATTGTTACTATTTCAAAAATCAATATCTACTATCCATATTACACTTGTATCACCATCTCTTCGCCAAACTAGTGCACCTATACAATTTACCATTGTATTTTGTGTGTTGGGGACACAAGAGACTTTTTTTTATTTGGTTGCAGGGTTGTTTGAGAGAGACCATCTTCATCCTATGCCTCCCACGGATTGATAAACCTTAGACCATCCACTTGAGGGAAAATTGCTACTGTCCTACAAAACTCTGCGCTTGGAGGCCCAACACGAGTCTACAAGAATAAAGTTGCGTAGTAGACATCACAAACCCATTCATATTTTGTTATTGCATTATACCTACTGTATTCTAACTTTGCCATGGCTTATACCCCCGATACAATTCGTAGAGTCAACAAAATAAGCACACAATGCAACGAAAACAGAATCTGTCAAAAACAGAACAGTATGTAGCAATCTGAAAATTTACCATACTTCTGTAACTCCAAAAATTCTGAAAATTAAGGAAAACGTGGGCAATTTTTATATCAATCATGTGTAAAAATTTCAGAGTTTTATCACGTCCCTATGAATTTACAAAATTTTAGTACTGGACGAAGAAGTTTCTGTTTTTTAACATGATCAAATCAACTATCATCCAACATCGCCCTAAAGGCTTTACTTGGCATAAACACTAATTAAAACACTAAAACACAATCATAACAGTAGCATAATTATGTGAACACACAAGACCAGAAATAAAAAGTGAAAATTTTATTTTATTCATTGGGTTGCCTCCCAACAAGCGCTTTCTTTATAGCAATTAAGATAGGCTTGGGATATTAATGATGCTCACATAAAAGACAATAATTCAATCAAATGTTTGGCATAAATGATGAGCATGATTGCAATGTTTTTAGTATGAATTCTTTGCATATCCATGATGCTAATGATATGCAAAGCCATAAGCTTGGGGATGCTATGTTTGATGAAAATGATATTTTTAGTCCCCCGAGTTTTGATGAGCAAGTTTATTATGATGAAAGCATGCCTCCTATTTATGATTATTATATTTATGAAAGTGGATTTGGAGAGGTCATGACTTTATTTAATGATGATTCCACTATGTTGGAAGAGGTTTCAATTGATTATGACAACAAAGTTGCTATCTATGATGATTATGGTGATGACATGTATGCTATATTGAATAATTATAACCATGAAACTTGTCATCATGATTTTAATTTTCAAGCACATGATAGTTATTTTGTTGAGTTTGCTCCCACTACTATTCATGATAATAAATTTGCTTATGTGGAGAGTAAGAAAATGTCTATGCTTGTGGATTGATATCTATATTGTTGAATTCATTCATGATGCTACTCAAAATTACTATGAGAGAGGAACATATGCTTTTACATATTGCAATAATACCAAGTTTCCTCTCTATGTGTTGAAAATCTTGAAGTTTTGCTTGTTTTGCCTTCCTATGCTAGTTGATTCTTGTTCCCATAACTTGTTTGCTCACAAAATCCCTATGCATAGGAAGTGGGTTAGGCTTAAATGTTCTAGTCATATGCTTCATGATGCTCTCGCTATGTTTGAATTCTTTACTTCTATGTGAGCATCATTGAAATCTTCATGCCTAGCTAAAAGGCATTAAAGAAAAGCGCTTGTTGTGAGACAACGCTGAAGGAAATATGCCCTAGAGGCAATAATAAAGTTGTTATTTTATATTTCCTTATATCATGGTGAATGTTTATTATTCATGCTAGAATTGTATTATCCAAAAACTTGATACATGTGTGGATACATAGACAAAACACCGTGTCCCTAGTAAGACTCTACTAGACTAGCTCGTTAATCAAAGATGGTTAAGTTTCCTAACCATAGACATGTGTTGTCATTTGATGAATGGGATCACGTCATTAGGAGAATGATGTGATGGACATGACCCATCCGTTAGCTTAGCATATTGATTGTTCAGTTTTATTGCTATTGCTTTCTTCATGTCATATACATATTCCTTTGACTATGAGATTATGCAACTCCCGGATACCAGAGGAATACCTTGTGTGCTATCAAACGTCACAACGTAACTGGGTGATTATAAAGATGCACTATAGGTATCTCCGAAGGTGTTTGTTGGGTTGGCATAGATCGAGATTAGGATTTGTCACTCTGAGTATCGGAGAGGTATCTTTGGGCCCTCTCGGTAATGCATCATAAGAAGCCTTACAAGCAAAGTGACTAATGAGTTAGTTGCGGGATGATGCATTACGGAATGAGTAAAGAGACTTGCCGGTAATGAGATTGAACTAGGTATGAAGATACCGACGATCGAATCTCGGGCAAGTAACATACCGATGACAAAGGGAATAATGTATGTTGTCATAACGGTTCGACCAATAAAGATCTTTGTAGAATATGTAGGAGCCAATATGAGCATCCAGGTTCCGCTATTGGTTATTGACTGGAGAGGTGTCTCGGTCATGTCTACAAAGTTCTCGAACCCGTAGGGTCCGCACGCTTAACGTTCAATGACGATTTAGTATTATATGAGTTATATGATTTGGTGACCGAATGTTGTTCGTGTAGGGTAACGCAGCAGAAAACAAAAAAATTTGACCTACGCACCAGCCCAGGACCACTATGAAGACTGCATACAAGGTTTGATCTTTTCGTTACCGACTCGTAGCGCAGCGGAAGTAGAGTCGATGACGATCGGCGGTGCAGATCCCCGCAGTTAGGATTTACAACCTCTCAACCGCGAGGATGTATACCCTCATCTGCCACCCGGACAGCCCTCCGGGAGGCGGTCGGACAGTCCCCGGACGGTGTCGCGGACAGCCCTTCGGGAGGACTCACAGAACTCGGACCGTCACTCGGACAGCCCTTCGGGAGGCACTCACGAACAGCCCCACGGCCACTAAGATCGAAACTACGACCTCTCTACAGAGTTGCACACATACGGTGTCATCTATCTGGCAGGGCTTCGCCGTCCAGAACTAGTTCCCACCGGAACCCAGACAGCCTTTCGGCACTACGAAACTATTTCGTGGGAGGGAGAGAGAATGCCAGATCATGCATGGCTTGTGTGAGAGAGTTGGAGTGGAGTTGGAGAGCACCTCTCCTCCTTCTTATATAGTGGTGGATGGGGCTGAAATTTCAGCCCACTAAACATGCACCCACCAAACAAGGAAAACATGTTCCCACCAAACATGGAGAAAACATGTTCCCTTGTCCATGGTGTTCCCCCATGGGGCCCCACCTCCCTCCCAACACTCTCCACCATTTGTGGGGCTGCCCCCAACCATGGGGGGCCCCCCCAACATCTTTGTCCAGCCACAAGGGGCTGCCCCCTCAAGGGGGGGCGCCCCCAAAACAGCGCAAAACAGCCCCCACGATCCGTGGGATCTTATCCCCTCACGCTGGGACAAGATGTTTTCCGCGACTATTACTTCTGAAAAATTCCGGAAGGTCCCAGAACATTTCCGACACCCTCTAAAATTATCTGGACACGCTCTGGAACATTTCCAGTATGGTGGTTTAATTTAAAACCATCTTTGTTTACCAGGTAAACAACTCCGGCAGCTCCGAAACTTTTTTTTGGTTTTTTCTCCAGAAAAATTCCAGAAATTACCAGACCAATCTAGCAACCTCCAAAACATTTCCGGTGCTTGCCGAAACCTTTTTGGATCAATGGTTTTATCCGAAACAACTTTTCAGTTTTACCGAAACTTTTTCAGTGTTCTCTCTCCGGAACTCTTCCTTTGTCTCCGAAACTTTTTCGGTGATTTTCTCTCAGACTCCCTGTCTAGTATTCAGCAGATAGATGACCCTTAAGCGTGTGACCCTATAGGTTCGGTGAAGTATAGACATGACACGGAACCCCTTCCGATCAATGATCAACATCGGAGCCGTGGACACCCATATTGACCCCTATACCCACACGAATGAATATTCAAGTGAACCTCCAGTTGCCGTGTGCTATTCCTGTTGCTTCGCGATATGTTACAAATACCCGAGGTTAGACATGTTGGCATCCCCGTGGATCAACAACTTGTCCACTATGCTAGTTACCTCGTTACCGGTATTGTTCTCTTTTCTTGTTACCGTGTTCCGGCATCCCCGTGATAAAATCACAAAGTGTCTGGCCAGACGATGATGGATACCGTAACACCGAGAGGGCCCAGAGATATCTCTCCATCGTCGAAGGAGAAAATCCCAATCTTGAGCTATCAAGTTACTTGACATACTTTTCCATGAACCCGTAAGCCGCCGTAATAGCCGCCCATTTACGGATGACGTTTAACAAACCCCAAAGTTCCTGAAGCAAGCATGAAGAAATTCGACACTCTTATGGTCTAAGGAATCATGCAAACGTTAACCATATCTGTGTTATTAACCATTAATTTGTGATGAATGAATCTCATAGCATAACATCAATCGGGTCGATTCAACACAAATGTTCTTCTAACATTGTGCCCTCAAAGTTGCTGGCATAGACATGCCCATGATCAGGAAAACAGAACCATCATGCAACACTTGAGCCAGTCATAGAGGCTTGACTAGGAATACATTTTATCGTTTATTATTCCACACGTGCATATGAGTCTTCCTCCGAGCCTCGTTTTATTTGCAGACTCGAGAACCATAGCAGTTATAGCATGGAACATAAACCTAATTATGAACAGGAAGATAATCAATAACATTTATTATTGCCTCTAGGGCATATCTCCTACAGACTCCCACTTGCACTAGAGTCAATAATCTAGTTAATGCTAATGCAATTTACACCTGTGGCACACCGGTGTAAATATGCTTCGAATGTGGTATAGCCTGATGTCCAACGGATCTGACGACTTCAGCTCCGTGTGTATCTATGCATATCCTCGCGTTTTCACGCTTTCACAAAATTCGTATTTTGTGTGGACTTGGCTTTGCATGTATGTGAATCACAGGTCGAACCTGGATTCCTCAGACTGAGTTATGGAGCAACTACCTGCAATAGTGTCCCATTGACCAAAGCCTTCTTGGAACCATACTAAGTTCATGAAAGAACTATATGATTCAACATCTTGTTTGTCGCTTTGAAAGCGGCAACATACTTCGCCTCTGTTATAGAATTCACCACAGTAACTTGTTTGAAACAATTTCCAACTAACTGTGCCACCATATTGTGTATTATACAAAACCCTTAACTTAAATCAAAAATCGCATTGAGCATTGATGAAGACTGTATCGATGTAATTACTTACAACAAGCACTTCATAATCTCTGTTTGCGAGAAAACATGTCATCAGTACTACTCTAGTACTCAATGACCCTTTTTCACTGTTGTCCCATGAGCAGTACTTTTGATCACTTTGGTATCTATACTCGCAACAACTTTGGGAGTATTGGACATATCTGGTTGTTTTACATACCATGGAATACATGATTAATCCAAACACAAGAGTGTGTGGAATCTCCATCATGTATTTTGCTCATCAGTGTTTTTGGGACACCGAGTATTGCAAAAACTCTTTCCATGTGACTTTGGCAAGAATCACTCCTTGGCATTTTTAATGCTAAAAGGTTTTAGCATTTTGTCACTATGTATCTTTGCTCAGCCCCATTAGGTAAATCTATCTCCATAGATCATCATGCCTAATATAAAGGCTATTTAGCCCAAGCACTTCATCGAAAAACTATTTTCAAATGAAGTCCTAATTCGTGTCAAGAAATTTATTTCCAATTAACAATGTGTCAAGCACACAACGTTTTTAGAAATTTTATTATGCTCCCACTTACTTTCTTGAATCATAAGCATCTTCGTTACCCGTTGATGAAGTCAAAACCCTTTTAACCATTTCATCAAAACACGAAGATTCCAACTCCATTTTGCTCTCTTCTGTCCATCGCTGGAACTCTGAAGTTTGTATACTTACTAGCATCCTCCGGAATGACAAAATACCTTGGACTGTAACACATGCAAGTCCTTGGTTTCATTTCCATCATATGGAAATCCTTTCGTCATCCTTGTTTCATATCCCATGATTTGAAATATGTATTAATTGCTAGTTCAACCCGAACCGACTTTAAGCATCGCTACGGTGAAACAAACTCATCGTAGTCAACTCTTTGAACTTGTTATTTCAACAAGTCGAGCTTTATGGATAAAACATTTTTATCCGTATCAGTTTTTCGTTCCATAAAATTCATTAGACTCTAAGTCTTCCGAAAGGTGTATCAAGATTTTAATCTTGAAACATTTATATGGAAACTATCTCGGATTGTATTGGCATTTAGCCAATTCCGGAGTCAGTGTCCATCAACGCTTCCTTGTGTATCATAGGTATACTGTTGTCTAACAACAATATCTCGTCTGCGCACCTGAGAGGTTTGCACGAGCCTTGCCTACGTGGTTCAGCTGCAAGTTCGACCGAAGTCCATACATTTTATTGTAGAGACTTCCATATCAGTCGCAGTAGGAAACCCCAGAATTACTTCCAAGGTCTCTTTCCTTTGATCTGATGACGAAGATACTGTTTATCTCGTCGAGTTGCACTATTCTCCCACTCACCTTTTTGAAAGAACCATTTTCTTCAAAAAGCATACCGTTCTTTGTGGCAAACCTATTTGCCTCGGTATAGTGAGGGAGGAATACCCAATGACTTGGGATAACCAACAAAGTTGCACTTGTCTGATTTGGAATAGGTTTGTAACCTTTTACACAAGCCCCATATTCCAAATGTTAAGAAAGGATATAACATGGTTGGGCGTACCATACCATGGCGTCATTTCAACAGACCTGATGGAGCTCTTTTCAGTGTAAAAGCCGTAGTCTCTAAAGCATCACTCTTTAAAAGGGATAATGGCAAATTTATATATGTCATCTTTGATCTTACCATGTCATAAATGGTTTGATTACATCTTCACAGACTTTCCACATGCAGTGGTGTTCTGGGAGGTGCAAGTTATGAAACTACTTTCACAACTCATCAGACATTCGCTAAACTTGTAACTCAAATATTCCTTTCTGCAATCGAATTGTAGAAACATAATTTTCTTGTTACAATAACTTCTACTTCATTTTTGAAAACCTTTCGAATGAATTCAAAAGATCCAGACTTACGTCTCATCAAGTAAATATCCACATATCTACTTGAGTCATTTCTGAACATAGATAAATCCACTACTAACAACATTTATCGGACTACACACATCAAATGTATGATCTCCAATAAGTTTGTTGTCCGTTCCTTATGGCCTGTGAACGGTATTTCAGTCACTTCACTTTTCGGAGGAAATTTGCAAGTGTCAGATGATTCAAAATCAAAGGACTTCAAAATCCATCATAATGGAATTTATCCATGTGGGTTTCTCCAATGTGACCAAATGTAGTGCCACACTTGTGTGGTATTCTCTTAGTCTTACGACATTTAGCGTCAGTGTTATGGATGTATCATATTACTATCAATATTCATAACATACATCCCACCTAGGATGGAAGTATGGCCCTTCATGTTATTCATAATACTGAACAACAATTGTTGTTTTTATGAACAACTCTTTTGCAACAAACATTGTGCAATGGGCTAGAGTGTATGAAACTCTAAAATGAATTATGAAAGTAAACACAGAGGTAATATATTATTATCAATATTCATAACATACATCTCATTCATAATGAAAGTATGGCCCTTATGTTATTCATAACATCGAACATCAAAAGTTCTCTTATGAACAACCTTCTTGCAACATACCTTATGCAAAGGGCTAGAGTTTGTGAAAACTCTAAATGAATTATGAAAATAAACCCAGACGGTAGTACACCGATGGAAGGTATAGTAACATTTACTATGTTCCCTGTGTATACCTAAACCTCATTCCTGGCTAGTCTTTCAGGCCATAGTAGTTCTTACATCGAGTTGCAACAGAATGCAATCGAGCGGGTATCTTTGTGATTAACTCACAATACCCAAGAATTAGTGATTAACATGTTTAACCATAATTCCCAAGAACTATATCTTTGACCAGCCTTCCATACATCAAAAACTTGTATGACATTCATACATGAGCTGGATATTCCAGTCTTCTTTCCTTTTGCCATTATACTTCTAACAGTTTAACTTTCAGTATTTCTCCTACTCTCAGAAGAAGCACCGAACTTAAGAGTGGCGTTAGCCCCGGACTTCCTAGGTGTGTAAGTCACACTAACACCCTTCGGACACTTCCTTTCTCTTTAAGTTGTTGTTTTATTCACCTTTCATCATATGACAGGCGTTCTTCTGGATCCCTCTCTTATCAGTCTAATGCATAGTAAACTCCTTTACTAATAGTTTGCAAACAAACATTGCTTTGGATATCTCATATCTTTTAGCCTTTGTCTGTCTCTAAAAATGATTTTCAGATTCCATGAATATCACATAACTATCCAAACTTTCGAAGTTCGGGTCTCATGGAAGCAAATGTATTGCACTTGACTGAAACGAAATTCTAGCTTTTGGATCGAAGGATGAGAGTCACATGATCCATAGCATAAGCAAGAGAATACCAAAGTATGCGATAGGACAAAGTCCTTCTTGGCACTCTTGAGGACAATCCTCACATTACGTTACCAACCATAAAGTTTTAACCAGATATTTAACAGCTATTCAATTTTAACAGGGAAGGTGGAAACGCGAGCCATTATTCTACAACTATTAGCATATAACACTTAGACAGTGTTCACAATTAATTGCACTAAGAATTAAACAAGTCAATTCAAAAGTGCGCTCCCACTCAAATCAATATCTCTCATAATTGATTGTGAGTGATTCAAGATCCACATTTCAATTCAACGCCATTGATGTGGACATCACTGATGACGAGAATTTCAATTGGTGGGCAAACATGCCGATCACATCTCTATGTGACTCATGTTCATCTTTCGATGGGCGTGTTCCGAGCTCAGGACGATCAAGCCAGAATGTCAAGACAACCAAGTGATCTCGCTGCGAGGTCTGACCTCACACGCCTCACACTTCCCTAATCGTTCGTACCCATGTGGACATGGCGCACCCCGAAAAGTTAGGTGCCGTGACGGTGCTACACTTGGGAGAACACTAACTACTTGATATTTTTGTGAGAGATCACCCTAATAAAAATGACTACAGCGCAATCAAGAAGGGTGCATCACAAGGGATAAACATCTCAGGCAATTCATAATAGCATGATATGGTATAGCCCTTTCTGACGGAGAAGTCTTTCATTTCTTCGTCTTCGGCATTCGCGTCGGTGTTCACCTTCGCGAAAATTGCCACCACCTTGTCGATGCACCAGATAATATTGCTATCTCTATAGCTAATAAAATAATGCATTACAACAAGGTTGACACGCAGGTCATTTAAAGTGCAATCATATGGCTCCAGCCATCATGCCGAATCATTACACGCAGGTCATGTTAATCAATTTACATCATATAGTCATCTCATACATAATAAAATTATTATGAGCACTGCTATACCACATCACATGCACATGCAAACCCTCCTGCAAAACCAAGTTAGACACCTCTAATTGGTTCATGCAAAAACTTGTTTTACGTGGCTTCTAAGGTTTCGAAACAAACCGAAGCTACCAACGCCCATCAGCAAGTATGATAATTCAAGTCGGTAGATTAACTTTCCAGGGTGTATGAAAACAGAGATAATAAAATCTCGAGCCCCATACTAAACTTCGTCATACGCATGACCCCCGTGCAGATCATATCTGCATTGCCCTTTCGTCTGCGAAATTTCATCTTTCTTTTTAACTACGGTGGAATTCAATGAATTGTTAGCACTTCGTTGATCAATCAGGATCGCGGATTGCCAGAACATTGAAACTCCACCATGCTATTATCAAGATCAGAAATATGCAAATTTCAGGGAAGCAACAAGAACATTGGGTAACAGATTTCATCTGCTACCCGCACAAATAATTTTCAGTAATAGAACTCATCTACTACCTAATTATATTGTGCAACACCCATACATCTCATGTATTCTAGATCGCAACCTGCATCTACGCATACCACGGCTCATGATGCCACTGTAGGGTAACGCAGCAGAAAACAAAAAAATTCGACCTACGCACCAGCCCAGGACCACTATGAAGACTGCATACAAGGTTTGATCTTTTCGTTACCAACTCGTAGCGCAGCGGAAGTAGAGTCGATGACGATCGGCGGTGCAGATCACCGCAGCTAGGATTTATAACCTCCCAACCACGAGGATGTATACCCTCATCTGCCACCCGGACAGCCCTCCAGGAGGCGGTCGGACAGTCCCCCGGACGGTGTCGCGGACAGCCCTTCGGGAGGACTCACAGAACTCGGACTGTCACTTGGACAGCCCTTCGGGAGGCACTCACGAACAGCCCCACGGCCACTAAGATCGAAACTACGACCTCTCTACAGAGTTGCACACATACGGTGTCATCTATCCGGTAGGGCTTCGCTGTCCAGAACTAGTTCCCACCGGAACCCAGACAGCCTTTCGGCACTACGAAACTATTTCGTGGGAGGGAGAGAGAATGCCAGATCATGCATGGCTTGTGTGAGAGAGTTGGAGTGGAGTTGGAGAGCACCTCTCCTCCTGCTTATATAGTGGTGGAAGGGGTGGAGGGGGCTGAAATTTCAGCCCACTAAACATGCACCCACCAAACAAGGAAAACATGTTCCCACCAAACATGGAGAAAACATGTTCCCTTGTCCATAGTGTTCCCCCATGGGGCCCCACCTTCCTCCCAACACTCTCCACCATTTGTGGGGGCTGCCCCCCACCATGGGGGGCCCCCCAACATCCTTGTCCAGCCACAAGGGGCTGCCCCCTCAAGGGGGGGGCGCCCCCAAAACAGCCCAAAACAGCCCCCACGATCCATGGGATCTTATCCCCTCACGCTGGGACAAGATGTTTTCCGCGACTATTACTTCTGAAAAATTCCGGAAGGTCCCAGAACATTTCCGTCACCCTCTAAAATTATCTGGACACGCTCTGGAATATTTCCAGTATGGTGGTTTAATTTAAAACCAGCTTTGTTTACCCGGTAAAGAACTCCGGCAGCTCCGAAACTTTTTTTTCGGTTTTTTCTCCAGAAAAATTCCAGAAATTACCAGACCAATCTGGCAACCTCCAAAAAATTTCCAGTGCTTGCTGAAACCTTTTTGGATCAATGGTTTTATCCGAAACAGCTTTTCGGTTTTACCGAAACTTTTTCAGTGTTCTCTCTCCGGAACTCTTCCGTTGTCTCCGAAACTTTTTCGGTGATTTTCTCTCAGACTCTCTGTCTAGTATTCAGCAGATAGATGACCCTTAAGCATGTGACCCTATAGGTTCGGTGAAGTATAGACATGACACGGAACCCCTTCCGATCAATGATCAACATCGGAGCCGTGGACACCCATATTGACCCCTATACCCACACGAATGAATATTCAAGTGAACCTCCAGTTGCCGTGTGCTATTCCTGTTGCTTCGCGATATGTTACAAATACCCGAGGTTAGACATGTTGGCATCCCTGTGGATCAACAACTTGTCCACTATGCTAGTTACCTCGTTACTGGTATTGTTCTCTTTTCTCGTTACCGTGTTCCGGCATCCCCGTGATCAAATCACAAAGTGTCTGGCTAGACGATGATGGATACCGTAACACCGAGAGGGCCCAGAGATATCTCTCCATCGTCGGAGGAGCAAATCCCAATCTTGAGCTATCAAGTTACTTGACATACTTTTCCATGAACCCGTAAGCCACCGTAATAGCCACCGATTTACGGATGACGTTTAACAAACCCCAAAGTTCATGAAGCAAGCATGAAGAAACTCGACACTCTCATGGTCTAAGGAATCATGCAAACGTTAACCATCTCTGTGTTATTAACCATTAATTTGTGACGAATGAATCTCATAGCATAACATCAATCGGGTCGATTCAACACAAATGTTCTTCTAACATTGTGCCCTCAAAGTTGCTGGCATAGACATGCCCATGATCAGGAAAACAGAACCATCATGCAACACTTGAGCCAGTCATAGAGGCTTGACTAGGAATACATTTTACCGTTTATTATTCCACACGTGCATATGAGTCTTCCTCCGAGCCTCGTTTTATTTGCAGACTCGAGAACCATAGCAATTATAGCATGGAACATAAACCTAATTATGAACAGGGAGATAATCAATAACATTTATTATTGCCTCTAGGGCATATCTCCTACAGTTAGGAGTCCCGGATGAGATCACGGACATGACGAGGAGTCTCAAAATGGTCGAGAGGTAAAGATTGATATATAGGATGATAGTATTCGGACACCGGAAGTGTTCCAGAGTGTATCGGGTATTTATCGGAGTACCGGGTGGGTTACCGAAACCTCGGGGGAATAATGGCCTTATGGGCCATAAGAGGGGAGCACACCAGCCCACAAAGGGGTGGTGCCCCCCCCCCCCCCTTAGGCAGGAGGCCGAATAGGAGAAGGAAGAGGGGTTCGCCCCCCCCCCCCCCCCCCCCCCCCCCTTTCCTTCCTCCCTTTCCTTCCTCCCTTCCCTCTTCCCTTTTCCCCTCCGGTGAAATAAGGAAGGGGGGACGAATTGGGATAGGACCCCAAGTAGGATTCCTCCTACTTGGGACGCCCCATGGCTGCTCCCCTCCCCCTCCCACCTATATATACATGGGGAGGGGGCGCCTAGAACACTCACCAACAATTGTTAGCTGTGTGCGGCGCCCCCCTCCACAGTTTACGCCTTCGGTCATATCTTTGTAGTGCTTAGGCGAAGCCCTGCGCGGATCACTTCACCATCACCATCACCACACCGTCGTGCTGACGGAACTCATCTTCTTCCTCGGCACCTTTGCTGGATCAAGAGGACGAGGGACGTCATCGAGCTGAACATGTGCAGAACTCGGAGGTGCCGTACGTTCGGTGCTTGATCGGTCGGATCTAGAAGAAGTTCGACTACATCAACCGCGTTGTCAAACGCTTCCGCTTTCGGTCTACGAGGGTACGTGGACACACTCTCCTCCTCTCATTGCTATGCATCTCCTAGATAGATCTTGCGTGAGCGTAGGAATTTTTTTGAAATTGCATGCTACGTTTCCCAACAGTGGCATCTGAGCCAGGTCTATGCGTAGATGATATGCACGAGTAGAACACAAAGAGTTGTGGGTGGTGATAGTCATACTGCTTACCACCAATGTCTTATTTTGATTCGGCGATATTGTTGGATGAAGCGGCCCGGACCAACCTTACATGACCACGTTCATGAGACCGGTTCCACCGACAGACATGCAACTTGATTTGCATAAAGGTGGCTGGCGGGTGTCTGTTTCTCCAACTTTAGTTGAATCGAATTTGACTATGGCCGGTCCTTGTTGAAGGTTAAAACAGCAAACTTGACGAAACACCGTTGTGGTTTTGATGCGTAGGTAAGAACGGTTCTTGCTAGAAGCCCGTTGCAGCCACGTAAAACTTGCAACCACAAAGTAGAGGATGTCTAACTTGTTTTTGCAGGGCATGTTGTGATGTGATATGGTCAAGACATGATGTGATATACGTTGTTGTATGAGATGATCATGTTTTGTAAAAGTTATCGGCTACTGGCAGGATCCTTATGGTTGTCGCTTTATTGTACGAAATGCAAACGCCATGTAATTGCTTTACTTTATCACTATGCGTTAGCGATAGTTGTAGAAGCAATAGTTGGTGAGACGACCACGACGCTACGATGGAGATCAAGGTGTCAAGCCGGTGATGATGGAGATCATGACGGTGCTTTGGAGATGGAGATCAAAGGCACAAGATGATGATGGCCATTTCATGTCACATATTTTGATTGCATGTGATGTTTATCTTTTATGCATCTTATTTTTCTTAGTACGGCGGTAGCATTATAAGACGATCCCTTAACAAAATTTCAAGGTATAAGTGTTCTCCCCGAGTATGCACCGTTGCGACAGTTCGTCGTGCTGAGACACCACGTGATGATCGGGTGTGATAGGCTCTACGTTCACATACAATAGGTACAAGACAGTTTTGCACATGCGGAATACTCAGGTTAAACTTGACGAGCCTAGCATGTACAGACATGGCCTTGGAACACTGGAGACCGAATGGTCGAACGTGAATCATATAGTAGATATGATCAACATAGAGATGTTCACCATTGATGACTACTCCATCTCACGTGATGATCGGACATAGTTTAGTTGATTTGGATCACATATCATTTAGATGACTTGAGGGATGTCAATCTAAGTGGGAGTTCTTAAGTAATATGATTAATTGAACTTAATTTATCATGAACTTAGTCCTGATAGTTTTTGCATATCTATGTTGTAGATCAATGGCCCATGCTACCGTACCCTTGAATTTTAATGCGTTCCTAGAGAAAGCTAAGTTGAAAGATGATGGTAGCAACTACACGGACTGGGTCCGTAACTTGAGGATTATCCTCATTGCTGCACAGAAGAATTATGTCCTTGATGCACCGCTAGGTGAAAGGCCTGCTGCAGGAGCAGATGCTGATGTTATGAATGTCTGGCAACCTCGAACTGATGACTACTCGATAGTTCAGTGTGCCATGCTTTACGGCTTAGAATCAGGACTTCAAAGACGTTTTGAACGTCATGGACCATATGAGATGTTCCAGGAATTGAAGTTAATATTTCAAGCAAATGCCCGAGTTGAGAGATATGAAGTCTCCAACAAGTTCTATAGCTGCAAGATGGAGGAGAATAGCTCTGTCAGTGAACACATACTCAAAATGTCTGGGTATCATAATCACTTGACTCAGCTGGGAGTTAATCTTCCAGATGATAGTGTTATTGACGGAGTTCTCCAATCACTGCCACCAAGCTACAAAGGCTTCGTGATGAACTATAATATGCAAGCGATGGATAAGACAATTCCCGACCTCTTCGCAATGCTCAAAGCTACGGAGGTAGAAATCAAGAAGGAGCATCAAGTGTTGATGGTTAACAAGACCACTAGTTTCAAGAAAAAGGGCAAAGGAAAGAAGGGGAACTTCAAGAAGAATGGCAAGCAAGTTGCCACTCCCGGGAAGAAGCCCAAATCTGGACCTAAGCCTGAAACTGAGTGCTTCTACTGCAAAGGGACTGGTCACTGGAGGCGGAACTGCCCCAAGTATTTGGCGGATAAGAAGGATGGCAAAGTGAACAAAGGTATATGTGATATACATCTTATTGATGTGTACCTTACTAATGCTCATAGTAGCGCCTGGGTAATTGATACTGGTTCGGTTGCTCATATTTGTAACTCGAAACAGGGGCTACGGATTAAACGAAGATTGGCTAAGGACGAGGTGACGATGCGAGTCGGCAATGGTTCCAAGGTCGATATGTTCGCCGTCGGCACGCTACCTCTACTTCTACCTTCGGATTAGTTTTAGACCTGAATAATTGTTATTTGGTGTCAACGTTGAGCATGAACATTATATATGGATCTTGTTTAGTGCGAGACGGTTATTCATTTAAATCAGAGAATAATGGTTGTTCTATTTATATGAGTAATATCTTTTATGGTCATGCACCCTTGAAGAGTGGTCTATTTTTGTTGAATCTCGATTGTGGTGATACACATATTGATAATATTGATGCCAAAAGATGCAAAGTTGATAATGATAGTGCAACATATTTGTGGCACTGCCGTTTAGGTCATATTGGTGTAAAATTCATGAAGAAACTCCATACAGATGGACTTTTGGAATCACTTGATTTTGAATCATTTGATACTTGCGAACCATGCCTCATGGGCAAGATGACTAAAACTCCGTTCTCCGAAACAATGGAGCGAGCTAATGACTTATTGGAAATAATACATACCGATGTATGCGGTCCGATGAGTGTTGAGGCTCGCGGCGGGTATCATTATTTTCTGACCTTCACAGATGATTAAGCAGGTATAGGTATATCTACTTAATGAAACACAAGTCTGAAACATTTGAAAAGTTCAAAGAATTTCAGAGTGAAGTGGAGAATCATCGTAACAAGAAAATAAAGTTTCTACGATCTCATCGCGGAGGTGAATATTTGAGTTACGAGTTTGGCCTTCATTTAAAACAATGTGGAATAGTTTCACAACTCACGCCACCTGGAACACCATAGCGTAATGGTGTGTCCAAACGTCGTAACCATACTTTATTAGATATGGTGCGATCTATGATGTCTCTTACCGATTTACCACTATCGTTTTGGGGTTATGCATTAGAGACAACTGCATTCACGTTAAATAGGGCACCGTCTAAATCCATTGAGATGACACCGTATGAACTGTGGTTTGGCAAGAAACCTAAGCTGTCGTTTCTTAAAGTTTGGGGTTGCGACACTTATGTTAAAAGGCTTCAGCCTGATAAGATCAAACCCAAATCGGAGAAGTGCGTCTTCATAGGATACCCTAAGAAACAATTGGGTACACCTTCTACCACAAATCCGAAGGCAAGATATTTGTTGCCAAGAATGAAAACTTTCTAGAGAAGGAGTTTCTCTCGAAAGAAGTGAGTGGGAGGAAAGTAGAACTTGATGAGGTAATTGTACCTTCTCTCGAATTGGAAAGTAGCTCATCACAGAAAACCGTTCCCGTGATGCCTACACCAACTAGAGAGGAAACTAATGATAATGATCATGAAACTTCAAATCAAGTTACTACCGAACCTCGTAGGTCAACCAGAGCACATTTCGCACCAGAGTGGTACGTTAATCCTGTTCTGGAAGTCATGTTACTAGATCATGATGAACCTACGAACTATGAAGAAGCGATGATGAGCCCAGATTTCGATAAATGGCTTGAGGCCATGAAATCTGAGATAGGATCCATGTATGAGAACAAAGTGTGGAATTTGGTTGACTTGCCCGATGATCGGCGAGCCATAGAGAATAAATGGGTCTTCAAGAAGAAGACTGACACTGATGGTAATGTTACTGTCCACAAAGCTCGACTTGTTGCAAAAGGTTTTCAACAAGTTCAAAGAGTTGACTACGATGAGACTTTCTCACCCGTAGCGATGCTTAAGTCTGTCCAAATCATGTTAGCAATTGCCGCATTTTATGATTATGAAATCTGGCAAATGGATGTCAAAACTGCATTCCTTAATGGATTTCTTAAAGAAGAGTTGTATATGATGCAACCAGAAGGTTTTGTCGATCCTAAAGGGGCTAACAAAGTGTGCAAGCTCCAGCGATCCATCTATGGACTGGTGCAAGCATCTCAGAGTTGGAATATACGCTTTGATGAGGTGATCAAAGCATATGGTTTTATACAAACTTTCGGAGAAAACCTGTATTTACAAGAAAGTGAGTGGGAGCTCTGTAGCATTTCTAATATTATATGTGGATGACATATTGTTGATGGGAAATGATGTAGAATTTCTGGATAGCATAAAAGGATACTTGAATAAAAGTTTTTCAATGAAAGACCTCAGTGAAGCTGCTTATATATTGGGCATCAAGATCTATAGAGATAGATCAAGACGCTTAATAGGACTTTCACAAAGCACATACCTTGATAAAGTTTTGAAGAAGTTCAAAATGGATCATTCAAAGAAAGGGTTCTTGCCTGTGTTACAAGGTGTGAAGTTGAGTCAGACTCAATGCCCGACCACTGCAGAAGTAGAGAGAAAATGAAAGTCATTCCCTATGCCTCAGCCATAGGTTCTATCATGTATGCTATGCTGTGTACCAGACCTGATGTGTGCCTTGCTATAAGTTTAGCAGGGAGGTACCAAAGTAATCCAGGAGTGGATCACTGGACAGCGGTCAAGAACATCCTGAAGTACCTGAAAAGGACTAAGGAGATGTTTCTCGTTTATGGAGGTGACAAAGAGCTCGTCGTAAATGGTTACGTCGATGCTAGCTTTGACACTGATCTGGATGACTCTAAGTCACAAACCGGATACGTATTTATATTGAATGGTGGAGCTGTCAGTTGGTGCAGTTCCAAGCAGAGCGTCGTGGCGGGATCTACGTGTGAAGCGGAGTACATAGCAGCTTCGGAAGTAGCAAATGAAGGAGTCTGGATGAAGGAGTTCATAGCCGATCTAGGTGTAATACCTAGTCCATCGAGTCCAATGAAAATCTTTTGTGACAATACTAGAGAAATTGCCTTGGCGAAGGAATCCAGATTTCACAAAAGAAAAAAACACATCAAGAGACGCTTCAATTCCATCCGTGATCAAGTCAAGGAGGGAGACATAGAGATTTGCAAAATACATATAGATCTGAATGTTGCAGACCCGTTGACTAAGCCTCTTCCACGAGCAAAACATGATCAACACCAAGACTCCATGGGTGTTAGAATCATTACAATGTAATCTAGATTATTGACTCTAGTGCAACTGGGAGACTGAAGGAAATATGCCCTAGAAGAAATAATAAAGTTGTTATTTTATATTTACTTATATCATTATAAATATTTATTATTCATGCTAGAATTGTATTAACCGGAAACTTGATACATGGGTGGATACATAGACAAAACACCGTGTCCCTAGTAAGCCTCTACTAGACTAGCTCGTTAATCAAAGATGGTTAAGTTTCCTAACCATAGACAAGTGTTGTCATTTGATGAACGGGATCACGTCATTAGGAGAATGATGTGATGGACATGACCCATCCATTAGCTTAGCATATTGATTGTTCAGTTTTATTGCTATTGCTTTCTTCATGTCATATACATATTCCTTTGACTATGAGATTATGCAACTCCCGGATACCAGAGGAATACCTTGTGTGCTATCAAACGTCACAACGTAACTGGGTGATTATAAAGATGCTCTACAGGTATCTTCGAAGGTGTTTGTTGGGTTGGCATAGATCGAGATTAGGATTTGTCACTCTGAGTATCGAAGAGGTATCTCTGGGCCCTCTCGGTAATGCACATCATAAGAAGCCTTGCAAGCAAAGTGACTAATGAGTTAGTTGCAGGATGATGCATTATGGAATGAGTAAAGAGACTTGCCGGTAACGAGATTGAACTAGGTATGAAGATACCGACGATCGAATCTCGGGCAAGTAACATACCGATGACAAAGGGAATAACGTATGTTGTCATAACGGTTCGACCGATAAAGATCTTCATAGAATCTGTAGGAGCCAATATGAGCATCCAGTTTCCGCTATTGGTTATTGACTGGAGAGGTGTCTCGGTCATGTCTACAAAGTTCTCGAACCCGTAGGGTCCTCACGCTTAACGTTCGATGACGATTTAGTATTATATGAGTTATATGATTGGGTAACCGAATGTTGTTCGGAGTCCCGGATGAGATCACGGACATTACGAGGAGTCTCAAAATGGTCAAGAGGTAAAGATTGATATATAGGATGATAGTATTCGGATACCGAAAGTGTTCCGGAGTGTATCGGGTATTTATCGGAGTACTGGGGGGGTTACTGGAACCCCCGGGGGAATAATGGGCCTTATGGGCAATAAGAGGGGAGCACACCAGCCCACAAAGGGGTGGCGCCCCCCCCCCCCCCTTAGGCAGGAGGCCGAATAGGAGAAGGAAGAGGTGGTTCGGCCCCCCCTTTCCTTCCTCCCTTCCCTCTTCCCTTTTCCCCTTCGGTGAAATAAGGAAGGGGGGGCCGAATTGGGATAGGACCCCAACAAGTAGGATTCCTCCTACTTGGGGTGCCCCATGGCTGCTCCCCTCCCCCTCCCACCTATATATACATGGGGAGGGGGCGCCTAGAACACACACCAACAATTGTTAGCCGTGTGCGGCGCCCCCCTCCACAGTTTACGCCTCCGGTCATATCTTCGTAGTGCTTAGGCGAAGCCCTGCGCGGATCACTTCACCATCACCGTCACCACACCGTCGCGCTGACAGAACTCATCTTCTTCCTCGACACCTTTGCTGGATCAAGAGGATGAGGGACGTCATCGAGCTGAACGTGTGCAGAACTCGGAGGTGCCGTACGTTCGGTGCTTGATCGGTCGGATCTAGAAGAAGTTCGACTACATCAACCGCGTTGTCAAACGCTTCCGCTTTCGGTCTACGAGGGTACGTGGACACACTCTCCCCCCCCCCCCCCCATCTCGTTGCTATGCATCTCCTAGATAGATCTTGCGTGAGCGTAGGAATTTTTTTGAAATTGCATGCTATGTTTTCCAACAAACACAACATTTACCCCTACTATTTTTGTGTGTTCACGTGATTAGGCTACTGTATTAATCATGTTTTATAGCTTTTGTTTCAATAAAGTGCCAAGTAAAGCCTTTGGGATAGTGTGGATCATAGTGGACTTGATTCTGTGCAAAAACGGAAACTTTTGTGTCCAGTATAGAAATTCCTATCTTTTACTAGAACGTGGAAAAATTCTGAATTTTTACAGTAGATGGGTATACAAATTTTCTACGTTGTCCTAATTTTTGAGAATTTTGGGAGTTACATAAGTATGACCTTAATTCAGATATTTACGTACTGTTCTGTTTTTGATAGATTCTGTTTTCAATGCATAATTTGCTTGTTTTCTAGTTTCTATGGCTTATATTGGTTAATATAAATTGTAGAAATGATAGGGTACAGTAGGAATTATGTGAAACAATTATGAATCTTGTCTTGACAGTACCCAAGTGAATGATTTGTTTTATTATACTAACGCATCTCACAAGGTTCCGTTAAGTTTTGTGTGATTGAAGTTTTCAAGTTTTGGGTGAGATATCGATATGAGGAGAATAAGGAGTGACAAGACCCTAAGCTTGGGGATGCCCAAGGCACCCCCAAGGTAATATTCAAGGAAGATCCAAGCAACTAAGCTTGGGGATGCCCCGGAAGGCATCCCTCTTTCGTCTCCAACATTATCGGTAACCTTACTTGGAGCTATATTTTCATTCGTCACATGATATGTGTTTTGCTTGGAGCGTCATTTTATTTTATTAGGATTTGCTTGCTGTTATTTAGAATAATGTTTTGCATCTCTTACTTCAATAAAAGTGGCAAGGATAGCCTTGACCATGCTTATTTTGCAAGTATATGAGTTGTTGTTTCAAAACAAAAACTTTATCGCTGTTGCAAAAATTCTCCAGAAAAGTCAAAATGTGATAAAATGTTGAAATTTTTTACACAATAAGATATGATAAATTTTCTACAGTGTGGTAATTCTTCAGAATTTGGAGTTAGGTAAGTATGTGTGTAATTGAACTCTTTAAAGACTATCCTGTTTAGACAGATTGCTGTTATGTTTCCATTGTTTGCTTGTTTAATGATTCTATTTGAGGATAGGAGTATTAAATATGCAGAGGCATTTAGTACGCAATGTTCAATAATAATTTTAGTGATTTGCTACAGTAGAGAATGATAAGGTTATGCATTGATTTATACTAACTTATCTCACGAGTTCTTATTGAGTTTTGTGTGGATGAAGTTTTTAAGATTTAAGGAAACCGTGATATAAAAGGAATTAAGGAGACACAAAAGCTCAAGCTTGGGGATGCCCAAGGCATCCCAAGATAATATTTCAAGAAGTCTCAAGCATCTAAGCTTGGGGATGCCCCGGTAGGCATCCCACCTTTCTTCATCAACAATTATCGGTTAGTATCGGTTGAGCCTAAGTTTTTGCTTCTTCACATGATGTGTGCTATTCTTAGAATTTCATTTTATTTTGTTTTGCTTGCTGTTTTAATAAAATACTTAGATCTAGAAGTATTTTAAATAAGAGAGAGTCCTCACATAGCTACCTATTTACTTAACTACTCATTTGATCTTCACTTATATCTTTTTGGACTAGTTTGCTGAACACTCTCATGCTTCACTTATATTATTTTGAGAGTTGATAATAGTGATGACAATTTGCACAAGCTATGAAATTGGTCCTAATATGATGAATACCTAAGAAGGATATAATAAAAACTTTCATATAGATCATTAGATACGATAAGATTGATTCCTTGCAATAGTTTTGAGATATGGAGATAGTAATATGTGAGTCATGTTGGTGAGTAATTGTGCTTTAGTAAGAATATTGGTGTTAAGGTTTGTGATTCCGTATGCAAGCAAGAAAGTCAATAGTTATGCAATGAAATTACATCCTACTCGTGGTGCATTATTCGGTGTTAGTTATGCATAATGCTCGTTTATGAGAATTTCCGTTTCTTGGTTGGTTGCTTCTCAATTTATTTGCTAGCCTCCATTTGTACTAAGTAGGAATACTACTTGTGCATCCAAAATTCTTAAACTTAATTTTGCCACATGAGTCCACCACACCTACCTATATGCGGTATTTCCATTCCGTTCTAAGTAAATTTTTATGTGCCATCTCTAATTTTCAAAATGAATTTCCTTTTTGTGTGCCCGTACCGCTTATGAAGTGGCAGGGGATGGCCAATATTTTCCATGCTAAATGCGTTATTATCAAGATGAGTGTTTATTCACTTGTCATTGCACGAGAGTGTGGCAAAGGTAATAGGGATGCCCAGCCCCGAAATGCAAAAAAAAAATTATGTTGTTCAATAATAAAGTCCTTGGAAAGTGTTGGTATGGAAGGCACCCGTGGATACGGCTAGCCATGGATTGTGAAAGAATGGTAGAAAAAGGAATAAACTTTATTTTATGTTTGGGAACCGCCTATGATGTATCTAGCATGGAAAGTATTGGGAATTCTCGGTCATTTTCGTTGACGGGAAAAGAATGCCTCTCAAAATATTTTATTTCTTAATTTAAGCTTTGAGCTATGGCACCTCTACAAATCTCTGCTTCCCTCTGCGAAGGGCCTATCTATTTACTTTATGCAATTTTTATTTTTATTTGAGTCTCCATCTTATCTTATAAAGCACCAACTAGGGAGCACTATGATCATACTTGTGCATTGGGCATAGTTAATATTTGAGTGTGTTTCATGAATGGATCAATGATTGAGCATAATGGGCTAGGGATAGCTTTCTTTAGTTTTGATATTTTGAAAGACATGGTTGCTTGTTGATATGATTGAGTATTGATGTCCTCATGTCAAATTATAGACTATTGCTTTGAATCATTCAAGTCCAAATGTCCATGCTATAAAAGAAAAGAGTATATGAGGAATATGATAAGTAGCATTCCACATCAAAAATTCCGTTTTCAATTGCTACTTTATCATGAGAAGTTTTATGAGAAGGAATTGCAGTTATGATGCTAGGAAAAGTAATTGAAATTATCATTGATCAAACTTCTGCACTTTGCTAGCATTCACACTTCATAAATTATTTCTTTTATCATTTACCTACTCGAGGACGAGTAGGAATTAAGCTTGGGGATGCTGATACGTCTCCAACGTATCTATAATTTATGAAGTATTCATGCCATGTTTACAACAATTTTATATGGTTTTGGTATGATTTGGATGGAACTAACCCGGACTAACGCTGTTTTCAGCAGAACTACCGTGGTGTTGTTTTTTGTGCGAAAATAAAAGTTCTCCAAATGCAACGAAACTTTTTGACGATTTTTTTGGAACAAAAGAGGCACTAGAAGCTTCGTGGGAGGGCCAGAAGAGCCACTAGGAGGGCACAACCCACAAGGGCATGCCAGAGGGTCCTGGCACGCCCAGATGGGTTGTGCTCACCTCGAGGCCCATCTTCGCGTGATTCCAACGCTGAAAAATCCTATAAATAGAGAAAACCCCAGAAATAACCCTAGATCAGAAGTTCCGCCGCTGCAAGCCTCTGTAGCCACGAAAAAACAGAATTTGCCATACTTCTGTAACTCCAAAAATTATGAAAAATTAGGACAACGTGGGCAATTTGTATGTCAATCATATGTAAAAATTCAGAATTTTATCACGGTCCTATGAATTTACAAAATTCTAGTACTGGACGAAGAAGTTTCTATTTTTTAACATGATCAAATCAACTATCATCCAACATCACCCTAAAGGCTTTACTTGGCATAAACACTAATTAAAACACTAAAACGCAATCATAACAGTAGCATAATTATGTGAACACACAAGACCAGAAATAAAAAGTGAAAATTTTATTTTATTCATCCGGTTGCCTCCCAACAAGCGCTTTCTTTATAGCCATTAAGATAGGCTTGGGATATGAATGATGCTCACATAAAAGACAAGAACTAACACACAAAGAGAGCATCATAGAACATGTGACAAACACATTTAAGTCTAACATATTTACTATGCATATGCATTTTATAGGAAAACAAATTATCAAGACAAGCAAAATCTAGCATATGCAAGGAAGAAGAAAGAAACAATAGCAATCTTAATGTAGCGAGAGCTAATTTAGTAACATGAAAATTTCTACAACCATATTTTTCTCTCTCATAATAATTATATGTGGGATCATATTCAAATTCAACAATATAGCTATCATATAAAATTTTCACTTCATGATCCACATGCATAAAAGTCTTATAATCTTCCAAGATAGTGGGATTAACATCAACTAAAGTCATGACCTCTCCGAACCCACTTTTGTCAAGATTTTCATAAGATTGAACACTCTCCGTGTATGTGGGATTCTTATTTCCTAAAGTTGACACTCTTCTAAACCCACTTTCAATATTATTGCAAAAATTATTATCAATATCATATTCATCATGAGGATTAAATAAATTATCAAAATCATAAGAAAGCATTATCACCCCAACACTACTAGGAAAAGGGCTATAGCTGATATGGACATTAATGGCGCACCATGTATGTGGTGTGCCACTGCTATATAGCAGTGGCGCACCAGATACAGGTGCGCCATTAGTGTCCTCATTACTAATGGCGCACCAGACACACGGTGCGCCATTACTAGCAAAAAAAATTTATTATTTTTCCAAAACTATTAATGGCGCACCAGGGCACAGTGCGTCATTAATAGTTTTGAAAAAATAAAAAAAAACTAGTAATGGCGCACCACACACTCCGTTCACCACTACTAACAAATTTTTTTTTTACTTTTTTTTCAAAACTAGTAATGGCGCACCTGGGTACAGTGCGCCATTACTAGTTCAAACTAGTAATGGCGCACTATCCACTGGTGTGCCACTACTAAACATTTTATTTTTATTTTTTTTGCAAAACTAGTAATGGCGCACCACGTAACAGTTACGCCATTAGTAACCAGGGTTACTAATGGCGCACCTGTTACATGGTGCGCCATTACTAACTTTCTGAATCTTACAATTTATTCACCAAATGCACCCCCCCCCCAGTGGACCGCCTTTTCAGTTTCAAAAAAAATAAAAGAAAATTATAGAAATGTCAAAAAAATAAAAAAAAATAAGATTCCCATGTGATATGTGGTCTAGTTGTTAGCAAAATTTACAAACATGAATTTTCGACTTTTTTGCAAAATCTCTCGAGAATTTGTAAAATGGGCATAACTTTTGCATACGAACTCCGATGAAAAAGTTTTTTATATGAAAAATCATCTACTCGAAAAGTTACATCCGAATTTAACGGGGGAACCATGTTAAACATTTTCAGAATCCCCAAAAACCTAACAGAACGAAAGATACGAAGCTTTTAAGATCTAGAGGGGAAAAAATGGAAAAAAATTCAAACTTACTAATGGCGCACCATTTGCTAGGTGCGCCACTAGTAACAGAAAAAAAATTGGTTTTGAAATTTTTTTTTGGAATTTTTTTTCAAAATATGATACGTAATATGACCGGGAAGTTTGAAATATTTTTTCAAAATTTCATCACACTAATGAACATGAACAAAGTCCTAAACATCAACAAGGTTTAATAGGATTGATATCATAGATATATCAACAAGTGCTTGTTAAGTGAGGTGGTGCTGGGGTTGGATAGAACTGCGAAGTTAAGCGTGCTCGACTGGAGTAGTGTGAGGATGGGTGACCTTCCGGAAAGTTTGACCACTTAGTGCGATTTGACTTGAGATTAAGCCATAGTGATCCGAGATTAAGAAAAAAACGAAAAAAAAATTTAAAAAAAAATTTAAAAAAAAATTTGTTAGTAATGGCGCACTTCTATGTGGTGCGCCATTACTATCTGACTTAGTAATGGCACACCACATAGAAGTGCGCCATTAGTAACCCAGAGCACAAGGTAAATATGGCCCCTGGGAGGCATACTAATGGCGCACCAGGGGACATACTAATGGCGCACTTTCTGGTGCGCCACTACTGTCTGGTATACTAATGGCGCACCAGGGGTGCGCCATTAGTATTAGTTAAAGTGCGCCACTACTGTCTGGTATACTAATGGCGCACCAGGGGTGCGCCATTAGTATTAGTTACTAATGGCGTTATGATAGTGGCGCACCTGTAGTGCGCCATTAATGGCCAAAACAGGTGCGCCACTAGTAGGCATTTTCCTAGTAGTGCAATCATGATCATTGCAATAAGTAGTGGACATGACAAAATTATCATCCCCAAGCTTGTAGTTTTGCATATTATTAACACAATTGACATTAATAGAATTTATAATAACATCATTGCAATCATGTTTTTTATTCAAGGGGCTATCATGAATCACTTTATAAATTTCTTCTTCAAACAGTTCATCACAATTTTCAGATTCACGAACTTCAGGCAAAACTTCATAAATATAATCTAGTGCACTCAACTTAGTAGCAATTGGTTAATCATAATTGGATCTTTTAAAAAGATTAACAAGAGGATGAGGATCCATCTTAATTTTTCTTATTTATTTTTTTTATTTTTGAGTGTTGACATGAAGGCAATAAAAGCAAGCAAATGAGCAAGAAGATAAACGGAAAATATTTTTGTATTTTTTTTTGTAAAACCTTTTAGAAGTGGGGGAGATGAAAATGAGAGGCAAAAGGCAAATAAAGTAATTTCAAGGAGATGAGAGTTGTGATTAGGTACTTGATAGATGTTCATGATGTCTCCCCTGCAACGCCGCCAGAAATTCTTCCTGATTGCTTGTATCCGCGTTGGTATTTAGCCGAAGAGGAGAGTATGATGCAACACAACAAAGATAAGTATTTCCCTCGGTTATGAAACCAAGGTTATCAATCCAGTAGGAGAACCAAGCAACACTATGTAAACAGCACTTGCGCACAAATAACAAATACTTGCAACCCAACACGTAAGAGGGGCTGTCAATCCCTCCACGGTATTGAGATAGATTAAATTGTATATGTTTTGATAAATAGATCTAACTAAAATACAAAATAAAATAAATAAATAAATAAATAGAAATTGCAGCAAGGTAGTTTTGGTTTTAATATGATAGAAAATAGACCCGGGGGCCGTAGATTTCACTAGAGGCTTCTCTCAAGAAAATAGCATACGGTGGGTAAACAAATTACTGTTGGGCAATTGATAGAAAAGCGAATAATCATGACGATATCCAAGGCAATGATCATGTATATAGGCATCACGTCCAAGATTATTAGACCGAAATGATTCTGCATCTACTACTATTACTCCACACATCGACCGCTATCCAGCATGCATCTAGTGTATTAAGTTCATGGAGAAACGGAGTAATGCAATAAGAACAATGCCATGATGTAGACAAGATAAACTCACGTATGAACAAATCCCATCTTGTTACCCTTAATAGCAACAATACATGTGTGTCATGTCTCTTTCTGTCACTGAGATTGAGCACCGCAAGATCGAACCCATTACAAAGCACCTCCTCCCATGACAAGAAAAATCAATCTAGTTGGCCAAAGAAAACCAAAATTCCGAAGAAGAAATACGAGGCTATAATAATCATGCATATAAGAGTTCAACAAAGACTCAAATAATATTCATGGATAGGACTGATCATAAACCACAATTCATCGGAACCCAAAAAACACACCGCAAAAAAGAGTTACATCAAATAGATCTTCAAGAACATCAAGAAAAACATTGTATTGAAGATCAAAAGATAAGAAGAAGCCATCTAGATATCTACAGCCCCGTAGGTCTGTGGCAATCTACTCACGCGTCATTGAAGGGGCAACAAGGATGATGAAGAACCCCTTCGTGATCGTTCACCCCTCCGGCAGAGTGCCGGAAAAGGCCTCTAGATTGGATCTCGTGGTTCTGGATCCCTAGGTTTTTGGGATTTTAGAGTATTTATAGAGGTGGAAGTCGGTCGAGAAGCTTCCCGTGGGCTCCACTACCCACCAGGGCTCGTCGGGGGCCCCTGGCACGCCCTAGTGCCTAGTGGGCCCCATGGGCCTCCTCCCGTGTGCTCCTTTGGCTCCCGGGATATCTTCTGGGTAGAAAAAATTCTTCAAAAAGTTTTGTGGCATTTGGGCTTCGTTAGGTATTGATTTTCTGCGAAGTAAAAAATCAAAAAAACAGCAACTGGCACTGGGCACTATGTCAATAGTTTAGTCCCAAAAAATGATATAAAGTTGCTAGAAAATGTATATAAAACATTCAAGATTGTTAACATAACTGCATAAAACAATTAAAAATTATAGATACGTTGGAGACGTACCAGCTTTGAGTTGGTGGTGTTCTTGCCACTATCTCAATTGTTGTTGTTTTTTTCTTTTTGACTTGTGTAGGAGGATTTCCTCATCAACATGTATCAGGTTGGCTGTTGGTACTTTACTTATAAAGCGGGGCAAAATACTGTTTTGACAAATATACTTTTTAGGTGTACCTCATTTTTTAAATTATACCTTCTTTTGTGTGCGATTGGAACATTTTCTAGATTTGCGAAAACATCATGGCCTGCACTATTGCAAAAAGGGAAATAACCAGTTGAGTTGAGGACCGCCACAGTGGCATGTGTTTTGGCAAAAACGCGTTGATATATGTACAGCTTGATCCTTGCTCCGTGACTAGTTTAAGTTCCTATATTTTAGAAAAAAATAACACGCGCAGTTTTTCTTTTGGTCGGTATCGATGAACATGTAAAACACTGATATTGATAGTTTTTTTTCGCGAGAAAAATTTCGATTTATTCATCTTCAATCACGGCAGTACAACAAACACTAGAAATAAAAAAAATACATCCAGATCCGTACACCATTTAGCGACGACTACAAGCACTGAAGCGAGCCAAAGGCGCGCCGCCGTCATTGCCCCTCCCTCGCCGGAGCCGGGCAAAACTTGTTATAGCAGACAGTCAGGAAGTCGTCGTGCTAAGGCACCATAGGACCAGCGCAGCAAAACAGTAACCACCGCCGATGAAGAGTAGCGTAGATCGGAATGATCCAACCTGAAAACAAATAAACATAGACGAACTACGACTAGATCCGAGCAAATCTACCAAAGACTGATCCGCCGGAGACACATCTTCACACGCCCACCGATGATTCTAGACACACCATTGGGATGGGGGCTAGGCGGGAAGAAGCTTATTCCATCTTCAGGGAGCCGTCGTCGTCTCGTCTTCCTGAGCAGGACAGAAACCCTAACAAAACGTGAAGGAACAACTGAAAACAGAGCCCTCCCGCCGTCAAGGGGCGAAATCCACCGTGCCGCCATGGCCCTCAGGCCACCGGAGACGAGGCGGACCGACGGCGGCGCCAGCGGGAGGCAGAGAAATCCCTAAACTTTTCTTGGGGAGGAGGCAGCCCGCTTGGGATTATTTCAGGTAACGACCCTAATGATGCTAGACTTTGAATATTCTGTTTGCCATGTAGGCTTTGAGAAACTACTGTAGAATTTAGATGTTGCTGATCCACTAGCATAAGTTGATGGTTTTGGATAGCCAAATAACTAAACCGGTGGTCCAATCATGCATTGCAAATGGTTCACACCAAGTATTGCATCCTCTGACGGCAACTACTCACTGATATTGATAGTTCACCGTCCCAAAATAATGGCATAACAATAACACTGTTATCAGAGGTGACACCAACTATTTTCATCGAAAGTGACCATTATGCAGAATAGTTTTCTGGGTTAACTAAACACAAGTCGCCTGCATTTTGGCAAAAATGCAGTTTATTTGTGGACCACCTGATCTTTGTACAATATTTTTCTAGATTTGCTAAAACACAGCCGCCTACAAAACGCAGTTGATTTGAGGACTGCGACCGTCGCATGTGTTTGTGGATTGCCTGATTGTTGGTCTACGACTCATAAATGTTTCTGTTTTTAGGAACTAGCAAACATGTCCGTGCATTGCAATGGAAGAAAAAAATGGCATGCTCCTAATACAATAAGCACGACTCAAGACCCTTCCACATATCCATGTTATCTATTTGAATATAGCGCCTCATCAGTGGCTTCACTTATCGTCCTTATCACCTTCATTGACCATGGTCACCGTGTCCACCTTACCGCAATACGTCCGGACATGTTCGATCCCAAAGTGATGATTTTGGCCACATCACGTACAACTGTCATTGAACCATGCCATTGCAAGGCAATGTCTAATAGTTTCAAAACTAATATCGTGGAGCTGGACATGATGGGCTCCCTTCCCTAGCTACGGTCTACACCTAGCAAATGTGCCTATGCGTTGTACCGGGTGAAAAAAGATCCTCGCACGCCCCGAGCGATCCATCCATGATGAGAAGTGCCACTTCTATCCTTCACTACCATCGCTGATTGTTGTTATGTTGTGCACCTATTCACGGCAAATGTGAGCAATTTCAAGACGACGAGCTTGGTCATCACACTCTAGCACACAGCTTTCGTGAGCCCCTTCTTGCTCTGACTTGTAATTCTATTGACAAAGCTCATGTTTTGCTATGGAATAAATGTGAGCCCGACTCATTGTGCATAGGGCGTCAGCGGGTCAAGAAAGGTGGTGTTCTACCGTATGGCTTCAAGAGATGAGTACGCCAGTGATGGACACGAGCTGCTTGACATGATCATCATCGATGAAGACGTGGTGACAACAAAAAAACATATATGCCGATGAAGAGGTGGTGTTTCTTAATGATCGAGATCAGAAGGAAGAACGATCAACGGAAAAACCATAGGAGTGCCGGCCCGATCCAACCAATTGAGTCTTTCCATCGGGAACACATAAGGTGGCTTGGCTTCTACCAATTACTTTCCGGCACAGCCGGTGGATCAATTCTGTCGATGCTGGCTCATGCACGCACACTGAAGGATCAATCGGCCGAAAGCGTGAAAACACATGTGAACACAAAGCACGTGAGACAGACGATAACAGCAACATACTCCTGGTTGTTCATTTCTTCTGATCTGGTTGACAAGGGTAGTTATGTATAGGTAATATAACACTATCTATCTGTACATAGCCCACACGGTCTTGGCTACACCGAACAGGCTTAACCCAGAGGAGAGAAAAGAGAAGAGGGTTGTAGATTAATGCCCGGCTGCAAACTTTGTGAGTATAAGATGGGCCATAGTAGTATATATTTATAGCTAACTATTATATGTGTTGGCTATAAAATCGACTATAGAGGACATGACAATAACATATAGCCAATAGCCGGCTATACAATTAACCATGCTCTAAGGAAAGGGGCATTCCATGAATAGTGATTTCTTGTCTCCAAAGTGGAAGCCTGGCATAACAACACGGTCCAGATTCAAGTTGCCAGTGCATTGCTTGCGTTGCATTAGGTCTTGACTAAACGAGCCATGAACAATAGCTACATAATTGTATTTTATATTTTTATAGACATTTACTTCGTCAAACTTCTTTGGAATAACTTGGAAGTTGGAAGGGAAAAAATTGGGAGTTGGGATAGAAAAGTTTCGAAATAAGAGCTTGTAGTATTTGGATGGAGAATACTGCTGAGATCCCCAGGATAAGAACCACGATCCGCCATCAAGGCCACCATCTACGACCTACAATCATTTTCCCCATGGAGAATACTGCCCTACAATCATTATTCATTCATCTTAGTTGTCGGCTCACCACTACGACCGTCAAGGCCACCATCAAGGGGCTCAGTCGCCGTGCCCGACATCCTGGGAATTTCCATCACTTTTTCTGGTCATCAGCTTCAGCATGTTTGTGCTCGAGAGAATTTCCAGCTTTGATTAGTGGTTATTTTCTTCTTCTAGATATTACTGCTCATGCAGTGTTTTTTTTATATGTATTGTTACACATTTACTCATGTCCAATTTGTAACGAGAAACCTTCACAGCTTAATTTGATCATGATGTTTTGCCGCAAAAAATATATATTTACTCATGATGTTTAGAACAAATTGTAAATCTGTAGTAAGAACTCTTTAGTACTAAAGTCTGCCTGGTACTTGTTTTTTTATGTCCTAAAGAAAATGCTTGTATGGCATGGCACGCCGACGGATGTAATAGCCTGGTCAAGTTGAAAAAACAAGGACCCCATTAGCCAGCTAACATTTCCAGGGAAGGATGGCAATTACAACTGTTTTAATGGCAATTTTAGTTGTCGCGAGTATGATAATTTTAGTTAGCGATCATACCAAGAAAAAAGTCCATTTTACTACCCTGAATAAAGTGGGTGGTTCACTTTACCCCCTGATCAATATTTCTGCTTCTTCTAGCCCCCAAACAAACCCAAACCGGACAAAACACCCCCCTGACTGGTTTGTCTCCACCCGCTGCTGATGTGGCAGTAGTCAACGGCGGTATTTGACTAGTGGGGCCCACTCGTCAGGTGACCCATCAATGTCTCCCGGCGGCGCTGTAGGTGGTTGTGGTGGCGCGACTGACCGGAGCAGCAGCTATGGGCACGGACCGGAGGTGGAGGCCGATGTTGGGGTCGCTGGACGGCGGCGAGGTGCTGCAGGAGGCCCGGAGGTGGCCGGCGGCGAGCTCTTGGTTGGAGCAGGAGCGGTGAAGTGGCGGACCAGAGCTGGGCGTGAGAGGTCGTGGCCTCCCGTCGACCAGAGGCGGCCGACCATGGGGGGGGGGGGGGGGGTGCAGGGGCGGTGGTGCTTTGCACCACTTCTCACCCCCGACTGCACGGGGCAGGAGGCGCTGGGCTAGGCCTTGCGGGAGCGTCGGGCCAGCGGATCTGGCAGGGCGACGCGGGACTTGGCGATGAAGCGAGCGTCGTCCTCCTAGCGGCGCAGTGCAGCTCGGGCGCTGCGGTTTGGGGAGGCCGGCGGGCGCGGCTTCCGGCGGGGAGGAGGAGATGGGGAGCATCCGGATCCGGGCGAGGAAGGCCGGTTCTCATCGGAATCGGCGCTGGCAGCGGCGGACGGAGCTCCATGGCGGCTCCTGGTGCTCCTGCGAGAAGAGAGAAGAGAGAGACGTGAGGGAAGGAAAGAGAGAGAGAAGAAGAGAGAGGAAGGGAAGGAAGAGAAAGAGAGGACAGGGAGGAAGAGGGGCGGCGCGACTGGAGCTCTGCTGATGCAGGCGCTCGCCGGCTGCGGCAGGGAGCCACCGGCGTGAGGAGGAGGGAGCTCAGGAGATCTGAGGGCACTGTGGTCAGCCGGACAATGTCCGGGGACACAGGAGCAAATGTCCAGGGTGCATTTTGGACGATTATGGGTCAAAACCACCGTTGACTAGTGCCACGTCAGCAGGAAGTCGAGACAAACCACCCAGGGGTCTCTTTTAACCGGTATGGGTTTGTTCAGGAGGTGAAGGGAGCAAAAAAATAGATCAGAGGGTAATGTGAACCACACACTTTATTCAGGGTAGTAAAATGGACTTTTTTCTCGTATGTTCAGGGTAGTAAAATGGACTTTTTTCTCATATGTTGCACTTCTGGTTTTTGCCCGAAAATTGAAGTGCTCGCAAACTTCAATTGCCATCTTTGCCCATTCTCGCAACAGCTAAAGTTGCCATCAAAATGTTCGATATTGCCACCCTTCCCAGGGAACTTTCGCTGGATAATACTACCCAGGAAAAAAGAAGCATAGCCCAGGCGGTAGGATTAGCCTGGCCAATGCGTCTTGTTTCTTCCACTGGACATGCTGCAGCAGGTCTGGGCTCTATTAAGATTCTTTAATCGCTACTACTTTCTCCGTCCGGTGAAGAGTGTACATCTAGAAATTTTAGGACAAATTATGGAGTTGAGTAAAAAATGCATTGGAAAGGTGCAAGCCACCATCTCTCCCCTCTTTAATTACCCAACCCCCAATGAGCTAAGTGCATGTAGAAATTAAGAAGACCATGTGCAGATTGCTATTGGTCTTGATTACCGTGTGATAAGAGAGAAGTATTTTTTCCCACTTTAAAGTGCATTGGAAAGATAGAAGTACACTCTTTTGTGGACAAATTTTAAAGCTAGATGCACACTCTTCACCGGACGGAGGGAGTAGATGACTAGCAGCAGGGCATGATGGCAGGCTAGCCTGGACTGGACAGGTACGAAACATCACCACACTAGGCCCATGCCAGGCATTGGAATTTTCAAGGAAAGGAGCCAATTGTGCGAACCAAACTAGCCCTAGTTCGGGAGCTCCTATTCTACGCAGTGTGCATTGGAAAGACACGAATGGCGCACCATTTTGGATGGACATCGTGGAAAGTCAGCTTGCATGGACGCGTTACATTTTGGATGTGTTGGCACGTCAGCAGATGAGAGGCTTCCCCACGGGCACACGTGGACACCTGCACTTTTCTTATTTTTTCCATTTTGTATTATTTTAACAACATTCAAAAAATGTTCAATAATTCTTTTAAAAATTATAACTTCAAAAATGTTTTGAAATTTAAAATAGGTTCAAGAAATATAAAACTGATCGAGAACTTAAAAATGTTCACAGATTAAAAAAACTATTCAAGAACTTGAAAAAAGTACATGAATTACAAAAATATTCTTTTTTGTGAAAGGAATCACAAAAATATTCACATATTTGAATTCAGAAAAGACAGTGAATTGGAAAGGAAAGTTTGTGAATTTTCTAAATTGTTTATGAAGTTGAAAAAATGTCCACGAAATTTATTTATTTTTTTTGTAAAATAACAAAATGTGCATGGAATCAAAACATTTTTGAGAAATTCAAAAAATGTTTGCCTATTTAAATAAAATTTTGTCACAAGCTCGCCGGAGAAATTCAAAAAATGTTTGCCTATTTAAATGTGCGGCCACAGCGACACACAAGGTCGCCGGAGAAATCCAGGCCCGGCGCCCATCTTCGCAGGACGAACCACACCGTCCAGGCCCGCCGTGAAGATCCGACCGGTGATCCCGCAACGCGAGAATGGATGGGCCCCCTGCCATCAGTCGGGCGAGGAGGCGGCGGCCGAGGGAGTGGGGGGTGGGGGTAGGATCAAAGGGGGAAGGGGTGGCGGCTGCACAAGGGATCCGACCGAGTTGCCCCTCCTATGACGACGCGTGGGCAGGAGTGATGAGCGGCTGAGTATAATTATATGACATACAAATGTTCATGCAGTTCAATAAATGTTTGCAAATTTATAAATGATCGTGAATAGGAAACAATGTTTGCAAAAAATCATGAACCAAGTAATGTTTACATATTAAAAAATGTTTGTGAAATTGAAAAAAAAACTTGAATTTGGAAAAAGTTGATAAGGTTCGAAGCATTTCATAGATCTGAAAACTGTTTTTGAATTAAAAAATGTACACGAGTTTGAAAAATGAAAAATAAAAAATAAAAAATAGGAAAAAAACAGAAGAAAAAAGGGAAACTAGTCAAGGAAGGAAAAGAAAAGACATGAGTCATTGAAAGTCACTGATTGGCTTGGCCCATCTTTGTCTAGTACGTGGTAGGTCGCTATCCAGCGGCCTAAGCACGCTATAGGTATCATACCTTAGTTCAGCCGTTGTTGGTAAATTTTAAAAAATAGTTGCGTTTCAGAACTTGTTCGTAAATTTTAAAAATGTTCGCGTCTTCTTATTTTATTTTTGGAGTTTCCAAAACTATTTATATACTTCAGAAAAATCGAAAAATGTTTGCATTTTTCAATAAAAATTCAGGATTTTTAAAAAGGCTCCCGTTTAAAATTTCTTTAAATTATTTCAAAAACGTTCATGTTTTCAAATTTTAATTCCGGAGTTTCACAACTGTTCACGTTCCAAAAAAATTAAATTTTTGTAATTTATATTGGTAAGTTTAAAAAAGATGTTCATGTTTTTAAGTTTAAAAGAGCAGGTTTAAAAAAAGGACCGTATTTTCAGAAAATGGTTAATAATTTTTCAAAAAATGTTCGAGTTTTTAGAAATTTGTTCACAAAGTTGAAAAGTGGCCGCTTTTCATAAAACACTCACACATTTTCAAAAAATGTTTGGCGTTTGAAATTTTAAAATATTCTAACCTGGAGTTGATTCTTATGGTTTTCTGCTGCTACTTACTCAGACTAGTTTCCAAAAATGTTTGGAGTTTGGTCGCTACCTCAACTGGTGTTACTACCAGGGCGCGTTTTTTAGCTCTACAGGTTTTTTTTTTGAGGGATTTTTAGATCTACAGGTTGCGCTACAGTACCAGTTCGCTGTCTGTTGCTAGCTTACATGGGCTGGCCCAGTGGGAGCTCCGCCTGTGCGTCCTTCCGATTTCTGCCGCAAAGAGCGGCAGATAGGAGCTCGCAGATGACACGTCCTACAGCGTGAGAGGTATGCCTTGCCTATTGAGAGACCGGGTACCATTTTACAGTAGGCGATTGCTAGGTTGGGCCGTCCAAATATAATGCGTTTAGTGAGTGGTTTTGCACCTGTTGGTTGAACCTTCCATTGGTTTTGAAAAGGTTTCACATGTTTTCTTTTTCTTTTTATATGTTTTACTTTTATGGTTTTCATCGGGTTTTCACTCTTTTTGGTTTTGATTCCTTTTTTACTTTCCATTTTTTTCAAATATAGGTTGAGCTTTTGAATACACCTCCTACATTTACGTATACATGATGAACAGTTTTTTCAAACATGATGAACATTTTTTTTGAATACTTGTTAAACATTTGTCAAGTACACGTTGATCATTTTTTAAATACATTTGAATCATTTCCAAATAAAATTTGAACCTTTTTTTTAAATACATGATGAATATTATTTTAAATAGACATTGAAATTTTGCCAAATACGAGTTGTACAATTTTCGCATACAGGTTGATCCATTTTTTACACAAATT